>CM032456.1:119018761-119051441 GCA_019049505.1 Pachyrhynchus sulphureomaculatus
TATATATCTTTAAAATTATAATTCTCTTATATCTGTCTATTACAGTTTCCCGCATTTGCTTCATAAATAATTAAACGTGCGTGCTAAATTTATTAAGAAAACGTATAAAATAAATTTTCCTTCGTTCTGGCATTCCCTCCATTTCGTATCTCGATCTCATCATGTTTCATGTTTGTAAACACATGTTGCTTGTAAAATAGGGTCGGAAATTTGTTCGCTTCTAATCAGATATTAAGACAAATAGAAACATGATTTCTTTTATTTACATTGTTTATAGCGACTAGTTATTTCAACTTTTTAATCTTGAGTCACTGAAAATGGGAAAAAATTTAAATAAAACACTTATAAAAAAAAATCTGTCGCAGCTTTCGGAGATAGTAGTACACCTCAGTTATGGATCAAAGTATGAAGATATGTGTATGGAAAATTGCAGGATTATAAAGACCATTTCGACCTTATTAGCACAGACGTAGCTATGCTCTACAGCATCAATTAAAAAAAATCGTTCAAGTGCAAGTTGACTTGCGCAATTAATGTTCCGTAATGTGCTTGTCTTTAAAATAAAAATTTTTGTTACGGGAGTATAAAAGAATTAAGATGAAATAAACCTTCACCATTTTGGTGGTCAAACATTTTTTTTTATACCAGACAAATTATCAAACGTGATAATTTTCGCTCAACTCACACTTTATGAAGACTATTCCGGAATTTTTTCAATATTTTTTGATCAGTACTTTTCGAGATTGGATGGGTGATCAGGGGTTATTGGGCATTTTTTAAAAAATAATACAAAGAAAAGTGTGTGCAAATATTACATCATATATATTTTTGAACTCTTGTTTTCACAAGCTTTCATGTGAGACCCCACTCAATGACCTGATAATTTTTTTATTCGCTTCCGATTAGACTACCAAAAACTAACCCCTTAAGTAAAAATTTAACTTTTAAAACGACACGGCCCTAATTGAGCCAACTTTTAAAACTACACGCCAACATTTGTGCCAAATTTCAACTTTCTATGTCATATAATTTCGGAGAAAATCAGGTGTGACAGGCAGATAAACTGACACCGAAGTAATCCCATAACGTAACACTAAAAACAGAAGAAAAAATTCCTCTACAAAAAGTTTTTCTCAATATTGTGTATCACATTTGTAGAATATTTTGCGAGAAATTGTTGAAAAAATCACTTCAATTTTCCTTGTGTTAACAATAATATAAATTAAATTAAATGTTAATTTGTACAAAGTAGTCAACGATAGAGTAAAGTTCATTATTTCATTTCTTTCAGGAATGACGAAAAAATGTTAAATACAATAGTTTTAGGAAATGTTAAGGTGCACATTTTAAAATTATTTTTGAATATACAGAGTACTTCAAAAAAGTGTGGCCGATATAACATATGTTTTTTTGAATAGAACATCCTATTTTCTAATTTATTTTTAAATTCTACGTAAAATTTTATAACTTTTTTATTAATAATGTTATATACCTAAACCTAGTAGTTTTTCTAATATTTCAATTTTTTTAAAGTTTTGTAAAAAATTGCCAGTAGCGCCATTGTTTCTGAAGGTGGAATACTCATAATTAGTACAAGTGTTCTATAGAGATGAAATATATATATATATATATATATATATATATATATATATATATATATATATATATATATATATATATATATATATATATATGTAAAGAATTTTGAGTTAGATGCTACAGGGTGTTCAAAATAAATTTATGCATTTCAACTATTTTAAAATGAAAAATCTCAAATTTTTTAAGTGGCACACCCTGTCTATTATTATTTTTTCTGATAGATTTTACAAAATCTTCCAACTTTTATTAAGTATGTCATATACCTATTTCTAATAGTTTTCCATTTATTTTGAATTTTTCAATTTTTATCCTTGTTTTTAATGCACTTACGCTATAACATCATAGTTATCAAGACAAAACAAAAATGTAGGCATTGTCAAATTTTGACATGACTATTAAGCAAGTAAAAATAGTTTAATTTGTTCTAGTAAGTTACGTATAAAAGTAATAGTTATGGATTTTCCTAAAAATGAAATAATTGATATGGTTTAATACTTGGCTAGGCGGGAAAAAATTGTCTTTTGGCAGTAAGGCTTTATGGAGCGCAGTATCCTAATAGACGTATATCATCTAGAAAATCTTTTTCAGTGCTTAATGGAACGGTTTGAGTATACGAAACGGAAAGTAGTAAACCAGAATGCTACCAATGAGGAAAAAGTTAGTTAGTTAGTTAATTTTGTTTAGAGGCGCATCAACTGCTAGGGTTATTTTGCGCCACTGTTATTAGATTAAGTTGTAGTATTTGATATCTTTGAGATATAAAATGATTTTTTTTATGTTGGTTGAAATGGTTTTAGGATCAAGTGTTGATTTCAGTGAATGTGGAATAAGATATTTGTTTCTAATGTCTTCATGTATGGGATCCTCGAATAAGTGTTTTACGGTTAGTGGTCCATCACAAAGTTGACATTTTGGTAGAGCTTCGTTTTATAGTAAATGGATGTGGGTTGCATAGCTGTGACCCACAGACAATCTGCGCCATAATGTGTTTTCCCTTCTGGTGAGTGTTTCATTGTGAAAAGGTGGATAAACAAGGCTCTTTACCTCCCAGAGTTTATTTGAAGTGTCTAATAAATCCCACTGTAATTGATAGAGATTTCTATATGTTTGATTTAACAGGTTATAGTATTCAGTGGGATGATTTTCTTCTTATTATGGCTCTTTTTGCCAGTGAATCAGCTAATTCGTTGCCTCTGATTCCTGCATGCCCAGGAATCCATATGAAATCAATTGTGATGTTTTTAATTTTTGCTACGTATAATAGGTCATAGATATGTCTATTGTACGCATAGGTAAGTTTTCCTGAGTCAATTGCTCTCAATGCACTCTGGGATTCAGATACTATAAGATGTCTCCGATTTTTATTGAGTTTGACCACATCTCTTATGCTTTCTTTAATTGCCCACAGTTCAGCAGCAAAGATAGAACAGTGGGATGGTAATCTGAAGATTTTTTGTGAATTTTTGGAATAATAAGCCGCACCAACACCCATATTAGATTTGGAGCCATCAGTGAATAGTAGTGTATGATTTTGATATTTTTCATTTATGGTAGACCGAAATTTTGTTGTAATAATATTTTTGTTGTGATCTGCCGTAGATAATGGCGATAAAGAGAAGTTGATGGATGGGTGTGGTGTTTTCCATGGTGGAAAGGAGGTGAATAAGGGGTAAGAATATGTAGGGATTGGTAAGTTGAGGGAGAGTATAAGTGTTCTGATTCTGTTTTGAATAGAGTTTTTGGGAAAAGGGAGATTTCGGTGTATGTTGGTAAGGTTTATGGAAGATTTGAGGTGAAGACGGTAAAGATTTGAGGCTATATATTTAAGTAGGGATTTCTGTCGGACTAGGTTTAAGGGGGAAAAAGATGAAATACATTGCAGACTATGAATAGAGGTGATTCTAAATGCCCCCGTGATAGTTCTGAGTGCTTGATTTTGCACTGTTTCTAGTGCTTTTTTATTCTTTTGATTTGTCTTGTCATAAATGAAATCACCATATTTTAGTTTAGCTAAAATTAGCGTTTTGTATAATATGGATAGAGACGGATAGTCAGCACCCCAGGTTGTGTTGGCAAGTGAACGTAGGAGGTTAAGGTCATTTGATGTTTTAGTTCTCAAAGCTTTAATGTGAGCAGTCCAATTTAGTTTAGTGTCAAAAATTAATCCCAAAATGTTGAGAGTATTTTTTATTGGAATGGGAATGTTATTAATTGAGAGAAGATTTGTTTTGGTGCAAGTGTTGGAGTGGCAGAAATGTATTACAGAGGATTTAGTTGAAGAGAAAGAAAATCCATTTGCCTTGGACCAAGTTTCGAGTGTTTTTAATGTGTTTTGGAGTGTAATGTTTAAATAGTCATTTGTGGGTAAGTCAAGGTAAAGTATAATGTCATCAGCAAAGAGCTTATACTTGACGTTTTCTGGGAAGTGGTTTATCAAGGAAGTCATGGCTATTCTTCTCGATCTGTTTTTAACCACCAATCCGGAGATTTACACGGTCACCGTAAATCCGCCGTTAGGTTCTTCCGACCATAAACTGCTTTCGACATCGAGTATCCTGCCAATCAGTGACAGAGAGGCGCCTAGGCCGCGCAAGATTTGGCACTACAAATCTGCTAAATGGGAAGATCTCATGGAATACTTTCGAACTTTCCCTTGGATGGACGTTTGTTTTCGATTCGATAACCCATCTGACTGCGCCAGGGAGGTCTCCGATGTTATTTTGGCTGGTATGGAAGCTTACATCCCTTTTTCAAAGAAATGCTCCTCCAACGGCAAGCCTTGGTTCGACCGAAAATGCAAAGAAGCTGTTGCTTCTAAACATATTGCCTACCGACAATGGCGTGAAAATCCTAACACCGTAAATCGAAACATCTTTGTTCATGCCCGGAACAGATGCAAGGGAATTATCGACGAAACCAAGGAGGCACACAATCAACGAATTAGAAACAAACTTCTCGCTTGTCCCAACAATTCCAGGTCCTTTTGGGCAGTCGCTAAGGCAGTTAGTCAAAATTTTACCAAATCCACCATACCACCACTCACACGGCCAGATAATTCCATTGCAACCACACCTGTTGAGAGAGCGAACTTGTTGGCTGAACTTTTTGCTTCACATTCTACTGTCGATTTCCAAGGAAAAACACCACCTACTATTCCCATATTGCAGTCAAGGATGCCCGATGTTGTCTTCAGACAGCGCATCATAAAGCGTATTTTAATGAAGCTAGACACCAAGAAGGCTTCTGGCGCTGACGGAATACCTGTCATAGTTCTCAAAAACTGTGCAAGCGAACTAACACCAGTTTTCTGTAGACTTTTTAACCTATCCTACAGAAAGGGAATATTTCCGTCCTGCTGGAAATGTGCCACGGTTCAGCCGATACCTAAAAAAAGGTAAGAAGACCTTGCCAAATAACTACCGACCAGTTGCACTGCTTTCAATAATATCGAAAGTCATGGAAAAGGTTATCAATGAGCATCTTTTAAAATATCTTGAACGATTCAATATTATTAGCGATCACCAATATGGTTTTCGTAAACATAGATCAACAGGAGATCTTCTGACTTATGTAACACATGTTTGGAACAACGCAATTGAACACTTTGGAGAATCTCGAGCGGTTGCTCTTGACATATCCAAGGCATTCGACCGTGTTTGGCACGATGGACTGTTGGCTAAGTTGCGCTCTTATGGTATGTCTGAAAGGTTCTGTTTGTGGCTCTCATGTTTCCTCAGAGAGCGTTCTTTACGAGTGGCGGTCGACGGATTTCTTTCTAACACCCTCACTATCAACGCTGGTGTGCCCCAGGGCTCCATACTGTCTCCTACTCTCTTTCTCATTTACATTAACCATCTGCTGGAAAAGACCGGGAATCCAATCTATAGCTTTGCAGATGACAGTACGCTTGTCTCTTCATTCACCTTGAACGCTCGGACATCGGCTGCTCAGGCGAATGTCCGCAGACAGCAGGAGGTCGTTCAACTCAACAAAGACCTGGAAGAAATTCTATCTTGGGGTGACAGTAACCAAGTGGAATTTAACGCTACAAAAACCCAAGCGGCAGTTTTTTCTAAAAAAGTTAACGTTGCTGAACCCGACATAGTTATGTCGGTTCACTCCATTCCCCTAGCATCGTCGCTCAATTTGTTGGGCGTTAGTTTGGGAGCAAATATGTCTTGGCATGAACATGTTGCAGGCATAGCAAGGAGAGCTTCTCAAAAGTTGGGAATATTATTTAGAACCAGAAAGCTTTACACCCCACAACAACTGTTAATTCTTTACAAAGCCCAAATTCGACCAACTATGGAATACTGCTCACACGTTTGGGGCTCCGCTCCCAAACATACACTGCATTTGTTGGATTCTGTTCAGAGAAGAGCGGTCCGTCTGATTGGGGACCCGGAATTGACCGGCGGCCTTGATTCGCTGGAACATAGAAGAACGGTTGGCGACTTGAGTCTGTTCTACAAGTATTGTCATGGAAAGTGTTCGAAGGATGTAGCCCGCTTAATTCCTCCCAAAGCGGTGCATGTTAGAAATACACGTCGCGCTGGTGCTTCGCATCCGTATGAGGTTCAGCTTGTTACTCCGCGTACAACGCTTTTCAAGCAATCTTTTATATGGAGAACGTCATCCCTTTGGAATAATTTGCCCAGCGCTGGGCAAAAAAAAAATATGTTGAATAGTGTGGGGCTAAGTACTGAGCCCTGTAGAAGCCCTCCGGTAATAACATGGGAATTAGAGGTATGGTTGTTTGCCTTAACTTTTATTGTCCTAGGACAAAGGAAGTTTCTTATAAAGCGAGGTAGGTTCCCTTCGAATCCCATGTCATTCAGTTGGTGTAAGATTAGTTTCTTGCTGGTGACATCAAAAGCACTTGATAGGTCTAGAGATATGAGCGCAACATGTTTTTTGTGTTGAATTGCATAGTTTATGTCATTACACAAAGAAGTTAAGTGGTCAATTGTAGAGAGATGCTTACGAAACGCATATTGGTAAGGCGACAGTAGCTGCATTGTTTCTAAAAGCCACGATAGTCTTTTATTTACCATTCTTTCTAACACTTTGCCAAGGTGGTTGGTTAAAGAAATGGGTCTGTAACTGTCTGTAAGCATTCTAGGTTTTCCAGTTTTGTGTATTGGTACAATCAGTGATTCTTTCCAGGATTCCGGATATGGTCCATGGGTCCATATGTGGTTATAACAATCAAGGAGCGATATTGAAATGTCCTAGGGAAGGTGTTTGATCATTTTAAGATGGATTGCATCGGGACCGGGTGCAGTGTTTTTTGTTAGTGAAAGTGCTTGGGAAAATTCCCTAAAGGTGAAAGGATCATTGTAATGTTGTTTAGTTCTGGGTTTGGAAAATATAGGTGTGTTAATTGTAGATTCCGGCTGAAGGGATGTCGATTAACGTTGAAAGGAAAGGGCTAGATAGTTGCATATATCTCTGGGATCTGTGGTCGTATTGTTGTTGTATGTTATAGCTGGAATAGTTCTTGCATTTTTACCTCTCATTTTGTTTACGACGTTCCAGAGAGTGCCAGTACTAGTGTTAGGACGAATGTTGTTTACGAAATTTTGCCAAGATTCGGCTTTTGCTAAAACTGTTTTGGCGATGGCTCTCATTTTTTTGAATTGTACCCAATTGGGATGCATGCCTTCGGAAAAGGTTCAGGGCTCTTCTCCTGTTTTTTACTGCCACATGGCACTCAGTTGACCACCAGGGAACATGTTTTTTGAGGGAGAGAGAAATGCGGGGTATGGCGGAATCTGCAGCGTTGGTAATGGATATGGTGAGTTCGTGCAAGAAGTTGTTTACTAATTTAGCGGAACATGTTGGTGGAATGATAGTTCGGGAAAATTTTTCCCAGTCAGCTTTTTCAATGTTCCATTTGGTTTGGATAGGAGGAGGTTGTGAAGAGATAATGGAGGAACGGATAAAAATGGGGAAGTGGTCACTCCCCTGTGTATCTGGAGAGATATCCCATTGAAAGTTGGATGCAATGGTAGAACTGCAGATGGTAAGGTCAATGTTTGATGTTGTACCGGTGGACGAGCTTATAATGGTGGGGGTTGGTTGGTTTAATAGTACGAGTTGTTGAAGGTTTATCAATTGTTCAATCGTGGAACCTCTCGGTGATGTGATTTTTGAACCCCACAAGACGCTATGAGCGTTAAAATCCCCCAACAGCAAATAAGGAGGTGGGAGTAGAGAGGTTAAGGTTAATATAGAATCCAAAGGAATGGTAAGGGATGAGGGTAGGTAAATAGAGCATATGGTGGTGGGGGAGTCTAGGTAAATTCGAGTAGCCACCGCCTTTATGTCGATTGTCAACGGTATATATTCATAATCTAATGTTCTGTGGATGTAAATAGATACTCCACCAGAGGCTCTGGTTTGATCAATTCTATTTTTGTATTCCACGTTGTGGTTTTTTAGTTGGATGCAAGTTTGGTTTTTAAAATTGGTTTCCTGTACCGCAATTATGGATGGTTTTATGGAATGTATGAGGAGAGTCAGGTCTTGGATACGGGGAGATAAGCCATTACAATTTCATTGTATTATTGGTTGGAATGATATGATTAGAGTGGTTACTTCTTATTAGATTTTAATTTCTCGCCAATTTCATCGAACTCCATGAGGTCAGTAGTGTTCAAGTCTAGGATTGATTCTGAGGACGAGTTGGGGGTAGATTTGAGGGATTTAGATTTCTTTTTGGGAGGATCCTTGTTTGAAGTGTGCGGTGTTTGAGAAGTTGAGGGTTTTGTTATGTTAGGTTTCTTGGATTTTGGGATATCAAGTTTTGTTTGTGGTTTTTTGATATGGTTTACTGTGCTTGGAGGAGGGGGAGAGGGAGGGTTTTTGAGGGGTGTGGGCTTGTTTTGGGTCTGGGGAATAGGAGAGGGAGTGGTTGTGGGGGTCTCGGGAGAGTGGAGAGTGGATTGAGGTGATGTGATGGTGGTTTCGGTCTGTAAGGACAGTGATTCCGTCATGTCACACTGAGTGGCAACTGTGACCATTTGGAGTTTGTTCTTCGTGACAGAACTGTATGTGGTTGTTGTGAAGGGCATAGTCGAATTTAGTTTTCTTTTTGCTTCAAAATATGTAATGTTGTCATTAGTTCGTATCTTCTGGATTTCAAATTTCCTCCTATAAGTGGGGCATCCCTTATAGCCAGGCGAGTGGTTCTCATCACAATTAATGCATTTTGCCGGGGAGAGACAAGGAGTATCGGGATGCTTGGAATGACCACATGATGGACAGTTTGGTGTGTTCGTACATTTTGGAGTTGTGTGTCCAAAACGTTGACAATTATAGCAACGCATGGGGTTTGGATAATATTGTCTAACACGCAGCGAATGGAATCCGGCTTTAATTGTTTTGGGCAATTTGTGAAGTTTAAAGGATAGAATGAGAGTGCTAGAGGGTGTATTTGTACCTTTTTTTCCTGGTATTCTGTATATATCTGTCACTGCTTGGTCTTTTAAATTCTCTAAAATCTCCTCTTTACTGCAATTTATGAGATCAGTACAAGTGATTACACCCTTAACAATATTGAGCGTCTTATGGGGTACAGTTAATACATCATGAATGTGCAGTTTGTTAAATTTTTCAGCTTTCTGCGACTGCCTCTCGTTGGCTACTTCTATTAATAAAGAGCCATCAGACAATTTTTTATATCTCGAAGTGTACCGAATTCAGATTGTAGACATTTGTTAATTAAGAATGGTGACATAGTTTGGAATGTTCCACTCTGTAATGTTATTTTGAAAAATCTATCATAATCATTTGGTATTGGTGAACTAGGATCTGACTCTATTCTGAGCCGTTTTAGCCCGCTTAGGGGGGGGGGGTAATTGTTTGGATTATTGGAATACATAAAGTTCCCACGAGTATCCTCCGAATAAACGGTCCACTGTGGCAGAGCTGGGGTACCACAGCAAGGCTTAATACTTAATAGGTCGCCCGGTATCTGGCAGGAAACGTTCGCGACTCAATTATGGCAGAGCCATTCATCCCGTTGACACGTTATCTATACACCTTGGGATTACCTTTACATGTAGAAACAACCACAAGACGAACACAAACGTGACTCAGGATCCTCGCGGGCGTCACTCCCCGTACTGTTGAATAAATTCAACAGCCCCTGAGAGACAATGAGGAAAAAGAAATGGAAATTTTACTTCATGTTGAAGATAATCCCCAGGCCTGCAGCCGTCAACTAGCTGACTTATCTGACCCATCCCAATTTACGGGTAATCGCACCACGAGAAAATACAAGTATCATCCCTTTCATATGGAACTACACCAAGAACTTCAAGACCGTGATTTTGAACGACGAGTAAACGTTGGTACTATCATACAATAGAGACCGATCCAAATTTTTTATCCAAAATAATGTTTTCCGATGAAGCTACTTTTCGCAGTAATGAAGCAGTTACCAGCCATAACATGCATTATTATTCAACAATTAAACCATTTTGGGCCCGTGAAGTTCAGAACGAAAACCATTGGTCGCTTAATGTATGGTGTGGAATATTAAATTTTCGAATTATTGGTCCATATTTTTTACGAGAACCGCGTAACGGGCATATATATCTAAATTTTTTGCAAAACGAATTACCCCAGCTTCTTGAAGAAACTGATAACTTTGAAAGGGAACAAATATGGATTCAGCAAGACGGAGCTCCTGCTCAGTACCACCCGGAAGTTCGGGAATTTTTAAACGATCGTTACCAACAAAAATGGATCATAGGGATGAATTCATTCAGTGGCCCCCTCGATCATGTGACTTAACACCTTTAGACTTTTCTTTGTGGGGCTACATTAAAGATCGTGTTTATGTGAATGCAGGGCAGTGTGCAGGACAAAAACACCCTTCATGCTAAGGAAAGTAAAGAAAAATATAGTAAAACGACTAAACATGTGTATTCAAGTAGACGGGCATATTTTTAAACATTTTTTACGTCATAATAATTAATCATTAGATAAGTTAAACTATATTAAAATTATTATTAACTATTTGTTTATGTTTTCACAATAGCGTAAGTGTATTAAAAACAAGAGTAAAAATTGAAAAACTCAAAATAAATCGAAAACTATTAGAAATAGGTATATGACATACTTAATAAAAGTTTAAGGGTTTTGTACAATCTATCAGAAAAAATAATAATATACAGGGTGTGCCATTTAAAAAATTTGAGATTTTTCAATTTAAAATAGTTGAAATGCATGTATTTTGAACACCCTGTACCATCTAACTCAAATTTCTTTACATCTCTATAGAACGCTCGTACCAATTCCACCTTCAGAAACAATGGCGCTACTGGCATTTTTTTACAAAACTGAAGACTAGTATTTTTTTAAAAAAATGAAATATTAGAAAAACTATGTTTAGATACGAGGCTGGTTTGAAAAGTCCGTGCAAAAATAAAAACTACTTATGTGTTTGGGGTAAACCTTTTTTATTTTTCGACATTGTCTCCTTTTAGGCTTATACACTTCATCCAACGATGTTCTAGTTTGTTGATCCCTTCCGAATAATAGGATTTGTCCAAGTCTGCAAAATATCCATTGGTGTCTGCAATCACCTCCTCGTTTGAATAAAATCTTTGTCCCGCCAGCCATTTCTTCAAATTGGGGAACAAATAGTAGTCCGAGGGAGCCAAGTCTGGAGAATAGGGGGGATGTGAAACGAGTTGGAATCCTATTTCCATTAATTTTGCGACCACAACTGCTGAGGTGTGTGCTGGTGCGTTGTCGTGATGGAAAAGGACTTTCTTGTGGGCCAATCGCGGACGTTTTTCTTGCAGCTCGGTTTTCAAAACGGTCCAATAACGATGAATAATATTCACCTGTAATAGTTTTACCCTTTTCCAGATAGTCGATGAGGATTATCCCTTGCGAATCCCAAAAGACGGTCGCCATAACCTTTCCGGCCGAAGGAACGGTCTTCGCCTTTTTTGGTGCAGATTCTCCCTTGGTAACCCATTGTTTAGATTGTTGTTTGGTCTCAGGAGTATAGTAATGTATCCATGTTTCATCCACAGTGACGAAACGACGCTTAAAGTCCTCCGGATTCTTCTGGAACAGCTGCAAACCATCCTTGCAACACTTCACACGATTCCGTTTTTGGTCAAGCGTGAGCAATCGCGGCATCCATCTTGCGGATAGCTTTCTCATGTCCAAATGTTTATGCAAAATATTATGTACCCGTTCAGTCGAGATGCCCACATCACTAGCAATCTCACGCACCTTAACTCTTCTGTCATCCCTCACCATATCATGGATTTGATCAATGATTTCTGGAGTTTTAACCTCTACAGGCCGTCCAGAACGTTCAGCGTCACTTGTGCCCATATGGCCAGTCCGAAAATTTTGAAACCACTTATAAACTGTTCTAATCGAAGGTGCAGAGTCACCATAATGTTTATCAAGCTTCTCTTTAGTCTCCTGAGGCGTTTTGCCTTTCATAAAGTAATGTTTACTCACCACACGAAATTCTTTTTCGTCCATTTCTTGAAAATCACTCGACTTCCTTGATTCACACGAATGCCAAACACAAAGAAATAGACCAATATGGCTGAAACTTGGTGTGCGTTCATTCAAGAGATGCTACTAACTAAACATGACCTCGATACGCGCCGATGGTGCCATCTCTCGAACTTTGCACGGACTTTTCAAACCAGCCTCGTATATAACATTATTAAAATAAAAGTTATAAAATTTTACGCAAAATTTAAAAATAAATTAGAAGATAGGTTGTTCCATTTAAAAAAAAAAAACATATTATATCGGCCACACTTTTTTGAAGTACCCTGTACTCAAAAATAATTTTAAACTGTGCACCTTAACATTCCCTAAAACTATTGTATTTAATATTTTTTCGTGATTCCCGAAACAATAAGATAATCTGTCGTTGACTCACCCTGTATTTATGCACTTGCATACAAACTTAGTAATTATTACGGAAATTTTTTTGCTAAAATTGTGTAAAATATTAGTACATCATTGTATGTAACGCTTTAGTGACATAAATAAACGGCACTATAGTATGAAAAATAATCTACAAGAGTATAGAATATTGAAATGAACCACTAGTTAAAAAATCTGACTAGAGGAAAAATATACATAAAAAGTAAAAATTTAGTTTTTATTACAAGGAGAAAATAATGACGCAATTTAGGTCCTTGCTAAAATAAAGTATTGTATTCGTGACAAAATATCAATTCGAGATTTTTTTACGTTTTAGGAGGTCTACATCTCGAAAAATATAGTCACTTATTTTCGTCGGTCTGTCGGTCTGTTGGCACGATAACTCTCAAACGAAATGAGATACCAATTTGAAACTTGGTATATATATATATATATATATATATATATATATATATATATATATATATATATATATATATATATATATATATGTATATATATATATATATATATATATATATATATATATATATATATATATATATTGTAACGTGTGAAAAGGTGTTGCCCCAAGCTTGGGCATAATTTTGTACCGTATGAAAAAGTGTTCTCTGTTTGAGGCATCTCTTTTTGTACCCTGTGAGAAGTTGTTTGTCCCACGCTTGAGCGCAATTTTGTAACATTGGAACTTGCCCGCACGTTGTGGTGTCATTTTGTAGCCTATGAAAAAAGTGTTTAATTGCGCCCCACGTACACTGCGTCATTTTGTACCGTTTGAATATTGGACGCCCCAAGCTTGAGCACAATTTTCTTGCAGCCCCGCTTTAATTTCTGATAATGAATTGAGTGAAACCTGATTTTAAAAGGAACTAAAGAAATTAAAGAAACACTAGCTCAGTTTTCTTTGGTAGAGAGATATGGGTAAGAGATATTTGTCTTACGTCTTTTTGGAATTATTTTCTATTTTTTTAAAAAGCCTCAGTTGTACAAGTTTTTTGGGCACCACTCATTTTAAAATAGAAAGGATTTAACTTCAGCTAAAAAAATGAGAAAAAACTGAAGTGTTTTATGGATATTACTAAAAAGAATTAGTCTAGTACAACTTATCCTGAAAAGAAAAATAAGTATTCAGTGAGACACTAGCTTTAATCAACAAAAAGAAAATTTATTCATGTTTTAAAATGAAAAGTTCTAACCTTTACAGTTTTACCTAACAAATTTTAGCCTAACAAGTAGTTGTTACATTAAAATTTTAGACTATTATAACCCCCGAAGACGAGAAATCGTGCTTTACACTTCACTTTTTAGTCTGTTTTACATTGCAGTTAAGGCACTACTCTCGAATAAGTCTATTGAAGGGAGTTTTGTTGACTTACTGTTTTTTATTCCTGCTGTGATCGACTACGCCCGATTTCACACTTTTTCTTAACAAACACTTAGAAAGCCCACTACGGCTTTTATTGAAGAAACTGGTGCTTTTATGTTGGTTGTATGATGGTTGTTAGCCTGTCGGCTAGATGGAAAATAGCCCGGCAGCGGCTTGATGGTACTGCCTGGTTGCGGCTAGATGGAAAACAACCTTGGTCGGCGGCTAGATGGAAACGACCTCCTTTTCGAGCTCTGAGGAGCCTTAAATAAACCGTCCGACTTTGCCGGTAGTATCGCGACGCTCGAATCGAAACTGCGGATCAAACATTTCACCAATCGCGGCGTAGCGAGAGGTTCGGTCAGGAACCCGCAAAACACCGTATATACCGAACGTCTTGGAACTTCTGTTTAATATACCGTTCGGTACAAAAATGAAAATAAGTACAATTTGAAATGGAAAAATCAGTAACATTACATGGTCTTAAAATCTAGGAAAAAATGAATGTTACATTTACCCCCTTCCAAAAAGAAATAGACTACACTAGTCTATTAAACTTAGGCTACTTATGAAAAGGTACAAAGTGGTACACTATCACTTAATACTAAGGTCAGAACTTAAAACAAAATTACAAACTTCGGACCTTACTACTAGACTTAATTCAATTAAGCACTAATATTAAGTACAATTTAAGCACTAATGTTAAGTACAATGAAAACCAAATGAAGATCGTTGCATGTACACAAGAATCTTATAACTAGACTTAACTTAATTAAGCACTAAGGTTGAGTACATCAAAAAGCAAATAAAAATCCTTGCATGAACATAGGAAATACCTTTCCAAAATAACAATCGCGGTCTTCTTATATAAAAGAATCAGCTCTGTTATTGTTACCAAAACAAAAAAAATATAACTTTGTCTAGACTCTTGTCTAAACCAAAAAAAAATGAACTGAAACAAAGTATGAACACCCCCCTTAAAATAGTTTAAGGATTGTCTGAAAATTTTCTATTTCAGCAAAAGAAATTTATAAAAATTCTTAAATAAAGAAAAAAATAAAAAAAAATGATTCTAGTGCAAACACTTACACTAAAAAGAAAAAGTCTTGTCAGACCATTTAGCACTAGGCCAAAAAAAAAAATATCTGGATAAATATCCAGACAAACGCTCGGGAAAAATCGCCATCCATGCTCTAGCTCATCGCTAAGAGAACATTCTAAATCTAGTATCACTACTAGTCGCACTCAGAAAATAATCGCACTCTATAACGCAATGTCGACGTCCTAAGACATCCAGACATGCTAAAATCGCCAGGGAAAACGCTCTGGTTGATCGCCAGATAAAACCTCGGCTCCTCGCCAAGAAAACATTCTGGTACATCGCCAGAAAAAAAGCCTCGGCTCCTCGCCAAGAAAACACTCTGTAAATAGTCCTCGACTACACAAAGTCCGCGTTCTAAAAGAACAATCTCGCCATTAACATAGTGAGCAGCTATAAAAGCTAAAATTCACCAAACTGAATGATCCTGCTTCAAAAAGCAATTTTCACTAGGAACAGAATGATTAGTCTGCGCTCAACTAACATTCAAGGAAACATTCCCAACATAACTATATGAGAGACAGCAAGTCTCGAAATAGGACCTCCCTAAAGTCATAATCCTATATATGGGAGTCCATAAACAAAACGACTCAAAATCTCGCATTTTGAGCACATGCCCTCAGGCAACCAACATACACCGAAATATATACAGAAATATATACAGAAATATATACAGAAATATATACAGGAGTTCAAATCCCAAACCTTTGGTTATGACAACTCCATACTAAGCTTGGTGAAAGCTCTTAGCAAAAGCTAATCAAATCTTCAGCACATCGCACCAAAGTGACAAATCTGCCTAGAAACATGAGCCAGAAAAAACGCCCTCCGTCATTCTTCAGGGTGGCTACACAGAGATATAAAACTTAACCAGCATTGCGCTTCTCCAAGTTGCATGAAGAACCCTCGTGTACTGGTCTCGCCCTAGAACAACAACGAAAAACATTCGATCCATCCCACATAACAGGAGACAAACACCTCACCACGATATACTGAATGGTGGAGACAATAAAATACAGAATTGGTGACCCTGGTGTCCACCAACAAAAGGGAGTAGATTATAGCATCCACTAAACTAAAACGGTGTCTACCACACCACCATAAGTCAAAAAAAATTTAATCAATAGGGTGTTCCGAAACACACTACTGCCAACAGCCTGTCACCACTAATAGGCTAATTGGAGCTGAGGTCGACTACAGTAGCTAGGCTCTCCTTTGGTTCAAATAGAAATAACCATTGGGTAACAAAACCTCTAAAGGTCCCAAAGGTCAAACGTTCACCCCCCATAGACTACCCTTCCAATCAGTCTGTTCCTCAGGAAGACTAACTCCCTGCCAAACGTCGTAACGGCATCTGTTAGCACCCGGTGCATCACAGCCTGTAAAAACAAATAACTCATGGGATACAACCTAAAAGGTTTACAAGGTTGACTTAACCAAGCTTCTAACGAAATTTTTAAAAAACGAAAATGAGCTTAAAAAGCTACATGAAGCAAAAATTTCTCAAATTTTTTGGTGGCAACGCAACAAAACTTTTGAAGACGACAAGAGCTTTTCCAGCTTAATCAGAAACAAGAAGAAAACATCATTGACAGCTAAAATATTCGATCATGGTGTTAATCGTCTCCCTAGACAATAGCCTCTAGAAGAAACTGCTACAGGTATCAGGCATAACCGTTTTCTGTCAGCCCAAACTTCTAGATTACCTCTTGGAAATCTAAAAATTCGGTTAGGAATCTTCCTTCACTGCGCTTAGCCTCTCTTGACAAGGTTCTCATCTCGGTATCAGATTTTGATCATTTCTTTGTGAAACTACTGTCTTACTCTGCTCTCATCTCTTGTAAATGATCAGCCTTTAGTTCTCCTGCAGAACTTCAATTTTCTATCAATCTGATAGTAGACCGAAAAAAACTCAACATACGCCTATGAGTCCATGCAAAAAAAATTTTAAAAAAAATTAGTGACTCAAAGGTAACGTTTAAACGGCTCTGAAAAAAAATCGAAAATACCCTCAGTTTGTCAATGCAGAAGAAGATCTAAATCAAAATAACCCAAGTCTTAGACTTACTGGATAAACCAAAATCAATTTACTCTTAATTGCACCCAAAATATACCATTAAGGTAATAAAAATACACCCACTCGGGTAAAAAACTTTGAAATTGCTCATAAAAATTTTGACTCTACATCACCCTACACGAGCTACATCTTGCGCTTGTCCTAACTCAAGATCACCTTGGATTGCCTCTAATCAAAATTTCGCTTCCAAGTGTCAAGAACTGGATATTATTTGGGGTCATAAGCAAATCAAATCCCGCGACCACCGACATACCAGTCTTATGATATATCCTGAGTGTGACTCTTTCGCAAGCTCGCCAAAACTGAGTCGATGCTAAACATCAACTACAATCAACCTAAGTTTGGGATATGGCCAATACCCAAAACCTTAGCATTAAACAATAAAAGTAAGCTATTCTCTGCTCAACTTTTATAACAGTCAAAAAAAACGAGGTCGTCACCTCTACAGAGCAACATCAAAAAAAATAAGGTAAAGCAATTAAGATAATGTAAATATAAATTATTCTTCTTCTGACAAACTTTCATTAGGGTTAGGTTCATTGAATGGTTTTTAAGTCTTTAATATGCCATCGTCCTATTTTAGTCCCATCTAAATTAACTAAAACATAAACTAGATCTGAAATCTTTTCTCTTATCACGCAATGCACATACTTAGGTACCAACTTAGATGTGAATTTATCTGCTGCACTGGAAAGAATTTTATTTTTTCGCCAAACGTGATCACCTATATTAAAGGCAAAATCCCTTTTCCTAAGGTTGTAAGACTTACTGTTCCGTTCATAAGCCTTATGTATCCTACTACGCACGTCGGTGAAAATATCTTTTAAACCCTTTAAATTTTCGGCGTACGCACCCCTGTTACCCGGAATTATTTCGCTGTCAACATTGACATCCAAATCTAAGTTTTTATAATACGATCCAGATAGAGGTATCTGTCTGCCGTAAACTAAGAAAGACGGTGTAAACCCGGTTACTTCGTGTTTGAATCTTTGAAATTCCTTTATCCCGAATTATCACGTGAATCAACGAATATTACTTTCAACGAAATTATTGTAGAGGGCACACGGGATTGAAACGTATGTTAAAACTATATGTCTCACTTAAGCTCTTAAGACACTCAGAAGTAAACTGAGTACCGTTATCGCATATCGAAAGCGATGGAACACCGTGGATTAGAAAAATATCGTTTTCTAAAATTTTCAAAAAGCATTCGGCTTTAGAGCTTTTCAAAGGAAATAACACGGTATACTTTGTTAACCAGCAAGAAATTACGAAAAGTCATTTATTTCCTTGTTTTGAACGTGGAAATGGGCCTACTAGATCAGCTGCTATGACTTAAAAAGGGTAATTAACCGTTTTCTCTTTTCCCATCAGTCCCATAGGTAGTGTATTTGGAGATTTCTGCGCTCCACATATTTCACAAGTCCTCATAAACTTTAAGATATCAAAACGCATTTTTGGCTAAATTAAATTAAATGTATGTTGTCTCAGCCTAATCGCCCAACGCGCTAGTTTGCCACTAGGATTTTTAATAGAATTAAACCACAATAAACTATAATGATCTGTTATGACCGTGAAAGGAACACCTTCTATGTAAGGTCGAAACTTTTCGATGTTAAAGAGTACTGCTAAACATTCTTTTTCAACAACCGAATAGTTACGTTCAGCCTTTGACAAAGTTCTACTGGCATACGCTATCACTCTTTCCTCACCATTGATTTTCTGTGTTAGGACGCCCCCTAAACCGGTATTAGAAGCATCACTAGAAATATAAAAACTGTTGGGAAAAATTTGGTTGGGATAAAATGGGAGCTGAAACCAATAGCTCTTTAATCTTTATAAAAGATCTTTCTGCTGCGTTTGTCCAATCTATCGATTGTCCTTTTTTTCGTCCTTTCAAAAGATCATTAATAGGCGACAACAAGGTAGAAAAATTCTCGATAAAACGTCTATACCATGAACACATTCCTACGAAACGCTTAACTTCTGTAGTATTAGTAGGTCTCGCATAATTAACCATGCTTGCTACTTTATCCGGATCGGTACGTAAGGAATTTGAGCCTACAATATAGCCTAAAAACTTTAGAGAGGTTTTGAAAAAAATCACATTTGCTCAAATTTATCGTCAGTCCGGCCTCTTTCAATTTATTTTTTACTTCCTTAAGTAAGCGAATATGCGATTCGAAGTCTTCCGATGTTACTAAAATATCATCGAGATAGGTAAAAATATGTGGCTCATATTTCGGACCAAATATAGCGTCTACTAAACGTTGCTGAGTTTGAGCAGCGTTCTTTAGACCAAACGGCATAGTGACGAACTGAAATAGACCTCGGCCTACTACTGCAAAAGCGGTCTTTTCCTTAGAGGATTTGTCTAGAGGAATTTGCCAGAAGGCCTTTCTAAGATCTATCGAAGATACATACTTAGCATTCCTGAGTGATGTCAAAATTCTGTCGATATTCGGTAATGGATAGTTATCAAATTTGCTGACCTCGTTGAGCTTTCTACCGTCAAAGCATAGACGATACTGTCCATCGGCCTTTTTCACCAATAAGATTGGAGAACACCAAGGACTGTTTGATTCTTCAATCACTCCGAGTTTCAACATTTCGTCTAACTCTTTATTTAATACTTTTGACATATAAGGAGACATGGCGAAGGGCCTTGTCTTTACAGGACTGGCATCAGCCGTATCTATAGACATCTTGATTTTATTCGTTCGGCCTAACCTATCTTTGCTACTTATTTCGTTGAAAGAGCTTATTATTTTTTCGGCTTTTAAGCGTTCCGTCCGCGAGAGATCATCTAGGGTACATAGACGCGAGAAAAGGTTTTCTAAGGAACTCCGTAAATAACAATCTTTAAAACTTGTTTGAGAATTGACTTCTAGGGACTGTGGATACCACGAATTATCTTTAAAATTTACAAAAATTCCGAATTTTTGTGCAAAATCACATCCTAGAACCAAAGTATGTGATAGAGAAGGTACTACTAAAGCAGATATTACTAAACAATGACCATTGCAGACTAGCGGCAACTCAACCGTACCTAAAACTTTTAGACGGCTGCCATCTGCAGTGGTAACACTTCTATTTTTGACATGGCATACTTTTATACTTAAACGACTTAAAATTTTAATACCATTCTGACCTATAACGGAGGCATTTGCACCAGAGTCAAATAAAGCCGAGAAATGGGCACCTAATAGATCTATCTTTATATGCGGTATGTTATCTAAATATTTATGCACGAATAAAGGAGACATGTGACCATTTGGAGAAGCAGGAGTTTTAACTTGAGGAGAATTTTTATTAGACTTAAAAAAATCAGAAACTTTTTGTAACTATTTAGTCCTACCTGATCTATTGGAATATTTCTTTACTTAAGATCCTCGTTAGAATCTTTCTTTTATCCGCGACCGGACGTTCTGAGAAAGTACGACGGATTTTCAGTTCATAGTCTAACTCATATTCTAATAGGTGATTGACTTTAAAATCGAAAGCTTCCATGATAATTTAGATTATAAAATTTAAAAGAATTGTTTAAAAAGTCGTGAAAATATTTCTCCTGTGCTCCCAATAGTCAAAATAAAAAATATATAAAGGCACTTAAAATATGTAAACTTCTTTACCAAACATTTAAAAAATCTTCAACAATTTCAAAAAAAATTTCTAAGTATTGCCTTCTATTAAAATTCTTTTACTAATATCTTAAGAATTTCCTATAAAAAATCTCCAAATATCGTTTCGTCTATCAGCAAAGTATTTTTAATATTCATGCAAAATACAGGTGAGAAAAAAAACGTACCGTTTTTTCCTCGGCTATCCGCAAAATAAACAGTGTAAAATTAAAGTCGACCAGCACATCTGCTAATCTGAACTATAAAGCTAGCTGTTAAGAAAAAAGTAGGAATCGCTTATCTTAGAGTCGATTAACAAAATTCAATATCTAAACCACCACAGATAAATTGAAATAAATAATTCTACAAATTTCCTGCTTTTGTCTTATTGCTATAGTGTAATTTCGTTTAATAAGTATTATGAAATAAAATATCTGCAAAGTTAGAGCTTTTATTTTGTTCAATAGCTAGTACACTGAACCCTTTTTTAAAAAAATAAAATTCCAAAAGCCCCGCGTTGACAGCGCTATTTTGTAACGTGTGAAAAGGTGTTGCCCCAAGCTTGGGCGTAATTTTGTACCGTATGAAAAAAGTGTTCTCTGTTTGAGGCATCTCTTTTTGTACCCTGTGAGAAGTTGTTTGTCCCACGCTTGAGCGCAATTTTGTAACATTGGAACTTGCCCGCACGTTGTGGTGTCATTTTGTAGCCTATGAAAAAGTGTTTAATTTGCGCCCCACGTACACTGCGTCATTTTGTACCGTTTGAATATTGGACGCCCCAAGCTTGAGCACAATTTTCTTGCAGCCCCGCTTTAATTTCTGATAATGAATTGAGTGAAACCTGATTTTAAAGGAACTAAAGAAATTAAAGAAACACTAGCTCAGTTTTCTTTGGTAGAGAGATATGGGTAAGAGATATTTGTCTTACGTCTTTTTGGAATTATTTTCTATTTTTTTAAAAAGCCTCAGTTGTACAAGTTTTTTGGGCACCACTCATTTTAAAATAGAAAGGATTTAACTTCAGCTAAAAAAAATGAGAAAAAACTGAAGTGTTTTATGGATATTACTAAAAAGAATTAGTCTAGTACAACTTATCCTGAAAAGAAAAATAAGTATTCAGTGAGACACTAGCTTTAATCAACAAAAAGAAAATTTATTCATGTTTTAAAATGAAAAGTTCTAACCTTTACAGTTTTACCTAACAAATTCTAGCCTAACAAGTAGTTGTTACATTAAAATTTTAGACTATTATAACCCCCGAAGACGAGAAATCGTGCTTTACACTTCACTTTTTTAGTCTGTTTTACATTGCAGTTAAGGCACTACTCTCGAATAAGTCTATTGAAGGGAGTTTTGTTGACTTACTGTTTTTTATTCCTGCTGTGATCGACTACGCCCGATTTCACACTTTTTCTTAACAAACACTTAGAAAGCCCACTACGGCTTTTATTGAAGAAACTGGTGCTTTTATGTTGGTTGTATGATGGTTGTTAGCCTGTCGGCTAGATGGAAAATAGCCCGGCAGCGGCTTGATGGTACTGCCTGGTTGCGGCTAGATGGAAAACAACCTTGGTCGGCGGCTAGATGGAAACGACCTCCTTTCGAGCTCTGAGGAGCCTTAAATAAACCGTCCGACTTTGCCGGTAGTATCGCGACGCTCGAATCAAAACTGCGGATCAAACATTTCACCAATTGCGGCGTAGCGAGAGGTTCGGTCAGGAACCCGCAAAACACCGTATATACCGAACGTCTTGGAACTTCTGTTTAATATACCGTTCGGTACAAAAATGAAAATAAGTACAATTTGAAATGGAAAAATCAGTAACATTACATGGTCTTAAAATCTAGGAAAAAATGAATGTTACAATATATATATAATTCCTAATGAGAATGAAGAGGATGAAACTTTAGTTTTTGAGCGATATCGCTTAAAGCAAGGGGGATGAAAGGGGTGAGGAACAATACATTTATGGTTTTAATAGTAATATGATACTTTTTCCTGGATTTTTGTTGCGGTAATAAACGAATATGTTGCATAAATATTTATATTATAACCTATGTCCTTTTTAAGGTTTTTGGAGTCGAGGAATTCAAAGATTGGGCTATTTTTTATTTTTTTTATTTTAACCTAAGAAGAGAAAGAAAGGGGTTTTGGATCGTTATTGTGTTTTTATGGCGTTGGCGTATGCCAATTAGCCAGCTTTCTCACTTTATTTTTCATACACACAAATTTACACATACATACATGGGACCTCTTGAACAACAGGAGGCACCTTAACCCACTGCGCCAATCGGTCCGGCTGGTGGATCGTTAAATATTGTATAGTTTCAATAGTATTTTGGAAATTTTTCCACGTTTTTTGGTTGATGTAATTTAACAAATTTTATTTTATATATTTTTTATTTATATTTATATATTTATATAATAAAATATGTAATGGAGTGCCCTATGTCCTTATTATGGTTCTTGGACTGTAGGAATTTGAAAATTATTATTTTCTCATTACTTTCAATCCTAATAGGGGGTGGAGGTTAAAGAAATGGCAGAATCTTGTATAGTTATTACGTAATATGATATGAACAATTTTCCAGGTGTTTCAAATGTGAGAATGGGCAAATTTTAAAGGGAAGGGAGAGAAAGAGATGAGAGAATCTTGTGTAATGTCGATAGTATTATGACAATTTTTCCAGGTGTTGTGAATGGGATAATGGGCCATTTTTAAGCAGAAAAACTTATAATAAAACATGTAAGGTGCGAAGGGAGGGGAGGGGGAAGTAGAAGAGTAACTTCGTATCCGTATTGTTATAGGTATTTTTCAGTCAAGGAATCGAAACATTACATTTTTTTTTTAGTTTTTGACTGATTTAATATAAAATAATTTTCCTATAGCAGAGAATATACGGGGTGAAATGGATGAGGTAGGAGACTAAAAAGGTGATTGCGTGTATGTCGTAGGGGGGTAAAACGGATTGAGGTCGATAAATATTATATAGTTTTAATAGTAATATGACAATTTCTCCTGGTTTTTTGTTGTGATAAGAAATAAATACTTTGCGCAAATATTTATGGTAAAACACAAAAGGGTGGAGGACATTTTAGATGCGTTGTTTCATACATTATATGGCCTTTTCAAGGTTTTTGGAGTAGAGAAATTTAAAAATTAGTTTATTTTTTCATTTTTAGTATTTCGTACGGAACACTTATAAGATCATTTCGGTGTTACTAGGTCATCGAGAGGGGTGTCAAATGAAAGCTTGTAAAAACACGAGTTCATATATATGTTGTCTTACATGCGCCCACTTTTCTTTCTATTATTTTGAAGAAATCGCGAAAAATCGCTGTCCCCCTCCTCTATCTCGAAAAGTACTGATCCTAAAATTTTGAAAAAGTTCTGAAATATTCTCTACAGGGTGTAGATTGAACGAAAATTATCACGAGTGCATTAACTTTAATAATTTATCTGGTATATAAAAAAAAACAAAAATTTCAAGGTCATCACTTTTCAGTAAAGGTCGGGAACAATTGGGGTGTGTTTTGTGACGCCACTAATCATTTTATAACTCCGTAACAAAAATTTTTATTTCAGAAGCAATCAACGTACGGAACACTAATTGTTCAAGTTCAACTTGCGCTTGACCGTTTTTTTTTTTTAATTCTTTTCCAGAGAGGAGGTGAAAGTAGTTTTAATACCATTTTCAGAATTTCATCTGTGGTTGGCCTCATTAAAATATAATAATATTTATGTCAAAACATATAAGGGGCTAATGGTGTGGGGTGGGGAATTAGAAATTCAAATTAAAATATTCGTTATTTAACTATGAATTTTAATAGGGTCAGAGAATAAAAGATGTTTTATATATATATATATATATATATATATATATATATATATATATATATATATATATATATATATATATACATATATATATATATATATATATATATATATATATATATATATATATATATATATATATGCTATAAATTTAGTGCGGCTGCAGTCTTTATTTAATTATTTATGGCTTTGGGTAGTGAAACAACCTTTTTTGTTAGTCGAGCTTTCGAAATTACTCGTATATTTATTTCTTCTTCAGGACATCCGGAAAGACAAAATTTTCTTCTTCCTTTATAATGTTAAGGGAATATTTTGAGTACATTAAAATGATGAAGATAATAAAAAAAAGAAAAAATAAAACTGACTGACTGACCAAAGCGGTTTTTTATAATAAAGAAACAAGCAATCATTAGCACAAAAGGAAATTCCCTCATATTCTGTTATTAACTACATAATATTCTAGTTAAAAAGGAAAAACACAATAAGGCCAAAAATGGCTGGCTTTGGTTCTCTTATCCCGTAAACCAGTGAAATGACAAAAAATTTTAATTTTTGGTAGTAAAGTTGGAGTGTAATAGATTAATATAAATTTTATGTAGTAAAGAAAGATCGAGAATATTGATTCGTTTCGATCTAAAATATGCTTACAGTTAAAAAAATATTCAAATTGCAAGTAGTGTGATAAATAAAGAAAGAAATAATCGTTGAGAATTTAGATTTTTTTTCCAAAAACTCACGTGTCAACCTGTATACGGGGGATAACAGAAAGAAACAAAGCATTAGAGTTTTAGAAAAATAAAATAATAAAGTAATGGGAAGGAGAAAGCATTTTACCTTTATATTATTCGTCGGGTGTAAGACGATCTGTTAGTCATTAATATTTTTCTAATTCTAATTTAAGGATATAACTTTATATAGAACTGAGTCCCTAGGTGTCACTCTTTTTATTCATGGCGTAAGGTTCCCGGTTAATATAGGCCATTTCTCAGAAAATTCGTTTATAGTAAGAATCAGAGCGATTCAGGACCTCAGTCTCATCCCAGTTCATTCGATGGTCGTTCTTAACGACATGCTGTGCCAAATCACAAGATTGTACATTACGTCTGCAGTCACTTCTGTATGATGTAATCCTATCCTTTAAGTTTCTGGAGGTTTGACCTATGTACACTTTATTACAATTTGAACAGGGTATTTTATAAATGATGTTCCAATTTTCATTTTTTAGGAGAGGAGTATTAGTTTTGGTGCAAAGTTTAGAAATAGTTTTATTTTGCCTTTTAGCAATTTTGAAAACAAACGGCTTGAAAATGTTAATAAGAGAAATAAAAATTCTGATTATTTAATTGAGAAAGAGACTGATTTTGAAGTTGGGTTTGGTGATTGTTACTTTATATTGAGAGTTGCGAACTCAGTGTTTGAGGTTGTGACTGATGTGTTCTTATGAGTTTTGGTATGTTGTAGGATGTACTAAAAAGGAATTTATTAATTAAATGAGCCGGATAGGAACTGTCAAATAGAAAGCACTTAAGTTTTCTGAGTGACTCATCTCTGTAATCTGGGTGGGTTAATTTGACTGCTATTGTTTTCATACCTGGTGTGAGGTTTATTTTGGATCTCATTGGGTGGTATGAGGAAAAAAACGTATAAATCTGTTTGAGCAGTATGGTTTTCTGTACCATTTAGTTCTTAGAACGTTATTATCGGAACGGATTACTAACATATCTAAGAACGGAATGCCACAGTTTGATTCTTCTTCTTTGGTAAATTGAATATTCTGGTTATAGGGGTTAAAAATATCCAGTGCTAGATCAATTCTACTTTTTGGTACTGCCAGGATGAGGTCATTAACATACCGTTTGATAAAGGGTATATGAAAATGTATATGTTCCAGAAAATCTCTAACCAAGTCATCAAGAACAAAATTGACCAGAATAGGTGAAATTTTAGACCTGTTTATAGTATTGATCATTGAAAACCAATATGTTAGGGTCAACAATAAACTGCCTTACTAAATTTATAGCATATTTTTTCTTAACTAGTCAGTCGCGACTATTTCTGCCTTTATGTGTGTATATATATATATATATATATATATATATATATATATATATATATATATATATATATATGAGGCATTCTTTTTGGACGGGAGTCACCATGCTCTCCAAATTGGTTTGATCAAAAAAATCAACCGGAGGTGTAAATGAAAACTTAAAGCCTCTACTTTCAATTGCCGTGTGGCACATTTCCCAATAACTGACTCAATATGGCGGCTTTAAACTGACAAAGTTCCAGAAAAATTATCATTCCAAGGTGGTTTTCTCTCTCCAAGTCACTCCAAATTGGTAATGTTTCGGGAATGTATGATTGAAGGACTCAGGTACTCGATAATCGATTTTATTCCAGAATATCAACACACAATACAATATGACGGCCGAACACTCTAAACACGTACTGCAATCCACTGAAAACTCAACAAACACATTTATAGTTATATAAAGAATTTATCCAAATTTTTTTTAGGATGGGAGATTAGACAAACTTTAAGCATAATCATTTATAATAAAATATTTTGCCAAAGGCATGCAGAAGTGGGGTAGAAGAGCCACTTCGAATTTATCTTGTTATACGTCTCTTTCAGGGGTCTTTTTAGTCAAGAGATCGAAGCATTACTTTTTTCATTATTTTCATTATTAACATGGGAAGAAAGTTGAAGGGGTGGAGGTAACGGTATCAACTTAATGGTATTATAAGAAATTATATATATTTCTATAAAATAATTTTTATATAGTAAAACATTTATGGAATGAAAGGGATGAGATAGAGGGCTAAAAGGGAAGTTGCGTGTATGCCGTAATATACTTCTATTTCATTGTTCTTTTTTTTCCACTATTTCCTATTTAAATAGAAATAGTAAATAGAAGAGATAGAGATCAGATTACACAGTAGCCTAAAAAATATTCGATTGAATATAGAAAAAGGTTTTGAAATATAAAATGTTTAGGTGTCGGAAATGTAGTTATGGGACAACAAATAAATTATAGTATTTATTTACTTTTCTTGTTAATGCAAAATATCGCATTCGTGAAAAAATTATCTTTCCAAATTTTTCTTTCCTCCAGATCTCAGAGTTTTTATTATATTACGAAAAACATATTTTTTTTTAGCTTACAGCTTTCTAAATTATTAAACAAAGAAGGTTAATTTTGATTTACGCATTAACATACCTGAAAATCTTTTTATCTGTATAGTCCACATTCCAATTTAATTCATTCTCGAACACATGTGAATAATCCTCTTCACATGTGTTCTCGAACACATTAATAATCCGGTATATGAAAAAAAAAATTCAAGGTGATCAGTTTTCAGTAAAGATCGGAAACAAACTTTGTTGAAAACTCATTTGGAGTGTATTTTGTGAAGTCACTGATCATTTTATACCTCCGTAACAAAATTTTTTATTTTAAAAGTAATCAACGTACGAAACACTAATTGCGCAAATTCAAATTGCACTTGACCGGTTATTAATTTTTAAATACATTTTGGATCATTTAAACAAGGCAAGCTTCTAATTTCTTACTATATTTGGTATACATTGCATAACGTATTACAATAACCATTTTTTTTGTTAATATAATAAACAAATATTTTGCATAAATATTTATAGTAAAGCACTAAAGGGGCGAAAGAGGTGGGGTGGAGAGTATAACAGGCTGCATTTTAGCACACAGGAAGTTTTTTAAACGTAGAATACAATAAAAAATTTGCTAAAGTTTGATGTACGCTAAGCCCACAAAATCCAAAATAAAATCAAAAATTCGGTTTTCCGACAATATCTCGAAAAAAATAAAAAAAATATACCAAAAAACTAATAGCACCACATGAAGGAACAGGAAATTTTACAAAAAAATAGTGAACAGATTAATTTGAAAATCTACGCGCATCGCTCGAAGGTTAATCGATATTACTTGTTTTCAGAGTGTAAAAAAAATAAAAGATATATTTTTGAAGAGAAGGCTGAGCTTTCCGATGATTCTAATAGTTTTTATTTTTGTTGCTTAATAATTTGTAAACTAAAAAAATAATCTATATACTATTTTTTTTTAAATTTTATAGAATGGAAAATAACATATCTCATTACGCTAAACATTTAATAGATGAAAATCATATTTTCCATGAAAATGTTAAAACTATGAAAAGAAAGGGTAATTACTGAATTGTTTAGAGCCGGTAGAGATTAACTAGAAAAAATCTTAGGTTTATGACTCAAAGATCGATTGGATGGTGAGTCTCCCTTATTGAACTTGTTCTAGATATTGTGGTGAATACTGTTAATAAATTTAGGCCTATAACCAGATAACTTAGATATTTTATAAGATATCTTGTAATTAATTTACATCTTGCTCCAGAAGAAGTGTATGGAAACAATTGTCAGCTCTATTACAATAAACGTAAGTGGTGAACTTAAATAGCTGTTTAAATTTTCGTTTCTAATATATATATATATATATATATATATATATATATATATATATATATATATATATATATATATATATATATATATATATATATATATATATATATATATATATATATATATATATATATATTATATATATATATATATATATATATATATATATATATATATATATATATATATATATATATATCTATATATAGAAGGGTAGTCTTGACCTACCAGTTAAACACCAGTTTTTTGTTCTTGGGGTAAGCGGTCTTTGAGGAAGAACTAAAAAGTTTTTGACAACTTTTTACCTACATCAAGCTTTCGAAAATAATTCATTTTCTTCATCAGGGCTATAATTATAGTAGATTATCAGTATTTTTGAGATTTGAGCAAAGAACAACTCGTATTTTATTCACAACATTAAAGTACTTACTGCTAAATGGTGTGTTCAGGATTCACTATTTTGTGGGGGTAACTTATTTATTAGAAAAAAACATAAGAAAACCTCGACATAATCCTCTCTGGGAAATATAATATACTTTTACTCCATTTTGATAGTGTGGTATGAAAGAACTGTGTGTTTCTAAGACGATTTTAATTTATAAAGAATATTTTTATTAATATGTTTTCTTGTCATTTTGTTAAGGACAGCGTTTTTCTATCTCTTGGTTAGGTTGTGGCTAATTTATATTTGAGAATAGAATAACTTTTTGTTTAATTATTTTTCTGGAGTTTGTAGAAATCAGTGTGATTATTATTACAGAGATATGTCAGATATGTTATATGAGTGTTCGTTTTGATTGCCCATTTCTAATAGATTGGAGAAAATTAAGCTCGGATCTTCAATGTCAGTTTTTTTATTGACCGCGTTAGGTTCAAGATGGATCTTTACCATCTCCCTAAAGACTCTCCTGCCGAGATTTCTTTCTCTACAAAGAATTTTGGTTTCAGCAAAATCAAATTCATGCAAAAATTGGCTACTATGTTGGGCAAGCGCAGTAGAGTTTTTTTTTTCTAATCTACAATCACAAGTGATTCTGTCTTTTAGGACCCTTGATGTTTGTCCTGTGTAGATTTTTTCACATGCTGCAAATTACTTCCGAAACTTTTGTTATTTCATCTTTGTCTTTTAGATAAGTGAAAATATTATTGATGGTTTTTTTGTGTTTAAATGCAATTTATAAATTAGGTAGTTTGTTGAAGAGTTTGGTTGTTTTGGAGGGGATTCTTTTATATAAGGTAAGGAAAAGTAACATTTGATTCTGTTTTCAAAGAGGAAAGCACTAATATCCGGTTTGAGATTGTTGTTTCGTTATGAAGAAGGTGTAGTTGAATTAAATAATAACTTGTTTGATAATTTGATTGGATAGGAGTTGGTGACCAGAATATCTGGAAGTCTATTTAAATTTTTAAGGGCGGATGAGAAATCTTTTCTATTCTTGATCTCAAGCCCAATATCATGTTTAATTAATTAATTAATTTATTTATTTATTTATTTATCATACATGCCTTACAGGTTATAAGACTCAACTACAAGGCCGAAGATATAGATAAGAGCCACTATACATAGAAATATAATACAATAATAGAGTATTAAGCAGATACAAATTCCAACCACAATAATAATAATAATAATAATAATAATAACCCCTCAGGGGCTAGGGGAATCCCAGGATTCTCCTAGTACGGGCATTGACGATCCCGAGGTACCTGAGTCATGTTGTGCTGTCTTGTGTTGTCCAGATTATGTGTAATAAAAACGCAATCTTAAGGTGTTTACCGTGCCGAGAAGATGAATGGCTCAGCGTTTATGAGTCGCGAACGGTCCCCCCGGATACCGGGCGCCCTCCGGGAGTAAGTAGCCTTGCTGTGGCATCCAGGCTCTGCCGCAGTCGACCTTTCTTTCCTAGGATACTCGTGGGAATACTATGTTAAACAATAATAATTATAATAATGAAAATGGAAGGGTGTTGCGGAGGCGGACCCCTGTCGTACAAACAGCTACAGCAACACCACAACAACAACTACAGACGAACCAAACAACCGCCTCAGTCGAAACTACTCCCGATAGTTTTACCAGATCCGACATTGTAGGTGATGGAAATTGCCTTTTCCGTGCAGTTAGCTTATACTTATATGGCCACCAGAACCATCATGAGAAACTCCGAGAGGTTGCTCTAAGATATTTACAACAAAACTGGTCGGAACTTCACACATTTTCATTAATTGAAGTCGACGATATAAAAGACTTCAATAACTATTATAATTATATGCGGAAAAATGGCACCTATGGAACGAGCCTAGAGATACTTGCCCTCTCGGAAACACAAAATAGCAACTTTCATATCTTCTCAAAACAACGAAGAACAAGACATACAAAAATAACTTTTACGGACAGACCAACAATAATAAGCACGGGAAAATACAACAAAACCATTTACCTTCTACTAACAGGCAACCCAATGTCGGGACACTTTGAGCTTCTGACACCACAAAACACTGAAAACATTCCAGAGAACAACAGACCAATAAAAGAAGCATCGGGCGAGCGACGTAACGGTCGAGGACGTCGCGGGAAATGGCAGCTCGACCAAAACGATGAAGACCAGGCAACCGAAAATGGACCTGCCAAAAGTGTTGTGTTGGCGACTAAGCCGATACCCACCAAGGCGGGGGAAAATCACAGCAGCGCATGAGTTGCACCACAGGAATCAACGAACACGCCATGCGTTGCTGTGATGAAAACACAAAACCTGACAAAGAAATCACTGAGAAGAGAATCACTCGCCGCTTGGACCCACCAACATCAACCCCAAGCGCAACCGACGTAGATACGGGACAAACACAACCACCAAAGCCTGGCCAGGGCCCGTATGTATTGCAAGGACAACATGCAACTACCAAGGCTGGAAAACCAAGACAGCGGTTAAAGTGGACGGATGAGATGAATAGGACGGTGATGCGCTGTTACTACACGGCCACCAAACTCGAAACAATAACATCGGGCTACAGACAGCAACTGCACAGACTTTTCTTGACCGAATATCCACATCTGCAATTACTTGTTTCAGAACAGAGAGTAGTAGACCAAAAAAGAGTTATTACCAAGAACAATCGTCTCACACCTCTCGAATTGCAAACCATCAAGGACACAGTGGCTGTTGAACTGAACACAGACCAACCAAACAATAGAAACAATAAAGCAGATTCCGAACCAGCCTCACACACACAACCACCCAGTCGAACACAACAATACCCACCACCCAGGAGGAGCATAACGCAAAATAATATTGCGAGTACCGCGCAACACCATATCACAGACAACAACATGAATCACTCGCCACCCTCAACGACATCCACACAACATCACCCCGAATCACCTCTCATACAAACACTTAAAGCAAAAATGGAGTCACATCTAGCTCGATGGTCAGGCACCGACCCCACAACAAGAAATCCCATCCCTCGTTTAATCTTCAGACAGAGCACGCAACCAATCCTCAACACACTAAACAAGCACATAATACCTCAGTATATAACAGACTCAAGCACAATCGAAGACATTCACACAATAATATACGCAGCAGCAATCACCACTCTAACACAAAATAATCAAAAACTCCCTCAACGACAAGGAAACCCCAACAGGACAAAACCAAAATTCA
>CM032456.1:119056541-119166541 GCA_019049505.1 Pachyrhynchus sulphureomaculatus
CGATCCATCCCACATAACAGGAGACAAAACACCTCACCACGATATACTGAAAGGTGGAGACAATAAAATACGGAAATGGTGACCCTGGTGTCCACCAACAAAAGGGAGTAGATTATAGCATCCACTAAACTAAAACGGTGTCCACCACACCACCATAAGTCAAAAAAAAATTTAATCAATAGGGTGTTCCGAAACACACTACTGCCAACAGCCTGTCACCACTAATAGGCTAATTGGAGCTGAGGTCGACTACAGTAGCTAGGCTCTCCTTTGGCTCAAATAGAAATAACCATTGAGTAACAAAACCTCTAAAGGTCCCAAAGGTCAAACGTTCGCCCCCCATAGACTACCCTTCCAATCAGTCTGTTCCTCAGGAAGATTAACTCCTTGCCAAACGTCGTAACGGCATCTGTTAGCACCCGGTGCATCACAGCCTGTAAAAAATAACTTATGGGATACAACCTAAAAGGTTTACAAGGTTGACTTAACCAAGCTTCTAACGGAAATTTCTAAACTACGAAAATGAGCTTAAAAAGCTACATGAAGCAAAAATTTCTCAATTTTCCGGTGGCAACGCAACAAAACTTTTGAAAACGACAAGAGCTTTTCCAGCTTAATCAGAAACAAGAAGAAAGCATCGTTGACAGCTAAAATATTCGATCATGGTGTTAATCGTCTCCCTAGACAATAGCCTCTGGAAGAAACTGCTACAGGTATCAGGCATAACCGTTTTCTGTCAGCCCAAACTTCTAGATTACCTCTTGGAAATCTAAAAATTCGGTTAGGAATCTTCCTTCACTGCGCTTAGCCTCTCTTGACAAGGTTCTCATCTCGGTATCAGATTTTGATCATTTCTTTGTGAAACGACTGTCTTACTCTGCTCTCATCTCCTGTAAATGATCAGCCTTTAGTTCTCCTGCAGGACTTCAATTTCCTATCAATTTGATAGTATACCGAAAAAACTCAACATACACCTATGAGTCTATGCAAAAAATTTTTTAAAAAAATTAGTGACTCAAAGGTAACGTTTTAAACGGCCCTGAAAAAGAATAGAGTATACCCTCAGTTTGTCAATTCAGAAGAAGATCTAAATCAAAATAATCCAAGTCTTAGACTCACTGGATAAACCAAAATCAATTTACTCTTAATTGCACCCAACATATACCACTAAGGTAATAGAAATCCACCCACTCGGGTAACAAACTTTGAAATTGCTCATAAAAATTTTGACTCTACATCACACTACACGAGCTACATCTTGCGCTTGTCCTAACTCAAGATCCCCTTGGATTGCCTCTAATCAAAATTTCGCTTCCAAGTGTCAAGAACTGGATATTATATGGGGTCATAAGCAAATCAAATCCCGCGACCACCGACCATACCAGTCTTATGATAAATCCTGAGTGTGACTCCTTCGCAAGCTCGCTAAAACTGAGTCGATGCTAAACATCAACCACAATCAACCTAAGTTTGGGATATGGCCAATACCCAAAACCTTAGCATTAAACAATAAAAGTAAGCTATTCTCTGCTCAACTTTTATAACAGTCAAAAAAAACGAGGTCGTCACCTCTACAGAGCAAACATCAAAAAAAATAAAGTAAAGCAATTAAGATAATGTAAATATAAATTATTCTTCTTCTGACAAACTTTCATTAGGGTTAGGTTCATTGAATGGTTTTAAGTCCTTAATATGCCATCGTCGTATTTTAGTCCCATCTAAATTAACCAAACCATAAACTAAATCTGAAATCTTTTCTCTTATCACGCAATGCACATACTTAGGTACCAACTTAGATGTGAATTTATCGGCTGCACTGGAAAGAATTTTATTTTTTCGCCAAACGTGATCACCTATATTAAAGGCAAAATCCCTTTCTAAGGTTGTAAGACTTACTGTTCCGTTCATAAGCCTTATGTATCCTACTACGCACGTCGGTGAAATTAAAATTTACTAAAATTCCGAATTTTTTGTGCAAAATCACATCCTAAAACCAAAGTATGTGATAGAGAAGGTACTACTAGAGCAGAGATTACTAAAACAATGACTATTGCAGACTAGCGGCAACTCAACCGTACCTAAAACTTTTAGACGGCTGCCATCTACAGTGGTAACACTTCTATTTTCGATATGGCATATTTTTATTCTTAAACGACTTAAAATTTTAATACCATTCTGACCTACTGAGGTATTTGCACGAGAGTCAAATAAAGCCGAGAAATGGACACTTAATGGATTTATCTTTATATGCGGTCTATTATCTAAATATTTATGCACGAATAAAGGAGATATGTGACCATTTGGAGAAGAAGCAGGAGTTTTAACTTGAGAAGGAGGATTTTTATTAGACTTTAAAAAAATCAGAAACTTTTGTAACTATTTAGTCCAATCTGATCTATTGGATTATTTCTTTACTTAAGATCCTCGTTGGAATCTTTCTTTTATCCGCGACCGGACGTTCTGAGAAAATACGACGGATTTTCATTTCATAGTCTAACTCATATTCCAGTAGGTGATTGACTTTAAAATTGAAAGCTTCCATGATAAATGTATAAAATTTAAAAATTGTTTAAAGAGTCGTGAAAATATTTCTCCTGTGCTCCCAATAGTCAAAATAAAAAAATATGTAAAAGGCACTTAAAATATGTAAACTTCTTTACCAAACATTTAAAAAATCTTCAACAATTTCAAAAAAATTTCTAAGTATTGCCTTGTATTAAAATTCTTTTACCAAATATGTTAAGAATTTTCAACAAAAAATCTCCAAATATCGTTTCATATCAGCAAAGTATTTTTAATATTCATGCAAAACATCGGTGAGAAAAAAGTACAGTTTTTTCTTCGGTTAACCGCAAAATAAATCTAACACTGCAAAAATTAAAGTAAACCAGCACATCTGCTAATCTGAACTATAAGAGTAGCTTTTAAGAAAAAAGTAGGAATCTCTTATCTTAGAGTCGATTAACAAAATTCAAATATCTAAACCACCATCAGATAAATTGAAATAAATAATTCTACAAATTTCCTGCTTTTGTCTTATTGCTATAGTGTAGTTTCGTTTAATTAAATATTATGAAATAAAAATATCTGAAAAGTTAGAGCTTTTACTTTGTTCGAAAGCTAGTACACTGAACCCTTTAAAAAATAAAATTCCAAAAGCCCCGCGTTGACAGCGCTATTTTGTATCTTGGGCACTTGCCCGCTTTTTGCGGCGTCAATTTGTACCCTGTGAAAATTGTTTTTCCCATGCTTGGGCGCAATTTTCTTGCAACCTCTTTTTAATTTCTGATAATGAATTGAGTGAATCCTGATTTTAAAAGAACTAAAGAAATTAAACACACACTAGCTCAGTTTTCCTTGGTAGAGAAATATGGGTAAGAGATAATTGTTATACGTCTTTTTGGAATTATTTTCTATCTTTAAAAAGCTTCAGTTGTACAAATTTTTGGGCACCATTCATTTTAAAATAGAAAGGATCTAACTTCAGTTAAAAAAATGAAAAAATACTGAAGTGTTTTACGGTTATTACTAAAAAGAATTATTCTAGTACAACTTTTCTTATCCTGAAAAGAAAAATAGGTATTCAGTGAGACACTAGCTTTAATCAACAAAAAGAAAATTTATTCATGATTTAAAATAAAAGTTCCAACCTTTGCAGTTTTAAGGAATACAATAAAAAATTCTAGCCTAAAAGTAGTTTTTATAAATTAGAGTCCCTAAATCAGAGATTTTACTTCTAAATCTTGACTACACCCGAAATCGAAGAGTCGTGATTTTCACTTCGCGATTTTTCAGTTCAAATTGCTGTTAAAACACTTATTTGCAGGGAATATATTTATTGATGTATGTTCTGGTAACTTACGGTTTTCCTACGGGCTTCTAGGCCTTCAATGCAACACAAAACCGATTTCACACTTTTGAGAAGAGCCTACTTTAGCTACTCCATTTAGAAAACACACAAAGCCCACTACGGCTTTATGGTAAAAAAACTCGTGCTTAACTTGGCTCTCGTAGATATTGTCGTAAGCCTCTACTGCGGCTCGGTGGAAAATCGCCACTTGGCGGCTCGGTGGAAATTAGCCTGGCTGCGGCTTGATGGTACTAAGCCTCTCGGCGGCTTGATGGTACTAAGCCTGGCGGCGGCTTGATGTTACTGCCTGGCGGCGGCTCGGTGTTCTAAGCCAAGATTCGCGTCCTCCGGACCCTTAAATAAGCCGTGGGCACTCTGTCTGTAATATGGCGACGCCGGAACCAAAACTCCGGATACAAACATTTGACCAATCCCGGCGTATCGATAGATTCGGTCGCAAACCCGCACAGCACACTATATAACGAGCGGCTAGGAATTTCTGATTAATATACCGCTCGATACAAAAATGAAAAAGAAGTACAGTAACATTATATGGTCTTAAAATCTAGGAAAAAATGAATGTTACAATATATATATATATATATATATATATATATATATATATATATATATATATATATATATATATATATATATATATATATATATATATATAATATATATATATATATATATATATATATATATATATATATATATATATATATATATATACGAGGGTTGTATAAGAAATAAGGTTCCCAACGCTGTAAACTCGCCGCGCGAGATGCTAGGCGAAATCCGGTAGAACTCGCTGCGACGTTCAGTGCCGGCCTGACAGCCATCCGCGATGGAACTCCCGATCGCCGTCACCGCCAGGTGCGAAGTTCGTGCGGTAATCCGATTTTTGCGAAGCGGAAGGCCATCGATCTCCGACGAAGTTGTGTCGAAGATTGAGCGAATTCTGCTCGAGGATAGGAGGATAACGATTCGGGAACTGGCTGCCCGGGTTCCTGAGGTTTATGAAAAAACAATCCACACGATTTTGACTGAAAGGTTACGTTATCACAAGGTGTGTGCGCGGTGGGTCCCGCACATGCTTTCAGAAACCCACAAAGCCGATCGCGTCAAGTGTGCCCAGGAGTTTCTTCGAGAATGCGCCGAGAATACCGCAGATTTCTTAGACTACATTGTTACCGGGGATGAAACGTGGTGTCATTACGTCACCCCGGAAACAAAACAACAATCGCGACAATGGCGCCATACCGGATCGCCTAAACCGAAGAAGTTCAAGCAGACGCTGTCCGCAGGGAAAGTGATGGTTACGGTCTTTTGGGACAGTAAGGGTGTCCTGCTTGTTGAGTTTATGCTTCGAGGGATCACAATAAATTCGGAAAATTATTGTGAGACCTTGATAAAACTCAGTAGAGCCATCCAAAATCGCCGGAGAGGAAGACTGACAAAAGGCGTTAGACTGCACCACGACAATGCGCGCTCGCACGTCTCTCGCCAAACCAAGGATTTAATCGACAATTTTGGCTGGGATCTGGTTGAACATGCTCCCTACAGCCCTGATCTTGCACCGAGTGACTTCTACTTGTTTCCAAAATTAAAGCAACACTTGGGTGGACAACGTTTCGAGACTAATGAAGAAGTGCAGGAAGCAGTCACCAAATTCCTCCACGGACTGGCGGCGGACTTCTTTGAAGCGGGATTTCAAAAGTGGTTATATAGTTTTAGAGAAATTTAAAAATTAGGACATTTTTTTAGTATTTTCATTTTTAACCCAAGGGAGTGTAAGCGTTGGTGGTCGTTAAAGATTTTCTAGTTTCAATAATATTTTGAGAATTTTTTCAGATTTTTTGACTGATGCATGTGACAAATTTTAAGTATATTATTTATAATAGAATATATAAGGGATTAATGCGGTAGCGTAGGGGGCTAGAGGGATTACTTTATATAATAAGTGTTTCGGTTAATCATGTCGATTTTTTCGCGTTTATTTCCATCACAAAATGAATTACCTTAATAATCAAAGTATTGGCCATTGTTAGCTATAACTTTTTTCCATCTTTCTGTCAAAGAATGGATACCGCACCAAAAGAACGTTTCATCTTTTGAGGCCAACCATTAATCAAGACAAATTTTCACTTCTTCGTAAGAATATAAGTGTTGTTCTGAAAGTCCGTGCTACATCGATCAAAATAATTGGTAGTCTGAAGGGGCTAAGTCCGGTAAATACGGCGGGTGGAGTAGAACGTCCCATTTGATGTTTATCAAATAGTTTTTAACACATTTTGCAACATGGGACCGAGCATTGTTGAAAAAATCACTTTATCGTGTCTTTGGGCGTATTCTGGTCGTTTTTTTCCTTCAATGCTCAGTTCAACTTTACCAGTTGTTGTCGGCATCGATCGCCAGAAATCGTTTAACCAGGTTTCAGCAGTTCGTAATACACAGCTACTCTACTATCCCACCAAATACATAGCAAAGTTTTCTTTCCCTCTATATTGGGTCTACCCAAGAATTTAGGTTTGGAGCAGCAGCAACAATCGATAACTTTCAGCAGCCGTTTTCTTCAAATGAAAGAAGGTTTTTAAATTTCCCCGAAAAACGTCTTTTTTTGGTACGAAACACGACATATTCAAAGCTATGAAGAACTATGTTTTTCGTACAATGGCAATTAATAACGAATTGGCTTTTGATGGCGTATGTTTACTTTCCAAAACGCTATAGATGTCACTAGTCTATACCAACAAGTGTTGTAACGCCTTCTCTTAGCAAACTCGCCATTATTAACCAAAACACCTATTATATTGTGCAATATGTCCTCTTAAAGATTCTTGGACGATTAGGTTATTTTTTCATTACCATGAATTTTAATAGGTGAAAAGGTTTTTTTTTTTTTTTATGGGTCTAGCACACGTGCCGCAGAGAAGCCCCTAAAGCGCTCCAGGAGCAGCATGTGTGCGGAAAAAGCGATTCACGTTGTTCTTGAATCGCTGTAAATCGTACTCGGTGGCAAACACAGCCCTGGGCAAATTATTCTAAAGGGATGATGTTCTCCATATAAAAGACTGCTTGGAAAAGCGTTATACGCGGAGTAACAAACTGAACCTCAAACGGATATGAACTATTAGCGCTTCGTATATTTCTAACATGCACCGCTCTGGGAAGAATTAAGCGGGCTACATCTTTCGAACACTTTCCATGAAAATACTTGTAGAACAGACTCAAATGGCCAACCGTTCTTCGATGTTCCAGAGAATCAAGTTCAGACGAACAGCTCTTCTCTGAACAGAATCCAACAAATGTGGTGTGTGTTTGGAAGCGGAGCCCAAACATGGGAGCTGTATTCCATAGTTGGTCGAATTTGAGCTTTGTAAAGAATTAACATTTGTTGTGGAGTGTAAAGCTTTCTGGTTCGAAATAATATTCCCAACTTTTGAGAAGCTCTCCTTGCTATGCCTGCAACATGTTCATGCCAGGACATTTGCTCCCAAATTAACGCCCAACAAATCGAGTGACGATGCTAGGGGAATGGAGTGTCCCCGACATAACTATGTCGGGTTCAGCAACGTTAAGTTTTTTAGAAAAAAACTGCCGCCTGGGTTTTTGTAGCGTTAAATTCCACTTGGTTACTGTCACCCTAAGATAGAATTTCTTCCGGGTCTTTCTTAAGTTGAACACCCTCCTGCTGTCTGCGGATTTTCGCCTGAGTAGTCGATGTCCGAGCGTTCAAAGTGAATGAAGAGCGTACTGTCATCTGCAAAGCTGTAGATTGGATTTCCGGTCTTTTCTAGCAGATCGTTAATGTAAATGAGAAAGAGAGTAGGAGACAGTATGGAGCCTTGGGGTACATCGGCGTTGAAAGTGAAGATGTTAGAAAGAAATCCGTCGACTGCCACTCGTAAAGAACGCTCTCTGAGGAAACATGATAGCCACAAACAGAACTTTTCAGACATACCATAACAGCGTAGCTTAGCCAACAGCCCATCGTGCCAAACACGGTCGAATGCCTTGGATATGTCAAGAGCAACCGTTCGAGATTCTCCAAAGTGCTCAATGGCGTTGTTCCAAACGTGTGTTACATAAGTCAGAAGATCTCCTGTTGATCTATTTTTACGAAAGCCATACTGGTGATCGCTAATAATGTTGAATCCTTCAAGATATTTTGGAAGATGCTGATTAATAACCTTTTCCATGACTTTCGATATTATTGAAAGCAGTGCAACTGGTCGGTAGTTATTTGGCAAGGTCTTCTTGTCTTTTCTAGGTATCGGCTGAACTGTGGCACATTTCCAGCAGGAAGAAAATATTCCCTTTCTGTAGGATAGGTTGAAAAGTCTACAGAAAACTGGTGTTAGTTCCCTCGCACACTTTTTGAAAACTATGGCAGGTATTCCGTCAGCGCCAAAAGCCTTTTTGGTGTCTAGCTCCATTAAAATACGCTCTATGATACGCTGTCTGAAGACAACATCGGGCATCCTTGACTGCAATATGGGAATAGTAGATGGTGTTTTTCCTTGGAAATCGACAGTAGACTGTAAAGCAAATGGTTCAGCTAACAAGTTCGCTTTCTCAACAGGTGTCGTTGCAATAGAATTATCTGGCCGTGTGAGTGGTGGTATGGTGGATTTGGTGAAATTTTGACTAACTGCCTTAGCGACTGTCCAAAAGGACCTGGAATTATTGGGACAAGCGAGAAGTTTGTTTCTAATTCATTGATTGTGTGCCTCCTTGGTTTCGTCGATAATTCATTTGCATCTGTTCCGGACACGAACAAAGGGTGTTACGACTTATGGTGTTAGGATTTTTACCCATTGTCGGTAGGCAAGATGTTTAAAAGGGTAAAAGAGATGAAAGTATCTTACATAGTTTTAATACGAGTCCTTTTTCAGATTTTTTTGAGGTAAGAGAATGGGTAAATTTTAAACACAATCAATTTAAAAAAAAAAAACATATAACAAGCGAATGGAGTGAAAAAGGGAGGTAGAAGTTTAATTTTCTATTTATAGTGTTACAAATCTTTTTCGGGGTTTTGTCAGTCAAGGAATCGAAATATTACATTTTCATTTGGTCGATATTCTTAGCTAACATGGGAAAAGGGTGAAACGTGTAGAGATATTTGTGTTTCAATAGTATTACGATAATGTTTCTTATTCTTAAGTGGGGTACTGGATATTTATAAAAAGAAATGTAGTAAAATATCTTTGGAGCGAAAGGGATGAGGTGAAGCGTGATTCTGTATATATCGTAAAATACTTCTAATTCAGTAGTTTAGATTATCCATTATCCATCCAAGCAGGAAAATTATTGTATTTACTTCGGTTGCTAACAGGAAGCTTTGTATTCGTGATAAAAATTATCCTTCGAAATTTCTGCTTATCTTCACGTCTAATATTCTCATTTTCGTCGCTGTGTTTATTGCGAAGGAGATGATTATATAATGCTTGAAAGATGGATGAAACCTATTATTGATATCGTTTTCAGGACAGAGGGACAAAAGAGGTGGAAATTTACTTACTCTTTACTTGAGTACTTATTTTAGAACTATTTGTGCGCTAGAAAAGTACTGGGTAGATAACTTTACAGATTTTTTTAAAAAGAATGTGTAGTTATTAATATACTCCTCACAAATTTTGACAAAATTTGTGAGGAGTATATAGTAAACTACTTCTTTTTAATAGAGGCATCTCAATAACAAATTGAGTACGACTTAACGTACTAGTTATGAAATATTGTAGCAGTATATACACATTAAAATCAAGCAAGAGTATCTAGTAATACTCTATTTACCTACATACCTAAATCCTTTTAAGATGACAAATGTGACAGAAAGCTATTTTATACCTATAATAATTATAATTAGACGTACCTTTTGATTTGATAATCAAGTTAGATATAGACCTAAAATTGCTTAAATTTTCTGAGTATATTGAAAATAACACAGGACGACAAAAAAAAGTTTTGTAATTGAAAGATGAGATACCATACCATATGTTTTTGGGTGTACTAAAAGCGAATCAGAATTGACTCATCATTCAAGGATTTTGACATAACCTCAAAAAACACCTCCAAGTATCTCCAAAATGACCAAAAATACTTTTACAAATAAATTAAAATTGTAACGGAACAAACCGGTGTTTAAACCGATTATGCGGGAAAAATTGATAAAATGATGAATTAAATCAAGATCTTGAGATAACTTGGAAAAGTCCAGTCCTTTCATTCACAAGTTGCTGGATTAAGGTGAGTCTCCTCGCTTCTCGCCCACTGGATGCTTTATTAAAGTGATTCGCCGATGAGGCGTGGAGACTCACCTGTATAAACCACCCCGACCCCCATCGGAGAATCACTTTAATAAAGCATCCAGTGGGCGAGAGGCGAAGGGATTCATCATAATCCAACATCCTGTGAATGAAAGGACTAGACTAATCGACAACATTTCGAGATCCTGACGTAATAGGTCAATTCTGTTGACATATTTGCTTTCAGCGACCCAAAATACGTACAGGTATGGTAATCTGCTTGTTTTTTTTGCATTAGGTTATGTTATGTTTATAGTTTAACGTTCTTGATGTATGTTTCTTCTATTATACTGAGTAGTGTTCTTCTATTAGGTTATGCTAGGTTTAGAGTTCTTGGTGTAAAGTTCTTATTTTAAGATTTTTGCATTAGCTTATATTAGGTTTAGACTTCTTGGTGTAAAGATTTTGGTGTAAGTTGCTTCCATTAGGCTATATTAAGTTTAGCATTCTTTGTGTAAGTTTCTTGCATTAGGTTGTGTTAGGTTTAGAGTTCCTGATGGAAAGTTCTTGGTGTAAGTTTCTCGTATTAGGTTATGTTAGGTTTCTTGGTGTAAAGCTCTTGTTGCCAGTTTTTTTTTTGCATTAGGCTATGTTAGGCTTAGAGTTTCTAGAGTACAGTTCTTACATTAGGTTATGTTAGGTTTAGAATTCTCGTTGTAAGGTTCTGCCATTGGAGTGAGATGCGGGGGGGGGCTCACTGTTATCCAGCATCGCGAGGGTGATGTGCGAGGGGAACCATTTTAATAAAGCATTCAGTGGATGAGAAGCGAAGGGACTCACCTTCATCCAGCAACCTGTGAATGAAGAGACTTGACTTTTTGAGATTATTTCAACATATTGACTTAATAGGAAAATTCTTTTGGCATAATCTTTTGGCACCCCAAAATACATACAGATATGGTCGTCTGATCATTTAATTTTTTAATTTACTTACAGACGTATTTCTGACCATTTTTTAGGTGTTTTTTGAGGTTATGTCAAAATGTTGACGTGATGGATGAATTCTAACCTTGGATTCGACTTCGGCATCCCAAAATACGTGTGATTTGCTTATTTACATTTTTAATTTATTTGCGAAAATATTTTTGGTTGTTTTCGAGGTGTTTTTTGAGGTTATGTCAAAATTTTTGAGTGATTAGCCAATAATGACCCCAAATTCGTTTTCAACACAGCAAAAAACATATGGTACGGTATTTCACCTTTTACCTACAAAACTTATTTTTTCTGTGGTCGTGTATTATTCAGTATACTCAGAAAATTTAAGCAATTTTAGGTCCTTAATAATTTGTTTTAGCTGTTTGAATGTTCAAAATTTTGCTCATCCACTAAAATTAAATCTCATTCAAAACACACAGCCTGTGTTTTTTGCTGTTAATGACAAGCACATTTAAATTCCCGTTCACCTTCTACTCTTAGCTAGGAAAAATAATGATACTATTGGTTACGTAAAAATTGAATATTGACCTTGACAGGAATCACAAATCTAGTGGAGCAACCAGAAGGGCCAAGGGGACATAAGCTAGACAGGCCGTTCCGCCTTTTTATAACTAGGGTGACGCAAATAAGAGACTGTGCTTACCATTAGAAATCTGCCCTCCTCACCTGTCGATTTTTTACCCTGTGAAAAAGGGTCTAATTTTTCTATTGTAAGAGGTTTTTTGATGTGAGCGCTCTCCTAATTATTAATATTTTCTAAAGTGATGGCAAGTGTTTAAAGATCTGTTGAGAAAAAGGATTTTTCCTTCGAGAAATTTTCCCTATCCCACTTAATGACTTTAGTCGAGGTATAAAAGCCCTATTAGGAGTTTCCATTCGGTTACTGACTTCTTTTAAGGTATAGGAGGGCTCAAGCTTTTACAGATATACTGTTAGTAAGAATGTTGTTTTTTTAAAAGGCTCCGCTCTCAGTAATCGACCGAACCTAAGTTCCACTATAAAAAAGAGATGGGCCTCTACTTGTTCGTAGCCTAATTTGGGCGGTAGTGGGGGCTGAATTAATTCATCTTCCGAGTCCGGACTTTCTGTGTCTAGCCTTAGTGATAGCTTACCAATAATCTTTACACTACTAAATAGGGTATTTGTTTGGAATTGATAGCGGAATTTTAGATGCAAATACATGTTGGGGTGCGCCCTAAAAAATAGAGATATGCATTTTACTGGATTTTGCTACATGTTTTGAATTATATTTAAGGGTTCACTCTATTTTAGACAGAACACCTCCGCTATACAATAGAGCCATAAAATGTAAATGAGGGTTCATCGGTAGCATAGCCGTCAGAGCGTAACCTGCTTTTAGTGGTTAATAAATAAAATTATCTTAAAAGTAAAGTTATAGAAATATAAGATTTATTACCAAACATTTTTTAATCTATAGATCTATGTAACAATTCACCATTCACGATATATAGTACTTTAATTATAATCAAAAACAATCATCATCTTCAAAATCTTCTCTTAAATTAATAATTAAGGGTTCTATTTCCACAGTTTCTTCGATGTATTCGTCAAGTTTCCACATTTTATTTTCTTCTTCTATAACATGTCGAATGGCATTTTTCCAATTATTCTCTTTGATGCTTTCTATTTCAGCGAGTAATAATTGACTTACGTCTTAAAGTTTGAACGTGATGTTTTTTCCTAGCAACGAAACATTTCATTTGCGCCCGACGAAAATTCGGGTTATTAGGCATTTTCCATAATTTCCATTTTTTAAATCTGGTAAGTTCTGATCTTCTCTGATTTCTTACAAAACTTTATGTAGTGTAGGTATTTCTTTCTTATTAAAGAAATGGTGTCCTTTTCTTCTATTGCATTTTTGAAGTCTTCATTGGCCTCTAAGGGCTCCTTTCCTTTGTGATTCTGAGGTTTGTTGCAAGGACCGCGTTTTGTTTCTTTTAGAAAACTATAAATAGTTGCTCCCGGCATGTTGGCACAAGTTTCCACAATTTTACGGACTTGGCTTGTTGGCTGTTGATGCATTAGGGCATCGTGGGCGTTAAGTATCATTATTTTTTCTCGAAGGGAAAATGCAGATTTACAGACTCCGCGAAGTTTGACCGGGGTAAAACTGAAAGTTAAAGCCATGGCTGTTCTGATTTAAACTAAGCATATTATAGGTTTTTACTTTATTTTTTATACTTACACAGAATATTTTTATTAGATACTTAGGTACTTAGGCACCTACCTACCGATAAGTACTTTGATTAATTATATTCCAATAACTACTAAAATCCCAAATAATTTTATTTAGCTTTTAAGCTTTATAACACTGTAGATTTCTAGTTCTTAAGAATTATTAATTGTATTCGTTTAGGCCTTTATTATACAAATAAGATTTTTAGTTTCATCATTCATTTAAAGTAAACTTTGAAATGCATTGATTTATATAGCTTATTGTAAAGTTTCGAACGCATATAATAAAATATTCTTTAGAAAAAGGTCGCACTGTTGCACAGAGATAGAAAATTAAGGTGATTAAAACCAAAAATGCAAATAATTGGTAGAGAAATTTCGGATGTTTATGGTTTGTGATATTTTAATGTTTATAACCCCCTATGTTGTGTGCTATCAACTCCAAACAAACGGACTTTAGTCTATTTTTTCTTCACGAATTGCTTGACATACAGTATCAAATGTGGCAAATTCGGAGTTAGACACAGAATCGTCATTATATTTTATCCTGAAATCTGGGCATAGCTTATAATTCACAAATAATTATTGTTTTCTAATTTTTCAAATTTCAAAATATACACATTGAAGCTCACAAGATATGTAATTAACTACAGTTTATAACTCTCATTGAGCTTCTTAGATTGCCTAACCAACATATAAACTTAACCCTCGAGGGTGTGTATTATTAAATTTTTCTCGCAAGATTTGATTTATATACTACTATAACCAGATCACGGAAAAAGACGCCATGTAATAAATTTAAAAGTAATAAATCTAATATAGAAAAACTAATATATTCATGAGTTAGACCAAAAAAATAGTAAATTTATATATTTTTCGTAATCAAAATTCTTGTTACCTTTGATGTACTCATTTTATGGTTTACGTATAAATTTCTTGAAATATGCACGAATATAATTTCATTTTCCTTGCTGATATAAGTATTGATTTAATTTTTAATTATTAAAATTTCAGAATTTTTGAATTGAAAACAAGCAGTTATAGTCACAAGAACTATAATGCAAATCTCATGTAAATCATTTTATTTTGAATCTTTTTCCTGCTTATTTATCACCAGTACTCGTTAAAAACTTAGTCTCATTATTCATTTTCGTCGAGCTGCGTACCTGTCTGTCTATCGGAGTATCGACGCTATAAATTTCAAACGAGATATCAAATTTGATACGCATATAGTAATAGAGTAACAGCTGGTCACCGCCAGACATTTCAGTAAACTTAATATTTATTTGAGATATTACATAAAATGTAACGTAAACGAAATGGGGGTTATGACTCTCCATTTCCAGTTTCTTTGGCCCAGCTTAGGTGTGAAAAGTGACAATAATAAATGATTCTTATGTTATAGCAGCAAGTCTGACTTGTTAATATTATGAAGTTTGATATTATTATATAACATAAATACAGTTGCCAGACACTTAACGCTGTGGTTTCTTACAGATAATAATAAAAAATAATTTACGTTATAGCAGCAAAGCTGAAATGTAGAAATGTTTTAAAAATTATATTTTTATGTTGTTTTTTAAAGAGCCAAACCCGTAACGCAGTTCTAACATTGAACCAGATGATGGATTAAGTATGCTATAAGTGTAGGTGAGATAATGTTATTTGTTACTACGAGTGCGAGAGAAAGCGCTTTATTAGATATTCCTTGAGGCCATTCACCACGTAGGTGCATTAAAGCGTTCTCATTTCATTTATATAGAAATCATTTTTAAGAAATAATTCAGTAAGTTTACGTAGAGTAAGATTCAACAGCAATTTTCAGAGCGTCTGTAAATTCTATCGGAGTGATTATTATGTTAATAATTGCGTATTTTCTTACTATTTTACTTTTTTAAACTTTTAATAATGCCCAGGGAACCATTGAGTTGTGTTTTTTGTTATAAAAATAGAGATGAATCTGTACGCTAAAGACTTTGAAAAAGTGTAAAAATATATTAAAAGTGCGGTAAACCCATAATTTTAAATATGATATAAAAATATCATTTACCCTCGAAATAAATAAAAAATAGATGTTATGGAACCCGTTATTAGACATTTTCAGAACTTATGATACAATATTATACAAAAGAAGCACCAAACACTACCTTCCAACCTTCTTCGTTAACATCTTAACCTTATACACATAGCCATCTACTTCTTTTAAAAATACAGATAATTTAAAAGTTAAAAAAGCATCTGAAGAAACTTCAAAAAAATAACAAACTAAAATTAGAAGTGATTGTATTTAATTCAAAAATAAAAAAAATAAATGAAATGATTGATTCATCAGACGTATTAGTGGACATTTCTTTAACTAATAATAAGGAAGCTTGGAGAGGCCTTTGTAAAAGTTTGATAACAGAGGGCTAAAGAAGAAGAAGAAGAAGAAAATGACGACACGAACAGAAAGAGAAAACATCTTTCAAAAAAACAGATAAAGAAAAATTTAAAACAAATTTTATCCAATATGTGAAAACTGAAAATAACGATTACAGAGAAATTGAGGATATATATAATCTATAAAAATTCACATTTAAGCCAAATTGCGGATGATGATGCTAAATGTCAACATTTTATTGATAAGTATTCAGTAAACATTTAGTATCAAAGTACGTAATTTTAACACCAATAATTTACGACCTCGTAAAAGTGAACTTTTTCAACAATTTTTACGAACAGATTATATTGTAAGCATTTCGAAAAGTGCTCATCTAAAAGACCTAATGATCTTATATCCTGGAAGCAATAGTTGAATACAAGATGAATATCGATTTCATTTAACTAGTTTGGCGGTAATCAATTGCAAAAAAAAAATATTTTTTTTATACTGAAACTGCAAAAAATATTTAACGGGAATAATAATAATTTTAATAGATATTTAATAATTTATGAGTATTCTTGTACCTCTTTAGCTCCGTTAATGCTATCCTAATAAATGCTCTATCTCGCGCTCACAGTAACACAAAATGCTACTTCGCTCTCACTTATAGAAATCTTTATCCATCGTGTGATTCAGTGTTAGAACTACATTATGTGTTTTGCTCTTTGAATAATAACTTGAAAATATAATTTCCAAAAAATATCTAAATTTTAGCTTTACACTTTAAATTTTTTTTCGCATTTTTTAAATTGGTTGATGGAAACACAGAACCACGTAAAAAGTCTAACAATTGTGCCTTTGTTATATAATATTATCACACTTCATCATATTAAAGAGCCAGACTTGCTACTAAAACGTAAAAATCAGTTATTTTTGTCAGCTTTCACATCTGAGCTGAGCATTATCTCCTATATAACATCTCAAATAAATATCAAATTTTCTGAAATACCGTTAGTCTGGCGGTCACCAGTCAGTCTATAATTGATATGGGAAAGAAACCAGTTTTAAAAAATGTTGCTTAAGGCAAGGGGCTAAAATGTTTGATAATTTTTATATTTTGTGTTAGTTATTTTAGAAGAATTTTTGATTAGGATAATGAACAAATTTTAAACATGATCGTCATACATGCAAGGGATTAAAGATGCAGGAGAGAGGGTGTAAGGAGTTGCTTCGTAAATTGTGGCCTTTTCAGGGTTCTTAAGTGTGCCTAATCTAAAAATTATGTTATCTCTTTATTAATTTCCAGTTTTAACTTAAATAGCTGAAACTGGATTATTTTTTATTGTGAGCCAGTCCAATGATTAAGAATATGTATTTAAAAGGGAAATATTGGTCTCGATTTCCAAACTTTTAATTAAAGCGGCAGTGGTAACTTATTTACTAAATACAGTAATCGTTTTACTTTAAACATTAAGCTGATAATTTGTACAAGCGCTTTTATGGTTTAATCTGTTATTAAGTTTGCTTATGTAAATTTAACTTACTTTATAGGACGATAATTAATTTCCTCAACAAAACTTCGTAAATTAATTGTATTTAATTTAATTTTGACCTAAAACCCTGTGTAAAGGAAGCATTAGGAAAGTGATATCGAGAGGTGTTAAAGTCTACAAGAGGAGAAGAGAAATTTTAAAGCTTTAAATCAAGATATGAAACAAAGTTTCTCTATATCAAAATATTACTGGAATATATTGTAAATACGAGGGCTACCTTTTAAGTTTTTACAAAAAAATGAAAGAAAAAATTTTTTTCTTACAAATCGTTTTAATGTTTCTCAAAATATTCGCCATTAAGATTTATACACTTTTGTATGCGTTCGAACTAATTCTCAAAGCATTTTTTCCACTCTGAAGTTGGTACCTCAAAAATATGGTTTTTGAAGGATTTAACAGTTTCTTGAAGCTATTAAAATCGCTGTCCATGCATTTTTTTTGACGCAAAAAGAAGTCGGTTGGCAATAAATCAGGTGGCTACGGGCAATGAGACAATAATTTGATGTTTTTCTCTGTCAAATAATCAATTGTTTGACGTGCTTGCTGAGCGCTGGCATTGTCATTATGAAGAATGATGCGACGGTTATTTTTCCTGATTCTGGCCAACAAATTATTGTATACTATTCAACAATAAATGTTCTTCGTTTAAAGCAATGGTTGCAACATGTTCATTATAACCAAAGAAACAAGCGATCATTTTTTTGAAAGTGCTTAGCAAACGAACCACGTTTGTTGGATTCGGTTCATCATCCATCAACACCCAAACAGTTGATTATTGCTTAGTTTCTGGCTTGTACGAATATATCAAAGTTTTGTCTCCTGTTACGATGTGGTATACGGATTTTGTATGTCCTCGGTCGATTTTTTTGAACATTTCGTTACAATAATTGAGACGAGCCTGTTTTTGAGTTTCGGTCAAATTATGCGGAATCCAACGGGAATAGATCTTTTTCACAGCTAAATGTTCATGCAAAATCGAATGTCCTGCAGTCTATGACTGAGGAAGCCTCTATATTACGGTAAATCACATGCCGATCCTCTTCAATCATGTTGTGCACAGCATCGATGTTTTTTGGAACAACAACCGATCTTGGTCTACCATCATTGACGGAAGCTCGACCATGAAGAAATTCTGTAAACCAATTGTAAACAGTCTTTTCTGATGGTAATTCATTACCAAAAGTTAAACGAAGTTATTCGAAGCATTGTTGTTGAATTAAGTCTTTACTAAAATCGTAAAAAATCATCCAACGAAAACCTTCATGTGAAATTTCCATTTGTTCACAAAACTGTTTTTTTAAACGCTTACTGGAAACAAACTACTAGGCCAATTTCTGGAATGCCAATGTTTTAACAATAACAAGTATCAAATTTAGAATAATGGTAATGTCTGTAAAAACTGAAAAGGCGGTCCTCGTACTATAAAAATACGCTAATACGTGGATCTTACCGGATTTCAATGGAAGCATAAAATTAACTAGTTAACAAAGTTTGGTACCATGTGTGAGGTTATAAAATAAAGGTATCCACATACGAGGGTGGATTAAGAAGTCTGATAAATTGCTATGAAATGGCGAGAAATTTTATTAAGCGACTTCATTGCTAGTAAGCGTCATTTTTGTATCAGTAGTGTTGAAAATTTCAAACATATGCAAGGCGCAGTTGTTTGTTGTCAGGTATCGTATGTGATTGGTGTTACACGTTTTGCAGAATAGTGGATAAAACCGAGTATTGTGCAATTATAAAACATTTTTATTTACAAAAATGGACCGCGGCTTAGATAGAAACTGAATTGAAGGAAGTTCATGGAGACTCACCAGCACTCAAGACCATTTATTACTGCATAAATGAAATTAAACGTCATCGTACGAGCACTGCAAATGCTTCACGTTCAGAATGCCCGATTGAGGTTTCTTGTAAAGAAATGGTCGATAAGATTTATGATATTGTGATGGAAGATTATCACATTAAGCTTCGTGAGATTGCTAAGATGGTAGGCATTTCATATGAAAGGGTACATACATGAAAGTCTAAAAATAAAAAGCTAAATGCGCGATGGGTGCAGTATTTGTTGACTCCAGATCAAGAACGTACGTGGAAGAACATTTCAAAATCATATTTCAAAACTGTAGGCGAAACCATTAAAGGTCTTCAAAATACTGGTTAACTGCAGCTTCGATTTCTTCATTTGATGAAAATTTCTGGCCACCGAGGTGTTTTTTTAGGTTTGGAAACACATGAAAGTCCAAAGGTACCAAATCAGGAGGATAAGTCGGATGGGGCAGCAATTCGAAACCACAATCACGAATTTGAGCCAGAGACTCAACAGACGTGTGAACGCAAGCGTTGTCCTGATGGAACAAAACTTTGTTTTTCGGTAATCCTAAGCTTTTCTCTTTAATTTCTTTACGTAAGCGACGAAAAAGGGTGCAATAGTAAGTCGAGTTTATTGTTCCGCCTTTCAGGAGGTAGTCCACCATAATAATACCTTTAACATCCCAAAAAACTGACGCCAACACTTTTCCAGCTGACAGAATTGCCTTCGCTTTCTTTGGAGTCGGTTCACCAGATTTTTTTCCACTGCTTGGATTGTTGTTTTGACTCTGGAGTCAAGGTTGTGAACCTAGGTTTCGTCCACTGTCACAAACCTGTTAAGAAAATCTTGCGGATCAGCCTCAAACATCTCCAAACAGTCGCGAGAAATCATGAATTGATATCGTTTTTGTTCAACTAAAAGTAATCTGGGGACCTACCTAGCGGAAACCTTAGAAAATCCGAGTTCGTTGGCAATGATGTTTTGTATTTGTTCATACAAGATGCTTATAGTGTCTGCAATCTCCCTGATAGTAAATCTATGATCTTTTAATATGAGATCACACACTTGGCCGATGTTTTCTTCAGTCGTAGATGTCGTGGGCCGGCCGGAGCGAGGGTCATTTTCGATGCTCTCTCGTCCACGTATAAATTCTGCAACCCATTTTTTCACAGTAGTATATGACGCAGCAGATTCCCCTAGTGTTGTTTTCATATCATCGTGGATCTCCTTTGGAGTTAATCTTTTTTTAAACAGGTACTTGACCGCACGTTGTACAATTTTTTCCATTTTTCCAAAAACGCTGCACTTGGTCTCACTAAACTCGTTCTAACCTAAAACCACAAATTCTACAGCAACAAAATTTTACACTGTGACAGCAAAGAAAGTATGAACTCTTTGAGGGTACTATATTAAAAATATTATAATTATTTTTTGGTGAGGCGGCGAACTTTTCAATCCATCCTCGTATCATTCATATAAGGAGATATATAACAAAATTTTAGTAATTCGATTATTCTGCAGATTTTCTGCAGGTTGCTTTACCGATATTTTTAGTGTTCCGTACGAAACACTTATAAGATCACTTCAGTGTCTTTCCTTCCGTTCGTCCGTCTGTCACACCTGATTTCTCTGAAACTATTTGAGAGAGAAAGTTTAAATTTGGTACTAATATAGGAACTGATGGCCTCATCAGAGCCGTGTAGTTTTGAAAGTTAAATTTGTCTTAAGGGGTTAGTTTTGGGGGGGTGAAATCGGAAGTGAAAAAAAAATATATTTATTAGGTCATCGAGTGGTGTCAAATCAAAAACACGAGGGCAAAAATATTTATAATGTAATATTTGCGCCCACCTTTCTTTTTATTATTTTTGAAAAAACGCGAAAAATCGCTGTCCTTCACGAAAAATTTTAAAAAATTCTGGATTTTTCACCACAGGGTTTAGATTAATCGAAAATTATCACGAGTGCATTAACTTTAATAATTTATCTGGTATATAAAAAAACAAAGGACATCAATTTTCAATAAGGATCGGAAACAAACTTTGTTGAAAACTCATTTGGGGTGTGTTTTGTGAAGTCACTGATCATTTTATACCTCCGTAACTAAATTTTTTATTTTAGAAGCATTCAATGTACGGAACACTAATTGCCCAAATTCAACTTGCACTTCACCAGTTTTTTATTATTTTTAAATACTTCAGCGCGGTGTGCCTGAAACAAGTTTTAATGACTTCGGCGACCTTTCCAAATTTTCCAACAGTAATCGATTATTGTAGTAATACAGAACATGCATTAAATACAATTCTGAAGGTGATATTACTTCCACGTATCCATCCATCCATGATAAATCATATTATTATTTTGACGAAATTAGCAAAATTATACCTCGATGAGAAAACATGTTCCTATTAGATTATGTTACTAGAAATAAACCCTTTAATATCATTTTTTAAAAGAATTTTTAGATGATATAGAACTAAAGTTATGAAAATTTTAAAAAATGTGAAAAAATGAGTAAAACATGTTTTCACAAATTTTTGACCTGGAATTTTTAAAAAAATCTTATGATTACCATAATTTTGGTTCCAAAGTACCAACAGACTTCTACCATGTCTGAAATTAATCGTTTTTACGTATACTATTATAGACAGATGCAATAATATCTCATAAATATGATGTAAATATAAATTCATTTAGCATTATTAATGTAGAAAATTATGTTTTATTTTTAATTTTTAAATTCACTTTTTTCAAAACGGCTAGGCAAAAAATTTTAAAATTGTTTACACATGCTCTGTATTACTACATTAATCGATTACCGCCAGAAAATTTGGAGTGGTCGCCGAAGTCATTAAAACCTGTTTCAGGCACATCGTAACAGATATAGGTTATCCACGTTAAAAATAATCAATCATCAAATAGTGTATTATGCAAAATGCCTTTCTTTTCGAGAATTTTTATAGAAATTTTATATATTGGTTAGCATATTGTTAAGTTAAATGATGATACTTTTGTTTTGATATTTCCGAGTTGTCTTTGCCTCATAATCAAGATAAGATTAATAGTTTTGTTCAAGAAAAGCAAACTTTAAGCAAGAATCCTCTCGATACCAAAACAACAAATCTTGCACATATGTAAACCGTAATGATGTAAATTAGCACTTCTACGTTGTTAAAAATGTAAGCTCTATTTATGTTGAAAGCTTAAGATCATATTTATGATGATACCTATATAATTTACTTTCATTTTCGGTGGATTATGTGTTTTTGCTCGATTATTCTATTTTAACGCCTGATGTCAACCTTAATCTATTTTTTTAACCAAATTTTTGATGTAATGGCTAGTTTGTTATATTATAAATATTAATTCATAATACAGGTATGCAAAAAAAATAAATCTCTCTCTTTCAAGTGAGACACGTGTTTTGTTAAGTATTTTTTTATGCTGGATCCAAAAAAATCATAAGAAAAGACATCCACTTTGAGTTTTTTTCAGAAAACACACTTAAAGTTGCCAGAAAAACTATTAAATTAAAGAAAATAAATTTTAATAAATAGTGTAAAACTGAATAATCAATAAAATTATGGGGTAAAGCTATTATTTCGGACATCTTTAAATATTCTGAATCTACATTTATCATAAAAACTTAAAAATATTAGGTTTTAGTGTTCATGTTTAACAAAAGACTCGCATACACCACCTTTAACTAAGCTAAGTAGCAAAATAATGTTTACAATAAACGGTAAGATACAACGAATTGTACCAAATACGCACACCTAGTACTCAATCGGAGGCTGACACAGCAGCCACAAGCCGACAGAGTGGTTGGCACAGCCAACATTAAAGGCAGGCAGCGAGATTTGCGAGGAATCAACCTCAGACCTTATGTGGTTTAACGTAAAACAACTTAAAATAGGCAAAAAGCCCATATTTAAGCAGTCTACCCACTGTTCTCTTATTCGTCCATCCATCCCGAGACGCGTTTCGCCGTATTACGGCTCATCAGTCGGGCTAGGATCGACGAAGAAGAGAACAGAATTTTAAGTTTACAATAAATATGTGCAACTGCTAAATTAGAAAATTATTTTTAATTTTTATTAATATTGAACGAAACTATTATATTCAGTGTTTTCTGAAGTTCTTAATTCTGACTTGACATCAAAAAATGAAGTTTTTTCTTCAATTTCAACAAAAAAACTTGCTTTTAACACTTACAAGGGTGCTATGTAGTTAGTAAAAAGCTTTTTTAAGCAAATAAATGCAATATTATTCAGAATTAAAAGCAATTTTTTTAATTTAGCACATTTATTTTAAACAGCATTTTGCTACGTAGCTTAGTTAAAAGTGGTATATGCGTGTTTTTTGTTACACATGAACACTAAAACCTAATATTTTTAAATTTTTATTCCATAATTTTAATGATTATACAGTTTTGCATTATGTATAAAATTTTTTTTTTTTTTCAATTTAATAGTTTTCTGGCAAATCTAAGCGTGTTTTGAGAAAAAATCTCACGGTGGATGTCTTTTTTTATGATTCTTTTGGATTCAGCTTAAAAAATATTTAAGAAAACACGCGCAATTATTTTTTTTTGTGTACGTATGTAACTGGCAGTAAAGAATTTCTTTACCATTTTTGTCCACCTGCAGAAAAATTTATTATTTATTTAGGACAGTATGAAAGAGGTGTAGGCGTTATATTAGGTTTATGCATACGTCGTAAGTTCCATAAGTACATTGAACATGCTGGCTTGCACTAATATTAATTAACAAACTAATATATATATATATATATATATATATATATATATATATATATATATATATATATATATATATGTATATATATATATATATATATATATATATATATATATATATATATATATATATATATATATATATATATATATATATATATATATATATATATATATATATATATATATATATACATATACATATATATATATATATATATATATATATATATATATATATATAAAAACTGTCTTAGCTAAATTTGACACAAAAATAAATAACTTACCGGGTGTACTAAAAAAACTATATAATCCCGTATGTTTCTCGTCAGTAAAAAGTTATGATACTTTCTGTACAGAATGACAAGAACATAGTAGTAATTCTACTCAATATATATCACCACTTCATCAAACACTTTATTCTTGCACTCGACGCGCTTTTCGCTACCATGTTAGCTTTATCAACATTATCAATAACCACTCCTGGTGAAGCTAACGTGGTTAACGAAACGCGCATCGAGTGCAAAAATGAAGTGTTTGGTGTAGTGATCGTATATACTGAGTAGGGTCATTGTGCCAAAGATTTCACATTCCCAACATAATAGTATCAGTTTTAAATTGCTACCTTTCAGCTTTTAAAAATAAAATATAATTCTTGATCCTATTGTGATCATGTCCTGAGAAAACCGTCTATGGAGACGATCTGAACCTAATAATTAAATAAACCAGGTACAGATGTGGTTGATTGAATAAATTGCATCTAAAATATGATATCACTATACTATGTATAGAGATTCTTTTCATCAATTTAGTATTTCACAGTTGCTGAGATTAATAGCAGCTGCAAGAAATGTTAATACGTTGAAGTTATGTACAACGGACAAAAGCACACAGAGAAATTCGATGGTATAAGCTGTTGTGAATAACATATAAAATATATAACCATGGATAAAGTTCAGGTCATCCTATACATATTTAAATTAAGTTTATGATGGCACATATGATCAGTCAATAAGTTTTGAAGGCGACACCTATGGAGCATCATTTGAACCAAATATTAAAAACTATTTTGAAGCTTCATCTGTCATATAAACACACACTAAATTTTAAATCGGTCTGTCAAATCATTCATTATTTATCAGCTCGTTAAAGTAGACGTGTTTGAGTATTTTTTAAAAATTGAAAAAATTATTTGTTTTGCATGAAAATGCATGTAAAGTTAGTGAGAGTGTTAAAGGAGTCTGCTCCTTCATTTCCAAGTGGTCATAGATGGATTCGAGTGTAAGCGTGGTCGTACAAACGTCAACAATGATCCACGTTCAGGACGTCGAAAAACTACAACAACTGAGGAAACTGTTGTGTAAGTGCAAGATATGGTAATGGAAGACCGTCGATTAACCGTGAATGATTTAGCTGAGGCTATAGGTATCTCACATGGATCAGTACATGAGATCTTAACGAATGTTTTGAGTATGAGAAAGCTATTCACAAGATCGGTGCAGCATTTGCTAAGATCGGAACAAAAACGCACTCGAAAAAAACTTTCTAAACAACATATGGCTCGTTTTACTATAACGTCTAGAAGCGGGGCCATTTTTATAGCCTCAAGTTGGAGTGCTATTTTGTATAGCCCCAACTTTCTTTATTTTTAATAAATATTTTTTTTATTGAATAGAAGCTGTTATTTGCCCCTTATTTTGAGAATGGATTGAGTGAATATTAAGAAGGATAGAATTAAGATATCAGCTATCTCGTTTTATTTGGAGAGAACATGGAGATCGAGATAATTTTTGTAGGCCTTTTGAAAATAGTCTCTATAGTTGTTCAAAATTTGGTTGTACTATTTTTGGGCACCATTCATTTTAGAATAAAAAGATTCTAAGTTCAACTCTAAAAATGAAAAATACTGAAGAGTTAATTACTTGTTAAAATAAAATTAATTTACGTACAACCGTTGCATCCTGAAAAATAAAGCGGGTGGTTCAGTGAAACACTACACATTTAAATAAGGAAGAGTATATTATTAACAAAATAAAAATTTCTAACTTTATTACACTCTTAAAAATTACTTCTATTAAATAAAAACCCCTTAAGCTAGAAGAGTGTATACCATTACATAGAGTCTTTAAATCAGAATTACTAAATTTTTAATAAAAGGGTTGATAAAACACGATATTAAAAGTTTGTGAAATTAACTCCACGAGTTACACGTGTTGAGTAGTCGTTGGAAACGCACTTGTAGACAGGAGGTGAGATATTTAGACTGGTGTGCTTATGACTTGCTGATTGGTTTCTCCTCGTGGGTTTTCCATAAGTTACTTGGCCTCTCCTGGTGAGATTTTCATAAAAATATTGTCTCAGCCCTTACCATCCTAGTTTCATATGGGTTGCTAAACATTTTTTGACCTGAAATGCCTGAGGATAAGCAGGATATTTCAAGAAAGGAAAAAGGCCTTAAACTTGAGAGCTAGAAACCGTTACTGCACTACTACATCACTGAGAAAAAAACACTCTGGCGTACTGGAGAAGAAAGCCACTACGGCCTACTGGCGGAACAAAGCCATTACTGCTTCATGGTGGAAAAAGCCACTAAAAATTCCATCTGGCCGCTTAAATATCTTTGTCCCTTCTCCTTGGGCATACAAATCTCGACGCATTCAATGCCAACTAAATAAGTCAAGACGGCAACACGCGTTACACACACTGCCGGTTTAAATTAAACTGCTTAAAAATTTAAAACACTCTTTTAAGCTACACTGCTCAAAAATTGAAGAAATCACTGCAATAAATATAAAAATGTAATAAAATATAAATTATAGGGAGAAAAACAGTGTCGTAAGATGATCTTAAAATCTAGGAAAAAATGAATGCTACAATACAAAGAATAAAACTGCGTCGATTTGTAATTATGAATGAGACTTGGGTTTACCAGTATAGTCCGAAACTGCGACAACAAACTGCACAGTGGACTGAGCCCGGTTGTTCAGCTTTTAAGCAGCCCAAGTGGTCAAAGTCGTCCAAAAAAACTATAGCATAAGTTTTCTGGGATGCAAAAGGAATTTTGTTAATTAATTACCTTCAAGCCAAGAAAACAATCACAGGAGAGTATTATTGCAACCTTTTGGACCAGCTGGATGAGAAAAGGCCCGGTTTACAGAAGACAAAAATCATCTATCATTATGATAATGCACCTGCACACAGAGGTGCTTTGGCAACACCAATACTGGTCGGATTAAGGTATGATTTGTTGGAACATCCACCCTATTCGTCAGATCTGGCTCCGTCTGCCTTCCATCCGTTCCTAACCTCAAAAGATTTCAACGTGCGAAGCATTTTTCAACAAATGATGGGGTGATAGCATCCTTAAATGGGTATTTTGAAGGTCTTCCGGAAAACCACTTCAGAGATGGGGTAAATGAATTGGAAAATCGCTGGAAAAAATGTATTGAGCTTAAGAGAGACTATACGGAAGAATAAATGTATTTCGACTGATTAATTCATCTTGTTTCATTTCTTATTGGAAACTAATTGACTGACCTATATAATTCTTGATCCTATTGTGATCATATCCTGAGAAAACCATCTATATAGACGATCTGAACCTAATAATTAAATAAACCGGGTACAGCTGTGATTGATTTAATAAATTGCATCTAAAATATGGTATCATTATACTCTGTATAGCGATTCTTTTCATCAATTTGATATTTCACAGTTGTTGAGACTAGTAGCAGCTGCGGGAAATGTTAATATGTCGAGATTATGTACAACGGAGAGAAGTACGCAAAAAAATTCGATGGTATAAGCTGTTGTGAACAACATAGAAAATTAACTATGGATAAAGCTCAGGTCATCCTATACATATTTAAATTAAGTTTATGATTGCACATATTTAGATAGTTAAACTTTAAGCACTCTATTACTAAAATAATTTCCATAATCCGGTAAACTGGTGGCGGCCAGATAACGAAACTTATATTTTGTCATAAAACAGTATGCATATAAACCGTAATTCATGAAACTAAAGTTAAAGTTTTAATGATTTATCGTTTTATGAAGGATTATATCACAGTTTTGTAGCACCTAAACTTAGACCTGCTTTTCCTTTAAAATTTTTGAAAAATTATGGCTCTTGGGATTGGATCGTGTTAAACTGGAGTACCTTTCCACCGCTTCGAAATTAATACACTGAATGAGGTCAAGTATTGATACCTGATCAAGGTTCATCGAACCGTGAGCCAGTGTTACGATCGTTTTCCACGAGTGATCTAGACTATAACTCGACTCTCTAATCATGCTGTTAGAGAATTTGTAAATTTAAATTTTTTGTTTATATTCATTAGAAATAGAAGCAAGGATTTTGGATCTTCTTACATGGATGGTATGACCTGTAGAGTATTGAAGTTCAGTTATGGCTGATTGTACAATCTTTTTGATATATCTTTCATGTTCTGTAATTCTAGTTCCCATGGTTCTCGATTTATTAAAGATTGTTCTTTATTTGTACTATAATAAATAATTATAGCTATATTTTACATATTAACTTACAATTTTGTTTTCAGAATTAGACTAGCCCTTCAGTGTCACAATATCTGAGGATTTGAATAAAGGTAAGTAGGTTAAAAATAAAATTTATTATATTCCAGTGTGTAATTTTAGCAATGGCTAGAACTTTCACAATAACTAAGTATCATTATCTTTCACACTGAATATAGTCTTCTTTATTTAGAAAGAAACCAGAACGAACTTCTATTTTATTCGCAGTTAGCGATCCAGTTTTATCTTTCAAGCTAACGCAAAAACTTTTTTTATCTAAACTAACGATAAATTCTATTTTAGAAGTTGGCCTAATAGAAATGATAATAAAATCTCACTGATTTTTTCAATTCTCCAAATAGATATGATTATATTTAATGGTAAATTTCTACTGAAGATAATTATGAGTTTTTAACGAACAATACATATGTGTGTAATATTATTCAAATACGGTAATATTTATTTATATTATTCTATATACGCTTCTGAACCTACATGCTCAATTTTGCGAACGTACTCCTATGTATGTATGTTTGCCCTTAAATACCTACCCAACTACTGGCTTATTTTAATAAAATTTATTATTTTATTAAGAAATTTAATTGATTATTTATTTTGTACTTGATTAAACGCTTTTCAACTTAGATGAATCAATCAGGTCGATTTTGTAATTCACAAGTTAACTTTATAACAGTATGCTGAAAGTATTACCGCAGTAAACAAAAAATACAGTAGCGAGAGTCCGACTCGGCAACGTTGATATTAAGGGGTTCGAATTTGTAATGATCACATGACCTATCGCCATATTGCTGATATGATGCCCGCGATATTTTGAAATTTCAAATTCCTTCTTTCAAGAAAAATCCTATTCTGTAGAATAAAAATGAATTTTGCTGATTAAGATGAAGCAAAAAACGAGAAAAGTTTTTTAGAAAGATTTTTTTATCAAGTTCTTATTAAAACAGATACACAAAAACAGAGAAAAAGGCAAACAATTCAAGTAAAAAAATACATTTAGCTGCAACGGTTTTTGCACGTTATTCATTTAAATGTCATTATTGAATTTATATTTCTCGACTATTAGAGATATTGTCCGGGGGGGAAAATGTTCATTTTGAGAAAATGTCTATGCACACCTTCAGCTTCGCACGTATAATATCAACAATCATGCTCCTTGAAGATGCCAGATATGTATTTACAAGCACTAACCGCACAACAAAAACTTCCTCTTGTCATCTTTTTATAATTCTTTTCAATTATAACGTCAAACGGGTCATTTACTTATTGAAAAATTATTATTTATGAATTCCGGAGAACGTTATAAAAAGATTGTCCTTGAAATCCAGACGTAAACACAACCCACGACCGAACTGGTAGCCATATTGTTGGAGACGCAAGCGTAATAAAAAATAGGACCTAAAAATTTTCTTGAGTGTCCTGTATTTTATGTTTACTGTGGTATATAGTATATAGTGTATATATATATATATATATATATATATATATATATATATATATATATATATATATATATATATATATATATATATATATATATATAAATATATATTGCTAGCCGAATAATATAAGTCCTTATGGTTCACCTAAAACATCCTCACCGCTGTAATTCATCGACTAAAATTAAATATATGTATATATATATATATATATATATATATATATATATATATATATATATATATATATATATATATATATACAGCGTCTGCTTGAGTTTTTCCTTTACCATGAGGTAAGGCAAGAAAATTTTTTTTCCGTACTGCGACTACTTACGACGATTAGTAGTCTGTCAATTTGTTTGCAAGTTATAAGGTCTGGTATAAGCTTACCATCCCAGTGGGTAGCTGTAGCCTTAATTTCTTTTTGACCAAATATTATTTTAATATTTTTTAGCATTTTTCTTTCGAACGCGACTGCGATTTATTTATTTAAAATCATATCCTCAACATTATGCCCTAATGCTACAACAATTGAACAGCAATTAAGTGTACTATAATATCGATAAGACGCCTTGCCAGAGTTCAATGCTAACATTACGACATCATTTTAAATGTTTTTAGTACCTGTCAACTGCTTTTTGTTAGAGTTACGCCCTGTTCCAGTATATCATGCGCCGTATATATATATATATATATATATATATATATATATATATATATATATATATATATATATATATATATATATAAATTTTTTAGCAACCTATTAGCATGCATTTTAAATAGAAAATGGGGGTGACTTGTAGGGTGGTTTAATAATCAAAAGGCTTCATCTTCATAATTGCAATCTTAGTTCTAACACAAGTACTTTCGATCTAGGATGTAAGACTAAGGGTACAATTAGTTTAGGAAATAAGGGACACCCTAATATATATTTATATATATATATATATATATATATATATATATATATATATATATATATATATATATATATATATATGTATATATATATATATATATATATATATATATATATATATATATATATATATACATATATATATATATATATATATATATATATATATATATATATATATATATATATATATATATACAATTGTGCAAGCCTAATTAAGTTACTTTCGTGCTAGATTCCGAATAAATCAGTTCTGGGAACAAGCTATGAAAGAGCTGGTAAAGCAAAAATTCAGACGGATTATCCCGTTACGCTTCATAACCGATGAAGGTTCCCTATCAAAATTGAATTATTACATGTTTTAATGTAGTTTTATTAAGCAATAACTTTTCCCATTTAACCATTTTGAAATTTCTTGTATGTTCTTCTTCATTTGAGACCGCAAACATTCATTAGTTTATACTGTTTGATAGTAACATATAAAGTGCGAGCGACAATAAAATGCGAGTGCATTTTAATTTAATTTAATTTTAACGTTTTTTAAGCTCCCTGTATTTACTCTGAGAAAGTGAATGAATCACCCAGATTTTTTTTGTTACGTATGTGGTGGACCTTTTACACCTTTAATAAACAAGTGCTATCTTGACTGTTTCGGTTTTTCTGTTCAGCATCAGGAAAAATCTTGCGTGTCGAGTACTTGTTTTAATGCAGGTTCTCATAGCCTAGAAGAATAAACCAAAAATTGTCAATGTATCAAAAACAGTTTTTCAAATGTCAGTGGTGATATTGGCAGTGATATAAGGTTTCATTTCTCTTTTATGAATTTGCCTACTATTTGACTTAGGTATTTTACAAAATTTTACAAATATTTAAAAATACATACCTAAAAATTTCGTTTAAAAAAAAAATGGTTTTTAACCCAGTACTTTTCTTGCAAATACACTTTGTCCATTTATTTTTGTGAGGATATTTTATAGTATATAAAACACCTTTATACTGTTTATTTCCTAAGATTCATCACCACGTAGCCTGCAACGTCCACTGTTGGACATAGGTTTCCTTCATTCTATTCCAATTGCCTCGATCTTGAGCTGCATCAATCCAGTTTCCAGCAGCTCGTTTCATATCACCATATTGTGGGGGATCTCCCTCTGTTTCTATAGGCTTCTTGTCGGGGTTTCCACTCCAGCACTCTTTTCGTCCATCTATTTCCCGAGTCCACTCTACATGACACAGTTTCACTCTAGCTTCATTATCCGGTTCACATTTTTATTTAGCTCCCTATAATAACATTGGGAATTTTATCTCTGAGTGCTATGCCCATTATGAAACGTTTCATGTGCTACTCTTATTTGATTTATCAATTTTTTAATTAGTGTTAGTGTGTCGGCTCCATATGTAAGAACGGGTAGCACCCATGGGTCAAAGGTTTTTCTTTTAAGGCACACCGGGATGTCTAATTTGAATATATGACATAATTTCTCAAATGCTGCGGATAAGAGACGTATCCTTTCGGGTAAGTCGTGGGTTTGCTTGCCTCTACCTATGTTGATTTTGTGCTCCAAATATTCTAGTTCTTTCTCGTTAACTGAGACGGGTTAACCGAGTACTAAATTTCAAATTCCTACCTGTTGCGACGACACTGTATTTAGGGTATTTATCATGTTATAAGCATGGTCTACACGATCTGTTTTCAGAAGAATATCATAGGCGAACCTCAGATGATTAAGCATTTTACTATTGATGTTAATACCCATTTCAGTCCAATCTAACTTCCTGGACATGTATTCTAAAATTTTTATAAAAAGTTTGAAGGAGATGGTATTTCCTTGTCGGACACCTCCCCCTATACCAAATCTTTCTGATTCTCTGTCTCTTCACCGATGCTATGGCGCACATTGGGAAAAATAAGGCATTTTTGGACAAAAATCAAGTCGTGGCATACGTTTTGACCAATTTGAAAAAAAATTTTTTCAAAATACTTATGAACACTTCTGGTTTACTCTCCAACGCAGAATTTTAAATAGATTGACTTATTATGTCATATAACGGTTATATGAAAAATACATATTTACCCCATATTAGAAATAGTACAAACTTCGACTAAATTTGGTATTTTAATATATATACTTAGATATATTAACCTTCTCAATACGAATTCGAAGATAATTAAAAAAAATGTGATACTTTAATCTCAAAAAATAGCTTCCAGTTGCAAACATTCTTAGTCATAAGAATGGAACAGTTCTTTACTATACAAATCTATCCGAATATGATAATTTAGTGCATTTTAATACAGTTGATAAAGGACTGACATCAAAATGATCCCTGTAAATAACTTTTTGACCTCAAGAAGCTTAAAAACATCAATATTCTTGGTTATAATTACGGCATTTCTTTTATATACTTCATAAAAGTATCTGAAATACAATAGGCGAACAAAAAACTACGTGTGTTAAGTTTAAACCTAACATAACCTAATAGGTCGAGTCAGGCACGAGCAGAAAGGCATATACTACAAGTTTTAAACCTAACACAACCTAATGCATCAAGTTATAAGTGACTAGATAGGAATATATAACAATATTTAAATCTAACATAACCTAATGGTTAGAGACATAAGAGAGCAGAAAGGTATACACTACAAGCTTTAAACCTAACGTAACTTAATAAGAGGGCAGAGAGGTATACTACAAGCTTTACAGGGACAATTTTGATGTCAGTTCGTTATCAGCTGGATCAAAATGCACAAAGTTATCACATTCAGATAGATTGGTGCAGTAAAAAACTACTGTTCCATCCTTACAAATAAGAATGTTTGCAAACTGGAAGCTATTTTTTGAGGAGGTTGAGGAATTCGAATTGAGAAGGGATATATATATATATATATATATATATATATATATATATATATATATATATATATATATATATATATATATATATGTATATATATATATATATATATATATATATATATATATATATATATATATGTATATATATATATATATATATATATATATATATATATATATATATATATATTAAATATGTATTAAAACCCAAATTTAGTCGAATTTTCTACTACTCCTAATATGGGGTAAATATGCATTTTTCATATAACCGATATATGATCAGATATAATCATAATAACTCAATTTATTTAAAATTCTGCAGTTGGAGAATCAATTAGAAGTATTTAAAAAATATATTGAAATTTTTCAAAATGTAAGCCACGTCTCGATTTTTGTCCAAAAAATGCCTTATTTTTCGTAATGTGTGCCATAGAAATCAGAAAGATTTGGTATAACAAATTTAAACAAACGTAAACCACGTCTTGATTTTTGTTCGAAAAATGCCTTATTTTTCCCAATGTGTAGCGTAGTTCAATATATGCTTCAGGATATTTATATACCCTGAATCTACACGGCATTGGCATTCAATAAGTGCTTCAAAGAGTCTGTTATGGTTGACTGAATCAAACGCTTTCTCGTAATATACAAATTTGAGGATCAACATAGTTTGTTATATTCGATTTCTTAAGATCAGATCAGTTCAGAATTAATGAAAATAGCATAATTTTTTGTTAATTCGTAGACTTGAAGAACCCTAAAAAGGACCTAGAACACAATACGTTTAAAATCTCCACTCTAAGTTTTTCGCCTGCCCATTTAACCTCTTATATTTTTGGCAGTAAATAATTTTACTTAAACTTTGTTAATTATCTTAACCAAAGACCGTGAAAAATTTTCATAAAATCATTAAAAATATACAAAATTTATTAACCCGCACCCTTTCACCATCTTTCCGGAAGCGGTAATGCTTGAGAACTACAAGTTCCATTTCTACTTCAGGTATTATATAAGTACCGAATTTGGTACTTATATAATTATACTTATTTCGTTCGAGAATTATCGTACCAGCAGCAGTCGACATACCGATGACCGACAGATTGGCTGACTGAAATGAATTATGAGTAAGTTATGAAGTAATTTTTAAGTATCATATTCTCTAGAAGAGGAGATAATGAGAAAATGATATAATGAAGTCTTTTAAAAAAGAACTGTTAAAGTACCATATTTTTTCTAAATCTATAAAAATGGGGGAGGAGAAGGTGTCCTAAAATCATTTCATTATGACATCATAGATAGTAAATTCTTAGCTGACAGTAATTTGAATGTCAGTAATTTAAACAAAACTAATTTCAAAAGTTTTTACCGGATTTTTTTTTTGTAAGCATGAATAAGGAAACGTTATGTTATAATGAATATATCTTTTTCCTCTGTATTAAAGGAAACTCAATCACGTATGATGCTTTTTGATACGCATGAAATATATTTCAAAGGAAATGTCAACAGGCAAACCTCAGAGAAATAACAACCGAGGGCAGATACAGACTCTGAAGATTATAAATATGTATACCTTTATAATAAATAAACAGGCTTCTCTAAATTTTTATGTAACGTATTTTTTATTATAAATACACTGCTCTATGAAGTAATTTATTTTAGCAAAATACCTTTTTATCATTTGTTATTATAAATTAAAAATATTCATTATCTTACGAACCTGTGCCGTTTTTGATTTTAAATTAAAAAAATTAAAGTTCCCTTTGTTATGTTTCAGCGTTTAATAAAAAAAATCTTGAAATTCCAGTCACATTAAGGCTCGATTCACACTACGAAGCTAAGCTCCATATGCCTTCGGTTCGATAAATTATGTGTATAGAAGAAACAATGAGTGTATTCACATTATCACCATCGTTCAGATTTCCATATCATAACGCTCCAATATCGATACATCTCAAAGAATATTTTGTCGGGGCGAGACTTATCATGACTTGTCACGATAGTGTGAATATATTTTCGATCCCGCTATATTCCATAGCCACTCAGTTGTGCACTAGACAACAAGTGCGTGTAACGTAAAAAATCCAATCCAAGAATCCATTATAAAATACTTTATACTTTATATACAGTGTATAATATTCACCTTCACTTTTTCAAGCATTTAAACTGAGATGTACCCATATCCTTCTCGATTTCCCCCATTTTTCGATGATTTTTGAATCATCTTCTGAAAGAATAGCTATAATTCAATTTAAAAGCTTGAATCGCTGACGAAGAAAAACTGAAGCAAGATCTAAATCGGAACAACAATGTAGATACGAGAAAATTTTATCGAAACTAGAGCATATCGAGTCTAAACAAGATTTTCTACACCTATTTTGATTCCTAGTTCTTAATTGCCTTGTTAAAAATAAATCTGTAGTCTTGAAAACATTATTCTTCGAGATGTTTTCTCCACGTTTCAGGGTGACTGGATCAGGAGAAATTTAGTTTTCTATTTCTTTTGATCTGTCGCGATAATGACACAATAACTCTCGAACGAAATAACATATCGAATTAAAATTTGTTTACATAAAACACTTAAAGTAGGAATCTCACTTACGATTTGTGAGTTTTACTTCAGGGAGAGAAGATCAAAGAATAAATTTTTATTTCTTATTCTAAACCTTTCCGAAATAACTATTTTTGTCGAACCCTAGTGAGATGACCCGAAGGTCACAACAAAGATTACAAAAGAATTATACGTAGTAGAATCGCTTACTTCCTAGGAAAAAAATTTTCTACTAATCATTACTTTTTTATATGAACATACATTTTTTCTCCTTCAATTGTACATTCTACAGACAAAAAATTGGCGTCCCAATAGGAAGTACTATTTCACCAATTCTGGCCGAAATCGTTATGAACTTCTTTATTTTGTCATTTCAAAGGTGGAATTTGAATTTCCCCTTCTGTTTCAATATGTAGATGACTTACTAGTTGCTTTACCTGCCGGAAGTATACAGAACACTCTTAATATTTACAATTCTTTCAATCATAAATTAGTATTTACTGTTGAGGAGGAGACTGACTGTGCTGTTCCGTTTTTGGATACTAGGGTTGTACGCTCTGAAAATAATACAGTCAAACTTGACTAGTACAGAAAAAAAAATCAAGTTCGGGTAGATATATCTCATTCCATTCTTATCACCCTATGAAACAGAAACTGAACATCATCAGAGGATTAAAAAACAGAATAGATAAGATTTGCCACCCCTCATTTAAAGAAAAAAATGTAAAACTGTTGGAAAACATCTTGTTGGACAATTACTATCCTAAAGCTCTAATTAAAAAGAATTTTCAAAGACCCCCCCTTTAAATCAACTGTCACCACTAATGTCGACATTAAAGTAGGAAAGTTACAATACATAGAAGGTGTTTCCCAGTCCTTGTCTTCTCTTTTTAAAAACACTTTAAGATTGCTAATTACAACATAAAAAGAATGAATTGTTTTTATACCAATTTAAAAGATAAAACCGATACTTTACAAAGATCTAATATAATCTACGGCATTCCCTGTCAGTGTGGTTTGGTCTACGTTGGACAAACTTCACAAAAGCTCTCTAAGAGATTAGCGTTACACAAAAGTGATAGTAAACACAAACCTAACGCAACTAGCTTGAGCTTACACGTAAATAATGCAGATCACAGAGCATAATATAACAACAGCTTCATTCTGGATGTTGAGACTAATTACTTCAGTAGAAGTTTCTTGGAAATGTGTTACATAAAAACTTGTAAAAATAATCTTAATCACAAAAAAGACATAGAAGGATTGAGCTCCATGTATACCTATTTACTAAGACAAAACCATACCAAACCAATGAAAAAGAACGATTTTTATAAAAAAATTTGTTTCCAGTAAAGTTGACGTTTCTTTTATCTTTCTGTTATTTCTGCTGTTTATTACTAATTACTTTTCTGTGTCTTCTTTTTAAAGTTAAACAATTAAAAATTAAATATGACAAATAATAAATAACGTCCAGTAATAATATTTCCTTTCAAATATTTTAAATTAGCCTATGAATCCCTTTGTTATAAAATTAAAGAATTAATATAATTAATAATAAATAACTCGTCTGATAGTAACATTCATCAGATTTAAGTCCCTTTGTTATAAAATTAAAACTGAAAAATAAATATCATTAATAATAAATAATTTATCCAATAGTAGCATCCACCTAAAAAATTTACCACATCCCTAACTTTAATGCTTTTACGGTTTTTTGTCGACCTGATGACGACATAGACTACCAACAATAGCCGGTTCGGACTGAAATATCACTAAATAGTTACTAAACTCGATGTCATAAAAAATTTTAAAATGGAGTACCATTTCAACATCATGGTGTTTCTTACAGTTGTGTTTCTGTCTTAAAAAGTGTGTTTTTGATTAATGTTTATTGAAAATGTTTTATTTTTAATACTGGTGTAACTCTCTAAGTATTCCTTTTATCATGTTTTTGTAATCATACCTGCTACCTGGCCAACAAAAAAGCAAATTTTCTGGTCTTCACCAGAGATGAATTAACTGCTAAATTTTTGTAAGTAATTTCTCATACAGTCTTACAATTCATTGTATAACATTTTAAAAAGGAGCGTTTTGGTTTATTTTCTGTACCTGGTTTGCATTTTTAGAATCCAGAAGAAGCTACCATTAGGCAGCGAAAGCTCGATAACAAAAATAAAAAGCAGATACCAGAGCCTTTAGATCTTTGATTGCTCATATCTTCTCCTTATAAGGGCGTTTCCCATATATATACATATATATATATATATATATATATATATATATATATATATATATATATATATATACATATATATATATATATATATATATATATATATATATATATATATATATATATACTTCTCGCTTGTCCCAACAATTCCAGGTCCTTTTGGGCAATCGCTAAGGCAGTTAGTCAAAATTTTACCAAATCCACCATACCACCACTCACACGGTCAGATAATTCCATTGCAACCACACCTGTTGAGAGAGCGAACTTGTTGGCTGAACTCTTTGCTTCACATTCTACTGTCGATTTCCAAGGAAAAACACCACCTACTATTCCCATATTGCAGTCAAGGATGCCCGATGTTGTCTTCAGAGAGCGCATCATAAAGCGTATTTTAATGAAGCTAGACACCAAGAAGGCTTCTGGCGCTGACGGAATACCTGCCATAGTTCTCGAAACCTGTGCAAGGGAACTAACACCAGTCAGTTTTCTGTAGACTTTTTAACCAATCCTACAGAAAGGGAATATTTCCGTCCTGCTGGAAATGTGCCACGGTTCAGCCGATACCTAAAAAAGGCAAGAAGACCTTGCCAAATAACTACCAACCAGTTGCACTGCTTTCAATAATATCGAAAGTCATGGAAAAGGTTATCAATGAGCATCTCCTAAAATATCTTGAACAATTCAATATTATTAGCGATCACCAATATGGTTTTCGTAAACATAGATCAACAGGAGATCTTCTGACTTATGTAACACATGTTTGGAACAACGCAATTGAACACTTTGGAGAATCTCGAGCGGTTGCTCTTGACATATCCAGGGCGTTCGTCCGGGTTTGGCACGATGGACTGTTGGCTAAGTTACGCTCTTATGGTATGTCTGAAAGGTTCTGTTTGTGGCTCTCATGTTTCCTCAGAGAGCGTTCTTTACGAGTGGCGGTCGACGGGTTTCTTTCTAACACCCTCATTATCAACGCCGGTGTGCCCCAGGGCTCCATACTGTCTCCTACGCTCTTTCTCATTTACATTAACGATCTGCTGGAAAAGACCGGGAATCCAATCTACAACTTTGCAGATGACAGTACGCTTGTCTCTTCATTCACCTTCAACGCTCAGACATCGGCTGCTCAGGCGAATATCCGCAGACAGCAGGAGGTCCTTCAACTTAACAAAGACCTGTATGAAATACTATCTTGGAGTAACAGTAACCAAGTGGAATTTAACGCTACAAAAACCCAGGCGGCAGTTTTTTCTAAAAAAGTTAACGTCGCTGCACCCGGCATAGTTATGTCGGGGCACTCCATTCCCCTAGCATCGTCGCTCAATTTGTTGGGCGTTAGTTTGGGAGCAAATATGTCCTGGCATGAACATGTTGCAGGCATAGCAAGGAGAGCTTCTCAAAAGTTGGGAATATTATTTAGAACCAGAAAGCTTTACACCCCACAACAACTGTTAATTCTTTACAAAGCCCAAATTCGACCAACTATGGAATACTGCTCCCACGTTTGGGGCTCCGCTCCCAAACATACACTGCATTTGTTGGATTCTGTTCAGAGAAGAGCCGTGTGTCTGATTGGGGACCCGGAATTGACGGGCGGCCTTGATTCGCTGGAACATCGAAGAACGGTTGGCGACTTGAGTCTGTCCTATAACTATTTTCATGGAAAGTGTTCGAAGGATGTAGCCCGCTTAATTCCTCCCAAAGCGGTGCATGTTAGAAATACACGTCGCGCTGGTGCTTCAAATCCGTATGAGGTTCAGCTTGTTACTTCGCGTACAAGGCTTTTCCAAGCAGTCTTTTATATGGAGAACATCATCCCTTTGGAATAATTTGCCCAGGGCTGTGTTTCCCATCGAGTACAATTTACAGCTATTCAAGAACAACGTGAATCGCTTTTTTCCTCACTCGTGCCGCTCCTGGAGCGATTTAAAGACTTCTCTGCAGCACGTGTGCTAGACCCATAAAAAAAAAATATATATATATATATATATATATATATATATATATATATATATATATATATGTATATATATATATATATATATATATATATATATATATATATACATAAATAAATATATGTGATGGTGGAATGTTAGATATTAAAATTCCGGGATTCAATCCGTTCGTCTAACAATGAACTTGCACGACGTTTCGCCAAAATCTCATTTGGCATTTTCAAGCACTCTTGCTGCTGCTGCTACTCGGTACTGTGAGCAGTAAGCTCACAGCATCGAGTAGCAACAGCAAGAGCACTTCAAAATGCCAAATCAGATTTTGACGAAACGTCGTGCAAGTTCATTGTTAGACGAACGGATTGAAACCCGGAATTTTAACGTATTATACCATATATATATATATATATATATATATATATATATATATATATATATATATATATATATATATATATATATATATATATACATATACATATACATACGAGGGCCACCTTTTAAGTTTTAAAAAGGACCACTAGATGGCGTTATTGAGATGTGTAAAATTTGGCAATTCTTATTGTTAAAACAGTGGCAGCTCAGAAATTGTCCGGGTAGTTTGTTTACAGTTAGCGTTTAAAAAACAGTTTTGTGAACAAATGGAAATTTCACGTGAAGGTTTTCGTTGGATGATTGTTTACGATTTTAGTAAATGCCTAACTCAACAACAATGCCTCGATTCGCTTCGTTCAACTTTTGGTAACGAATCGCCATCAGAAAAGACTGTTTACAATTGGTTTGCAGAGTTTCGTCATAGTCGTGTTTCTGTCAGAGATGAATTTCATAAAAGTCGACCAAAATCGGTTGTTGTTCCAAACATCGATGCTGTGCGCAACATGATTGAAAAGAAGCATGTGACTTACCGTGAGATAGAGGCATCCTTGGGCATATCGAAGGCTGTACTACATTTCATTTTGCATGAACATTTAGCTGTGAAAAGGATGTGCTCCTGATTCTGCATAATTTGACCGAAACTCAAAAACAGGCTCGTGTTAATTGGTGTAAAGGAATGTTCAAAAAATTCGACCGTGGACATGCAAAATCACTCTCATATGGGAAAAAACTTAATCACAGATATAGGATGATCCGAAAGCTGTAAGCATGGCAAACGCTACTTTCTTAAGACAAATAAATTTCTCTGGTAAACTCATCCAACAACTGAGTATCTCGTTTGAATGGTTCTGGCAGCCACCTTCTAATACCCTTCTTAATTCTACAAATTTCGTGTTCCATAACTCGGAGCTTTTAAATTCAATGTATTGAAGATCAAAATCATTAATGTCCATCCATGAGAAAAGAGATATGTCAAAGCAACTGCTGGAAAAATCCATTAAATCTGGTTTGATTAAAAAAGCGAACATAGGACCATGTTTATCAAAATTCTGACCGCTCTCGATAAACTCCTCTTTTAAATTAGTCATATATTTAAGAATTTCGTCTATTAGTGCACCATCGTCGACACTGGATATATAAGTTTTTAAATTTGGAAAATATTTATATGTGTTTGTAGTAATATCGCTGAAAAATAAATCTATTTTTAATTTGAATGATTTCCAGGATTCGTATAAATCCAGAACTGTTTTGCCTGAACCTTGTAACTTTAAGTTGAGTTCACTGAGATGGTTTATATCAGTAAGAAACATTAACATACAGATCCAGCTCTTATCTTCTAGTTCAGGATAAGCATCCACTTGATTTTTTTTCCAACAAGAACGATTTAATTTCGCCCAGACATTGCACAAATCTAGAGAGCACTTTACCACGGCTGAGCCAGCGCACATTATTGTGCAATGGTATATCTGAATATGCACTTTCTAATTCCTGCAGAAACACCTTAAATTGTCTATGGATCAGTGAAGAACGACCGACAATGTAGTTAACTATTTTAACCACCCTATCCATCACGGATTTTAAACTTCCAGCGGAGATTTTAGCGCACCAGCTCTCTTAGTGAATTATGCAATGAAAATTCAAAACTGATCGACCCATGCGTTCAATAAGAAGGGAAACAAATCCTTTATGTCTTCCAATCATAGCAGGAGCACCATCTGTCGTTACGCAAAAAATTTTATTTAAATCAATGTTCCGCTTTTCAAAATGTTTAACAAATTCTGAAAATATATCCTCTCCTCTTGTAGTTCCCTGCAATGGGAGCAGACAAATCAGCTCTTTATACACACTGCCATCATCGAAGTATCGCGCAACGATTGCTAGACGGGCAATGTCATTAATATCGACACTTTCATCCAATGCTATACTAAATACAAAACTCCGTTTGATAGCGTCTCTCTGCTGTTTTTGGACATTTTGTGTTATTTCGGTAATTCGTCTCTCGATGGTCCGCGCTGATGCCGGTATATCCCTAATCCTGGCCAATATTGTATCCTTATTGGGCAAGTCGTCGAATAAAATCTCGCCAGTACTCAAAAACGTTTGCTTCGTAAATTCTTCGTCAGTGAACGGCCTACCCTTTTGTGCCAACGATTGTGCAATTTTGAAACTGCATTCAGTTACCTAATTTTTTCCGTGGAAAGCTTTGCTAATGAATGTTGACTGTTTCTCGTATTGTTTACTTGCTCTTTGTATTGCCTCCCTTTTATCAGCGTTATCTTTAAATGACGATTCATGTTTTATCTGGAAATGTCGTTGAACACTAGATGTCCGGAAAACTACGCTTTCCCGACATAGGACACAAATGGCCCGATCGTTTTGCTGTACAAAACCGTAATCTGTTGTCCATGCAGTTTGAAATGATCGAACGTCTACCTTCTGTTTCTTCGAGGCCATAACGCAACGTAATTTTAATTTTTAAACTTTTCGACGACTATTAATTGGAACGGATCTTACTTCTGTACTAAATGATCCAAACGTGTAACCGCTTGCTATATACAGAAAAAATAATGTTTCCAGAAAATTCCAATAATTACGTTTATTAAATTTCTTAGAACAAAAATTATTATCTACAACGCCCCCATTGCAATCAAAGAGCCGCCTAGAAGTTAAATCTAACAAAAACTAAAGTTCGGCAACATAAAAAGTCAAACAAAAACCGCCTTATAGCGGCTCTTTTGATCTGAATTGAGGACGTTTATTTGTGTTTTTGCCTAGGCTTATATTTTGAGGCTTGCCGTCTTTATTACTTGCCGAAATTAAAGCCAAACCAATGCATTCAGTAAAATTATAAATTGCAAAATATATATTTTGTAGTTTTTGGTAATAATACCTAGTGACCTATATAATACATCGTTTTTGTTTGTATCGTTAAAGTAATACTGTCTTCGATTATTTACTTAATTTCGAAACATGTCACAGATTACAGAATTAATGTGTAAACTTTGAATAGGTACGCGTGCCATTCAAAATTGCTTGGCGTGCCAGAGATGGCACATGTGCCATACGTTGCCGACCCCTGGCCTAGTATATATATATATATATATATATATATATATATATATATATATATATATATATATATATATATATATAATATATATATATGGAAAAAGCCGCATCTTACGTGAAAAAAAAATTCCCAGTATTTTGTCCAAATCATCAAAAACATTCAGCTAGAGAAAAATGATTTACTTGTCAATTTTGATGTCACATCCCTTTTCACGCAAATTCCAGTTACCACAGCGCTGTCTATCATGGAGACGAAATACAACCTGCCCGAATGAGCCCTCAGTCTTTCAAAACATTGCCTCGCAAATACATACTTTGTCTCTTCAGGCCAAAGATACAAAAAAATAGAAGGTGATCTGATGGGTTCTCCATTATCACCAGCACTAGCTAATCTATACATGGAGCACTTCGAAACACTAGCACTAGAAACTGCTACACATATACAGAAAATATGGCTACGTTACGTGGATGACACATTTGTGGTATGGCAACACGGTGAAGACAACTTAAACAAGTTCCTAGAACATCTTAACAATATACATCCAAGAATTAAATTTACAATGGAAAGAGAAGTAGCAGAACAATTACCGTTTCTAGATGCCTTACTTCAAAGAAAATCGGATGGTTCTTTGTGTCACTCAGTATACAGAAAACCGTCACACACAAACAGATATCTAAATGCTAGCTTACGTCACCACCCAACTCAACTCTTCTCTGTTGTCAAATCCTTAGCTCACCGATGACAAACCCTAACTGACAAGGAGCATTTGCAACAAGAAACTAAGCTCCTTCGAAACGTTCTACTTTCAAATGGATACAATCAAAACATGATCCAGCGGGCCCTAAATAAACTACAAAAACTGGAAAGAATGACGTACACTACAAAAGCATTTCTCCCATATACAAAGGCATCGCGGACAAAAAAGACTTCTAGGAAAACACTAAATCGAGACTATTTACACAACACATCAAAAAATTAAAGATATTTTACCACCACACCAAAAGACATTATACCCTTATAAGATCAAGGTGTATATGAAATTTTGTGTCGGGACTGCGACCTCTCATGTATAGACCAAACAAACAGGAAAATTAGCACTAGAAGAGACAAACACAAAAACGCCCTAAAACAAAAATCCACCACCTCTATCCTAGTACAACCTGCATTCAACACAAAATCGATTTTGAAAAAAACCAGAATTCTACCAAAAGAGCCACTCACATATACAGTCCCTGGCCAAATTATTAGACGCACTGTATTTTTTTTAGTAATTTTATGTTTCTTAAGAGTTTTTATGCAATAATGGTATATTTAAACTACAATATTATTGATTTTTATTTAAAAGAATTGTTGTAGACTACATATTTGTATTTATTTTTAACATATAGCAACACTGTGTTGACAAAGTGATACATGAACGTAAATAAGTACAAACCTGTATCAGTCGCGATCGGAATCGAGTCAGGTACGGACGTGTTTCTGTGGCTTTATGGACTGTGATTGTTTGTTTAACAGTTTTATACTACTCAGTTATTAGTTTATTTTGTATGGAGTGTTTTAAAAAAGTAATTGGACTATTTTCATTATGGGTAGAAAAGGCGATCTTTCACCACGTAAAAAAGCTGAAGTGAAGGCCCTTGTGATTGCGAAAATATTTACAAACCGAGAAATATCACGAAGATTGGAGGTTTCTGAAGCTAGTGTACGACGCATAAAAAAGAAAATTGAGTCAGGGAAGGAATTAAGCCCGAAAAGAAAGAAAAGATGCGGTAGAAAACCAATTTTCACTCCACGGTCAGAGAGATGTTTGAAGAAAATTTGTGTAGAAAACAGATTTGCTACCACAAAGGTAATAAAATCACAACTCCAGGATGCTAGCGTAAATGCTTTTGAGCGCACTGTTCGAAGAAAATTGAAAGAATTAGATTTTAAGGCCTGTCGCCCCGCCAGGAAGCCCAAGTTAACAGCTGCAATGAAATCAAAGCGCCTGAAGTGGGCCAAACAATGGCAAGACAAAGATGTGGACTTCTGGAGATCGGTAAGATACAGCAATTTAATCAATAATTGATACATTATTATCATTTTCAGTTAAATAAAGCAAATAAACATGGAAGTTTATATATTTTTCCTATTTTTGACAGGTCTGCTTCAGTGACGAAAGCACATTCGAAATTTTGCAGAATAAAGCTCAGTATGTGCGTCGTCGTCATGGAGAAAAGTTTCATCCTGATTGTGTCGTCCCGACGGTTAAACATCCCACCAAAGTGATGATTTGGTCAGTCATCAGCGGCAAGGGCACTGGACGTCTGTACGTCGTCAAAGGAATAATGAGGCAAGATCAGTACAAAGAAGTATTACAAAATCGGTTGATTCCGCAGCTCAGAGAATGGTTTCCAAATGGGGAACCATTCACTTTCATGCAAGATGGAGCTCCCTGCCACACTGCTCGGTCTGTTAAAGCTTTTTTCGCAGAAAAAAATATCCCTCTGTTGGATTGGCCCTGATATGAACCCCATTGAAAATGTGTGGGACCTGATGAAGAGAGAAGTGGCTAAAGATGTGATTACCAACAAAACCCAGCTCCTAGAAAAGATTATTCATGTGTGGAATCATCATCCTCAAATGCAGGAGACAGTACAATCTTGCATTGATAGCATGCCGCGCAGAATTAAAGCTTTGATAGCGGCTATAGGTGGCTCAACTAAATATTGACTTTTACTAACATTAATTTCACTTTTCTTTAAAACTTAATAAACTTATGCTTTTCTAAATTAATGCTGTTTTATTTTATGTCAAATAAATAGGTAATTGATTGGATAATATAAAAATAAAAAACAAATCAATTTAAAATAATAAAACAGTACAATATCACTCCGTAATTAATATTTTACATGAAATCTTGCAGTGCGTCTAATAATTTGGCCAGGGACTGTATATATATATATATATATATATATATATATATATATATATATATATATATATATATATATATATATATATATACATATATATATATATATATATATATATATATATATATAATATATATATATATATATATATATATATATATATATATATATATATATATATATATATGTATATATATATATATATATATATATATATATATATATATATATATATATATATATTATATATATATATATATATATATATATATATATATATATATATATATATATATATATATATATATATCATAATGCCGACTCTGGGGATGCTCATTGCTCATGAACGAGTAATTAACTCATAGTTAATTAAAAATGGTGAAAATTTGTAGCTACAGTGCTCTTACTATGTAACTTACGATATGACAGCCGTAATAATTTTAACTCACCTTAACAGTATTATAAAAGAGTTTACCTTTTTTTTACGCTGCTAGGTTTGAGAATAAGAAAATTGATAAAGAAGATAGTACTAAAACAAGAAATGAATTCGGTTTAACTTGTTTTTACTAATAATTCTTCAGTTATTGTAAATTATTTTTGATTTTAAATTTAATCTAAGAGAACTGAAAAAGAAAAAAAAATAAGAAACTTTTGTTTATTTTTTCTGATATATTTTGACCTAAATATTAAGTAAACATTTTACTGCACGATCCAATTTACACGGATGAGTCCTAAAGGGACATGAATATCTAAGAACCCTACATTCACAAGCACTAATGAGTATTAAAAAAAATCTTGTACCTATATTGAGGACTGTATATTCAAATATAGAATTGAGTAACCGATCAAGTGTAAGTTGAACTTGCGCAATTATTGTTCCGTACGTTGTTTGCTTTTAAAATAAAAAAAAATTTTACGGAGGTATAAAATGATCAGTGACTTCACAAAACACATCCCAAATGAGTTTTCAGCAAAGTTTGTTTCCGATCTTTACTGAAAACTGATGACCCTGAATTTTTTTTTTATACCAGATAAATTATTAAAGGTGATAATTTTTGTTCAATCTACACCCCGTGGAGAATATTTCAGATATTTTTTTCATAATTTTTTGATCAGTACTTCTCGTGATAGATGGGGGGGACAGCGATTTTTCGCAATTTTTTAAAAATAATAAAAAGAAAAGTGTGTGCAGGTATTACATTATATATATTTTTGAACCCGTGTTTTTACAAGCTTTAATGCATGCATACAATATTTCACTCGATGACCTAGTAAATTTTTTTTTTCTCTTCCGATTTCACCCCAAAAACTAACCCCTTAAGTTAAAATTTAACATTCATAACTACAGGACTTTGATGAGGCCATCAATTGCTATGTTAGTACCAAATTTCAACTTTCTATGTTAAATAATTTCGGAGAAAATTGGGTGTTACAGATGGACAGACGAACAAACACCCAAATGATCTTATAAGTGTTGCGCACGGAACACTAAAAATCAGTTTACTTATGCTAATTTTTATAATTTCTTGAACCCTTTCCAAATTATTTGCCTCTTTTCTAAATATATAAAAACTTTTTCAATATTGTTTGCCTTAAGAAGTTACATACACCTGAGCGCTGCAAAAAGTATGTATATTTAGAAAAACTATTTTAAAGGTTATTAAGTGGATAATACAAAAGAGTGGGGATTACTTATTTTTATTATACTTTAAATTATAAGAACAAAAATTTTAAATATGTTTTAAATTTTAATATTATTTTTTATTAGGTTATGGTAAATGGACCACTGATGAAAACTATTGCACCTCCTTGTCTGCAGGATAACTTCACAAAAAAATAATCCAGTTTGCAAAAATAAAAATTAATCTTGTAAAATAATGTAGTAGTTAATTGCCGAAGGTTTTTTTTTTTCAAGAATAAAAAAATTACGGTATTTCAAACTTTAGAATGCAATTTTCGGCCCAAAAATTTATCTTTAATTAATTATAAAGAATCGTCTATTAGAAAACTTAAAAAACTTCTTCATTTTGTAGAAAAAGTAATTATTAAGATTAAAAAAAAGTCAAAAAATATTAAAAATTGACTGAATAATATTGCAGATAGTGTCTAAAAACAGGTAGCAACCCAACGCCAGGTCACATTTAATGCTATGATTTTCTAGTGGAATGGAATTTTTTAATATATATATATATATATATATATATATATATATATATATATATATATATATATATATATATATATATATATATATATATATTGAATAATTGAAGTATAGAGAATAAAAATCCGAAAAAAAATCGAATTTTTGAAAATTCCATGTATATGTAATAAGTAATTTCATAATCGAATTTTCGTCAATAGAGTTTGTTACACCACACAATTTTTAGCTTATTTATTTTACGAATTTTTCGAATATCGGTACGTATAAAAACCTTTTTCTTTAGTTTATGTTGAACAAATTAAATAGCCTAAAGCTTGTATTAAGAAAACATTGTTTCCAATGTTTTTTTCAGGTTTGTTAGTTTGAAGACTTTCTTGTTGATTTAGTCCTCTTCGTAAATAATATCTGGAGGGTTAGTATATAGCATTGGGTCAATTTTGATCAAACACGTCCAACTTGTAAAGGGAATTATTAACATGATGCAAAAAAAATAATTAAACCTAATAAGGGATAGCTAATTTTAGAGAACGCTTGTGACATTTTAATATATTTCGAGTACCTACTACCTAGTTTGTGTAATTTAATTGATAAGGGTTTTATTTTGAACGTGTCAAGTTTGTCAGTGGACAGAGTCATTTAAAAAATGCCTAGTTATTAGTAGGGATGATCAAAACTGCTCGAATTCCACACGTCCGATTCAATTCGACTATTTTCCCAACCAATATTAGTTTGTTATATTGTATATTTTTATTTACATCGTTACCCTATTAGATATCTGAATTTTTGTTGATTGTCAGTGTTCAGAAATCCCCAGACACCAACTTGCATCTACATCCTTAATTAATATTTTTGGATAATGATACAATAATACATTATAGTAAAAGTATGGTTAAACTATGCTTTATGTCATAAAAAAATAATTCTACCATATTAGAAAGTTTCATTTTAAACAAAAAATATATTGAATGAATTATGAGTTCCTAAACGAAATATACCAAATTTGAGACATTCATCTATATCTTGTAAAAAGAAGGAATCTAACCTATTTGAGTGTATTCCTTTATATAAAGACCTTCATTAAGTTGACCTAGATAGTTCATTTTGATATGTTCAAGGATAAAAAGTTTATTTCAATCATCAACAGCTATTCTTTACGTCATTTTTATGACGAATAAGCTAGCAATTCTTCTATTTATTCCTTTTATGCTTCTATAAACCCAAAAAATGGACGTTAAAAGCCCATTACCAGACCTATAACCACATTTTTTTCCGATGAAAGTGAAACAGCCTAAATTCAGAAGAAGTTTTACTATATTTGGACACTTTCCATAAACACAATTATGTTGCTTATAGACGATGGCTAAAGAAGCTAATGTATATTCGATCGTTTGGGATGTCATGAACTGTCTATTTTTAAATGTACATTATAGGACATATTGGAATTATACGTTTTATATTTCTATTATAAATTAAATTATTTTGCCCTAGTTTATAACAAACATTTAACACTAGCGGGAAGCTTTTCTAAAAACTAGAGGGATTAAAAATAAAAAAAAAAATATGGCCGAAGTTTAAATATTATCTATCTGGTAGATAATTAATTGCAAGTTGGGAAACCATATTTAGTATAGTTTTTAACATCAAGTGTAACACATTTTACAGGGTAAACATATTTAGAATCTGGTAAGTACAGCACATCAATGGTTTTACGCTACAAGTAAAATACGGCATATATATAACGTGATGTGTTCGAAACTAAATAAATAAATAAAAAACAATGTTTGGCAATACTCAGCTTAATTTTTTTCATCTATAATTACGACATATGGTAGACTATTCACTAAATTATAAAAACTATTTCTGTTTCACAACTTTCCACAGCTTACACTGTGCTTTTCTTGTGGTTTTTACTGCTTGGACTTGATACTTATAAGAAATATATTAATTTCAAATATATTATGTGCAAAAGTATTCTGTTTTTAAATACTTTTCGGAATAATAAAAAACCTATTTAAAACTAATTAAACCAGACCAAAACTTAAAATCATTATTCAAAGTTGATATTCTAATAAAATAGCTTCGCTGTTATTTGTAATTAACCCTAGATCCGAAGCTGAGTAACCTGTTTCATTTAAGTTTAAAGTGTAGTTACAAACTTGCTGCTAATTTAACGTTAGTTAGACGTATTATTATATGATTAATTATTGCGAGAAAGTGCATCTGCACCAACTGTGTAGAAATAACACAATATGAAGCCTGAAATTAAAAATATCGAGTTACTAAATTAATTTAGTTTTCTCTGAAACAGTGATTTCCAGACTTCTCCTCCCTCGTCTCTTGCTTTGTTAAACTTTATTTATAATAAAACTGCGACTTCAAGACCAACGCCTGTGAACATATGTTACCAAGTAGCCTAATTTATTTTTTTGTTGCTGACGCCAGATCTCATCAAGTATCGCAATTAGTTTCTTTGTAACTTACAACATCTTTCATTAAGTAACGCAATTTCTAAACATTTCACCGTATTTAAGATGTTACGTGATCCGGCTGAATATTTTAGTTTGCCTTAATATATGCAGCGACGCTAAATGAGACATCGCTTTCAATTTGTGCGCTCCTCTAATGAGTTTTGAGTATATTATTAAATATTTTTTTAATGGTATAACACACGTGCTGTAGGGAAGTTCCTAAAGCTCTACAGAGAAGACGCGTGTGTGGAAAAAGCTTTAGTCTTGAATCGCTGTAATTTGTACTCGATGGTATATTATGCCAAAGGGACGATATTCTTCATATAAAAGACTGCTTGAAAAGTGTTGTACGAGGAATTAAAAGTTGAATATCATACATATCTTAATACCCTGCACCCCTCTGAGAGCTGAGCTACATCCGTCGAACACTTTCGATGAAAATACTTGTACGATAGACTCACAGCGCCAACCGTTCTTACATGTTCCAAGGTATCAAGGTTTTTGCTGAGTTCTGGGTCTTCAATTGGGGAACAGTTCTCTTCTAAATAGAATGCAACAAATGCAGTGTATGTTTAGAAACAGTGTCCCAAACAGGGGAACAGTATTCTATCATTGGTCGAATTTGAGCTTTGTAGAGAATTAACAGTTATTGACTGTAAAGCTTTCTAGTTCGAAACAGTATTTCAAGCCTTTGAGAAGCTCTCTTCGCTATGCATGCGACATGCTCATGCTAAGACATGTTTGCTCTCAAGTTAACACCCAGCAACTTGAGTGACGATGTTTGAGAAATGGAGTATCCCGACATAGCTATGTCGGATTCCGTAACATTAGCGTTTTTAGAAAAAACTGCCACTTGGATTTTTGTAGGATTAAATTTTACTTGGTTACTATCACCCCAAGATAGAATTTCTTACAGGTCCTTATTAATTTTAACGGCTGCCTCCTCTCTGCGGATTTTGACATGAGTAGCCGATCTTCGAGCCTTTAAAGTGAGTGAAGAAATAGCGTACTGTCACCTGCAAAGCTGTAGTTTGGATTTCTGGTCTTTTTCAGTAGATCGCTAATGTCGGACAACGTCGACTGCTACTCATAAAGAACACTGTCTGAGGAATCCCGAGAGCCATAAATAATGTATCACTTAGCAAAAAATCTGTTTTTTTTTTACATTTTAACATTTTTAGTGTTCCGTACCGAACACTTATAAGATTACTTCGATATCTGTCTGTCCGTTTGCTAGTCTGTCTGTCCGTCTGTCACATCCGATTTTCTCAGAAACTTTTTAACACAAAAAGTTTAAATTTGGCACTAATATACGAGGCGATGATCCCATCGGAGCCGTGTAGTTTTGAAAGTTGAATTTTGACTTCAGGTGTTGGTTTTGAGTTGTGAAATCGGAAAAATTTTACCAAGTCCTCATTAAAACTTGTAAAAACTACAAAGTTTAAAACATATATATAATATAATACTTACACACACTTTTCTTTTTTATATTTTTAAAAAATTGCGAAAAACGCTGTCCACCCCATATCTCGAAAAAATTTTGAAAAAATTCTGGAATATTCTCCACACAGTGTAGATTGAGCGGAAATTATGACGAGTGCATGACTTTTAATAATTTATCTGGTAAATAAAAAACACAAAATTTCAAAGTCATCAGATTCACTAAAAATCAGAAAAAAACTTTGTTGAAAACTTATTTGGGGGGTGTTTTGTGAAGTCATCTTATACCTCTGTAACAAAATTTTTTATTTTAAAAGCAATCAACGTACGAAACACTAATTGCACAAGTCCGACCTGCACTTGGCCGATTTTTTTTAATGAACTGCAGTGTATTATTTGTCAAGATGTCTCCTCAAAGGACGCTATGAGCCAACCACTCTGATATTTAAATAGCAAACATCCATATAGTAAAGAGAAATATATGAAATTTTTTAGAAAATGCACAATTGCATTGACATCGAAAAACCCACTTTTAAATCAGAAACCATGACTAATTCAAAAAGGATCACTAGCACGTTCTTGAAAATATTAATGAGTACATATATGGATGGACGAGTCCGGAGATATTTTCAAGTGAAGCCAGTTTATGGTACTGGTAGTATTCCATACGAAAAATGGTTTTAAAGAAGATATTTTATCTAATGAGCTATTAAAGACCAATACCATCGAAAAATGTCTATTCTATGCTTTAATAAAAATCAATAATAAACACGATTTTGACTGAATGAAATGAAATGTGTTATTAAAAATATCAGTAGGGTAGTAAATTCCATCGAAGATGCATACTGGTATTAGAAAAATTTGTAGTCATTGGTAATTTATATATAATCTTCTTTATTACACAGAAGTAAGAAAGCTTTCTAGGAGTAACGTCTTGAAAAAAAATTCCAATCCAACACAGAACTTTAGTTTGTAAAAGATCTAAACATGAGAATCTTTTTTCTAATTATCATTGGTTTATTAGGTGGGTTTATCCTACTGATATTTTCAAATATTTGGATATGTTCAATGGATTAGCAAAATATTTACATCACGAAGATTTGTATAATAAAATTAAAAAATATATATTAATTAAGTACCTATAAGGTACTGACTATTCGCAGTACAGATGAAGGCAGACATCACAACCATTATTTTTATATTGTTATATAACTAAAAATTTCTGTTAACAAATGCTTAACTGAACAGGATAACATTCTTAGAAATAACTAAATGAAAACAAAATAGGGATACTCGCAAACAATATTTAATTTATTTATATATTTATTTATTTTTTAAAAGAAAAAATTACAAAAAAGTCTTAACACTGCTCAACTAACATTGATCCCAATCTGTAATACAGAAGATTAGATTTCTGATAAATATACCATGCAATAAAACCATTTATGTATAAGAAGATTTAATACGAGTACGGTACTTGTTTCAAATATCGAATAGTCAAAAACCTGTCGCAACATACAAAAAATCATATGGCCGTTCAATTGTGACCATCGTTATCGTTGGTACCGATTTTCACAGGCTATAAGCGGTATGATTACATTACACAACTTATCGGCTGAACTTTTATAGACTATATCGTTTAGATTAAATCACTGCACGATAGACTTTACCCAAGCCAGCTCATTATATAATGCCCGTTTACAGCCTAATTTAATGCTTATTAACTATACCAGCACTTGTTGGTTTAACAAGTTAAGTAAATGCATGTGAAATTAATGCCTAAACCTGAATCTACATCTACCAATACAATTGCTTCTTTAACATAGCTTTAAAAGTATATTTTGTAAAAAGGTAACTAAACTTTATATCGCTTCAATTAATTAAACTAGTAGGAAAAAAATTACACGCCGTTGTACTTTCAAACAAAGATTTATAATTAAATTATTTTTGCAAAATTTTCATATAACAATTTGGTTTTGTAACATAACGCGAGCAAAATAAAATTTTTTGGGCTAAGCGTCACTCATAAAGTTGACACTTTATTCAAAAAAAATGTAATTAAAAATTTTTCAGTAATGAAAATTGATTCAATATTTGGCAATTATTTCAAAAATATTGCTCCATATGATCAGACCCTGCTAGCTCTGGTGACGTTATTCAGTATTTATAAAATACGAGGTGTGTTCATTTAATTTTTGGGATGAGCGAATAATGTTACCCATGTCGTAATATTATCAGAATAATAATGATTTTCCTGTCTAAATATATTATAATGTTAATAAATTTCAAGACAATCGAATTAGTTACTAGTTAGATATTGAGAAAGTAATAAAAATCTGCGGTTACTCTTTGGAGTAAAAATTAGGAAGTGACATTTTCAGTAAAGTTTCAGCTATTTCAAGTGGCATATGCTAAACATGATATGAAAAAGTTGACCTCATTTGAGTATCATAAGTGATGATTAAGGTGTTACTCTTAATAGTCTGAATTGTAATATGATCTGAGAGATAATTAAATCTAACATTGGTATTTGTAGAATTTCAAATTAATCAATAAACAATTAGGCCTGTTTTAACTGAAGAATTGGGTTACTGAAAGATCATCATGACATTCATCATGGCATTGAGTCAAGTTAGAGTGCTTACACTGAGAGAGCCTTTCTGGCCAAACAGTGATTAAAAAATTACATCATCCTGCTTATTTACCCCTATGATTTGTGGCTATTTCCAAAAATTAAAGGCTATACTGAAAGGATGAACCTAATCAAGAGTATTTTGCAGAACGAACTCCTAGCCCGTATCCGGAAATAAAAGGCCCTTGAATTCAATGTATACAGTCTGTCAAGTAAGAACGTGACCGCTCATATTTTTGAAAAAATGTGTTTCGAGAACATGTATTCTTTGGTGTGCTAACCACGGCGCAAATATCTCAATAAGTTGTCCAATCGCCCCCTGAATCAATAATCGCCTGGCATCTTCGAAGCATGCTGTCGACGAGATTTTCTGCATACTCTCCAAATTTTTCGATTTTTGCGAGAGAACTGAGTCAAAGGCTCCAGAGTCTTTTCTCTGAGCTTTCTCTTTACGAAGGATCAAACGTTTTAATAGAGTTGGCGCTCGGAAATTGCGAGGGTTATTCTAGTATCTTATGGTGGACCTAAGCGAGCCGCTTCGCGACGTGATTTTCGCCCAGCAACGTGATTCGGAATTTGACATCATGAGCACAAAGATGTTGTCGAATGATCTCATGGGACACGTTCAAACCCGATTTTCTTAATTTTGCCGCTCATTAACACAGCGTCAATTTCGGGTCCCGTGAAAACAAAGACACAATTCGTTTTTCGACTTTCGAAGTGACTTTGCTTACCGAGCAACGTTTTGACAAATCGTCGACATTTTTCGTCTCGTTAAAATGATTTATCCACTTCTTCACAAACGACATAGACTTTTTAATATATTTAACGGTTGCAGAATATGTCATTTTGGGCCCCTTTGGATGGGAACAAAAAAATACTGCCTCGAACCGACGCGCAAACAAATGACTCATTTTGGATTTTACGTGATTTCGACGAAAGTTCGGAATTGACTGATACTTTTGCTAAAATGCGTCGCAGACAAAGGTTCCCTCTACCGATTTTTTGTTAAATCGCTAGAATCGCATCTACTCAAAAATAAATTATTGCGGATACGTTTTTACTTGAGAGACTATAAGTGCAGAGGGAGAGTACTATGAAGGTGACCGTAGCCCCTAGTATATAGATTTTCATGTATATTTTAAAGATCCATTCTAACACTTAAAATGTCTTACCCCATATATAATTTTGGTAAATTATTTATCAATTATATAAATATGTATATCCAAAGTTTTTGCTTGAGCACTCTTTACTATCGACGCAGATTAACCAATGTCCATGTCAGATTACCAACACAATGTACTTATCGTAAAAATAAGAGTAGAGAAGTCGGCATTTCAGTTTAATGGCTTCAGTGTACTCGGTAATGGTGATACCATCAGATTGAAGGCTTACTTTACAATAAAATTCAGGCCTTTCGTACTTTATGTATGAAATGACTACGCTTTAGACAACCCTTTCCTATTTTATTTTAAAATAAAAAATTCATTAACTTCCTACGTTTTTATGTGTTTTTAAGTACTTCCATTACACTGCAATTTAATTCGTATATATTAGAAGTTTCCTAAAACTCGGGATGTATTATTAATCACCCTGGTAGTCTCGTAAGGACGTTAGACTTACGCCATAAAAGGAACTTGATAAATAATACCTCTTTTTACAACAAACAACTTATATTTTAATGTGGTGTTCGGAACGTTTCAGTTAATGGAAGTATTTCAGTAAACTTTGCAATCTGACAATAAAAACAAATCATATTTGACTATTCAATGATTTTTTAACCTTAATTTAATAGCTAACACTTTTAGCGATTGCACATCAGATGATTCTGAGGTTTGTTGGCAACTAATATATACGATATGGTTCTTAAATCTCGCTGTTGCCATCATTATTTTGTAAGATGTCAAGAACTGTTATTTAAACCTAGGCTAGTTGATTAACTCTGAAGTAGAGCAAAATATGGCATATCCCAGTTTGGTGAATAAAAGACGGCTCGCCCCGGTTGTTCATTACTAAGGAAACCCAAATATGCAAGTGAAAAACTTTAAAATATGCAAATAATTTTCTCAAAATATGCACATACATGTTGTAAATATGCAGGAAAAAAAATCGAAATAGACTTGAAAAATGTAAATTTATTGTTTCACATTACATGATACGAGTACTATACAAATGTAGCAATAAAAAACACATTTTAAATTTTCAGACAGGGTCGCCGTTAGTTATAAAAACAATAAATTACTAAATGTTTCTCAAAATTCTCCATTAAAAAGTTTTGTCTTCTATCGCTGTATAAAAATTTATAATTTGAGAAACTCCTTTCCACATCGACTGATGTAATAGGGGCGTTTTTTAAAATTATTTAATAGCATAGGATCTAAATCAATGAAATCAGTAAAATCCCCTTTTAAAACATTAGCTACTTGGCTGACAAATTGAAACCCACTATTTTTTTCCATAACATTCCGAAATTTTTGAAAAATTTTGCTCCCAATTTTACCTGCGACATTTTCAAAAGCGACCTCACATTGTTTTATTAGTTGAACACTTCGGGTTAATGGCAAATTAGATTCCTTCATTTGAGTTATGGTTTTAGAAACAAAGCGATAATTTGTTTTAAGAAAGGAAAGTTGTTGTTTTATCTCCTTGTTTTTAAATAATCGTTTAAGTTCTGTAAGGGATTGGGAAGATTCGTCTAATAATTCTGCAATTAGACCATCTAGTTGACAGAAGTTGTCGCAATAAAAAATGTTGCTTCCAACCAAGCCCCATCTTGTAATAACAGCCTGAGGTGGAAGAGGAGTGTTTGGTAGTTTTTCTTTGTAGAACTGAATCCTTAAAGGCGCTTTAAGGAAGATTTTTCTTCATGTTAGAAATTAAGCTATTCACAAGCGGAAAACGATTCCTAATTTCCTCAGCAACCCTATTTATGTATTAAGTTTGGATAAAAAAATTTCAAATTTTGCCCGGCCTTTATCATGTACGGTGCTGCATCTGATAAAATAAGCAAAAAATTATCTCCTGGAACAGGCCTAGGAAGAAAAAATCCACACTGACACACTACTGGCTTTGGGCATTTCATTGTAGTAAAATACGACTAACAAGATAAAAAGCACAAATCGACGTAACCAGTTTAAAAGCACAACCAAAAATGAAATCTAGTAAATTAATAATACAAGTATGCTCTGATGGCCGTCTGGGGTTTTTACTGACCATAAAATAATAAAATGTATTTGGGGAAAACCACTGGCGCGGCGGCGGCGGCCTAAACATTGACCCTTATTCCGAAAAATGAATGAAAACGCCTGCCAAAGACCTACATTATTAGAAATTCCTTCAAATATGCACATATATGCTATTTTTAAAGCATTTATGCAAACATTTAGAAAAATGCATATAATATGCAAAATATGCAATATATGCGCTTTGCATATTTGGGTGTCCTTATTCATTACACTTATACTCGTATTTCTCATACTTTTATTGAAATTGTAAACTTACTGACAGTCTTCGTCCGATAAGCCACTTCATATTTTTTTGGGTATTTTACATCGACGACAATACACTGTTCCTAGTAAGATTCGCAAAGTCGTTTATCATAAAAAGCACTAGAAATAACTATCACAAAATATGTTTGAAAACTAAACTAAAACTATTTACTACCTTTAATTCTCAGCTATTTCTATCTAGCATTTTATGGACTAGTTTGATAAGTTTGCAGCTTAAAAAATATGTTGCTTTATTAGTATCATTTTAAAACTAGATCCTGCGTTATGTAGACCCACTCACTGTAAGGTCACTGCTGATGGAGAGCATCACCAAGTTAATTTTACAGTACCTATTTGTAAAACTGACAATTTTGTTAAACTGTATAATTGTATTTCAACGTAAGTGCATACTAAATTCTGAATAATTGTTCTAAATTTTTGAAATTAAAAAATAGATGCCTAACTTCTCATATCATCATCGTCATCATTAGCTTATTCCATCCATAGTCGGATGTAAACTCCCCAAATTGTCTCCAATGAGCTCTGTTGTCTGCTTTTTGCATCTAATTGTGTCCCGCCAATCTTTTTCTAATTCTTTTTGAAATATGTCCACCTAACGCTAAGATACAAAAGTGTATTACATCCGCTTTCTTACCGAATCAAAATCTTGGTTTTCCGGTAGCGTTTCATAAGGAAAACTTTTTCTAAGGAATTATGAAGATCTTCCTCATATCCTCCATTTCCGTCAACAGCTGGAGACAACGCACAAGTAATTTTTTTGTTTTTGTCATTATACTCATTTCTCTTTACTTTTTGTTTATGAATAATAGGCGCAATATTGAACAAAAACTATAATTTTATAGAATTGACTTAGATTTTTCTCTTTTTTTTTTTAAGTGCTCTTATAATTTTTTTTACATCAATTCATACTCAACATATCTATATAAGTTTATTTCAATTTACTTTTCTGCTTGAATACGGCGTTACCCGTAATCTGTTCAACACAGCCGACGTTTATTGAGCAATTTTGTCAACAAGTTCCTCCTTAGTTATATTAATTAATTACCTGAAATTATACACAGTGGTCCATGAAAGCGGTTTAAGTTTACCAGGCAAATTAATGCATTGGACTATATTCTATCATCCGACCACTATAGTTACTTAAGCTACAGTTGAGGCCATTTTTTACCTATTAAATAAAAAAAAATAAGCTATTATAGTTACACCTACATAAATAGTAGAGCTAGTTTCCTAAAACTTCTTTTAGTGTCTTAAGTAAACCTAATATTACCGGAAGCAGATTTCCTCTGGGATGTAAAAGTTTTAGAACCTGATGCCCAACATTAATTTTTGCACTAATATTCTCCACTGTCTAAAATTTAGCAGCAACTATTCAAAACTCAACTATAAATTTGCATAACAACTTTGCAAGATTTTTATAAGTACAAAGTCTCGTAACTACTTTAAAAAGAAAGCACATTATAAATAAAACAAGATAAAAATTTTACTTACATACACAATAGAGAATAATGTAGCTAATAAAATTTTTACTCATATAATCTGTATATAGGGTGGCTTATAATATATGAGTGATAAAAAATTGCTTATGTGCTTAAATTATTTTTAAAAATCATATATGGAGTGTGAATGGTTTATCATGTTATTGTAGCGAAAAGTTCAAATATTTTTTAGCTATTTAAATGCGAAAAAGAACTGTTAATTTAAAAACATTTCCATTAAGGGAATTCAATTAATATTAATACACATTGTTTTTATTCCCCTACGATTGGTATTATAAATAAATGCCAACCGTAATTTAGGTACGAGATGAAAATGAGGCATAAATAAAGCCGAAAAATCTATTAATAGGATATATGTACAGAGACATATTTTAAGGGTCTCACTATTTTCCTATTCTACATGTCAAGAAAATTGTTTCAGTACTAAATTTAGTTTTTTAAGAGGAAGTCAAGTATGATCACAAACAATTTATCACTTGTCACATTTGACAGCTTACAATACCAACTTGGATTTTTTTAAACAGCACCCTCTTCATATGCGTACACGTATAGCATTTTTTAGTCCGATTACAGAAATATACGCTTGATATTTATTTTCAGTCGTTAATAATATACAGGGCATTCAAGTTATTGAACTGAATTTTAACTTTTAAGTAGTTTACCCGATGTACTATTTCTTATTTGATGCATCGAAAAATTTCTTTCGTTTTGTTATAAATAGACTGAGAAATGCTATTTAGTAGTTTGCTCGCATGTAGAGGGTGCCTTTTAAAAAATATATGTAACCTGTCAAATTTGGCAAGTAACGAATCTTGTGTTTCATATTTGGCTTACTCATAAAAAACTAAGTTTATTGGTAAAAGATTTTTTGATTCCCCAAGTAGGAAAATAGTGCAGTGAGTGAGCCACTAAAAAGTTAAAGTTTAATTCAATAACTGAAATGCCTTGTATATCGGTAACAACTGAGAGTGTTTACATTTTTGGAAACAGATGGAAAGTGTCGTGTAAAAAATCCTAGTTGGCTTTGTAATCTGTCAAATTTGACAAGTAACAATTTTTTTGTTACGATATGTGGCTTCCTCATAAAGAAAATAAGTTTAGTACTGTAATAATTTTCTTGGTATGTAAAATAGAAAAATAGTAAATTAGATGAGGCATTTAAAACAACAATGCATTTTACGGGGACAAATTGTTCCCGTACAATGCATTGATAATAATAGCTACACATATCATTGCAGGCGAAGCTGCAGGTATATAATAGTAAATATAATCATGATGGATGTAAGAAGATGACAGTGCAGCTAAGTATTTGGGATCCTTCGGCATGTGAATATATTTGGCTAGGCTACATATCACACAGTAAACATCAGCAAAACACTTACTACCAACATGTTGTTAGCTAGAGGTCGCTGGGACTAAAGTTTGCAGATTGAAAAATATGTTGCTTTATTAGTATCATTTTGAAACTAGTTCGTGCGCTATGTAGACCTATTCACTGTAAGGTCACTGCTGATGGACAGCATCACCAAGTTAATTTCATATCATTGCAGGCGAAGCTGCAGGTATAGAATAGTTAGTAAATATAATTATGATGGATGTAAGAAGATGACAGTGCAGCTAAGTATTTGGGGTCCTCCAGCATGTTAGTATATTTGGCTAGGCTACATATCACGCAGTATACATCAGCAAAACACTTAAGACCAACATGTTGTTAGCGGAAGGTCGCTGGGAGCAGAGAAGGCTGATCATAAAGACAATATGACTGGATCTACTCTTGGGTAGGCACACATATCTAAAATCGGATGGGTTGCGTGCTGACCACGACTCGCTTGTTGCTGGGGGCTACTTAGACCAGAAGAGACTAACGGTAAAGATATGTTATTCTTATTACCGAGTGGATTGCATATCTGATTGGACTAATCGAGGACCCTCGCTAATACAAATAGCCTTTGCTGTAATGCTGCCAGCCAATACATTCAAGGATAATAGGTTGTCGCCCCCCATCGCAGTTTGTGATAAACGCGAACTGTAGGACAAGACCATATGACAACACATCCTACAGTAAACAGCAATTCCTATCTGGGTGACATTACCCAGCCTTTAAACTAAATTGTAAAAAGAATTTCTCTGTTCTGTTTGCTGGCCTATAAACCCTCGGAAAGCATCATCATCATCATCTTTATCATATAGTCCGCTTTCAAGCCCACCACTGAACAGATACCTCCCCCAAACGTTTCCAATTCTCTCTGTCTTTAGCTGTTACAACTCAATTCATTGGCATTCTTTTTAGTTCATCCGTCCATCATGTGGACCTCAGCTACACTTATCAGCTCTTGGGCTCTACTCTAGAAGTTTCTTTCTCCATCTTCCGTTTTGCGAGGCATTCTATAATGTAGTCTGTCCAGTTCGCCGGCGTATCTCGATCTTTTAAGATCAAGCAAAGCATCGATCTTTCCATTCGCTTTTGCACTACTCTTAGTTTTTTCTGCAGTTGCTTTAAACAAAGTTAGGGTTTCTGCGCCATTGGTCAGAACTGGAAAGATACATTGATTAAATGCTCTCCGTTTTAGGGAAATTGGGATGGCTACTCTAAGGACGTCGCTCATTCTTCCATAAGCCATCCAAACTACTTATTTTGATGGCCCAGGTACAGATATTTGTTCACTAGTTCTATGCTATTATTATTAATTTGTACCTGGTCCCTGGGTATCATGTTAGTCATCATTCTAGTCTTTAAAAAAACTGATTATTAGTCCAATTTTCCGTGATATCGTTTAGCTCTAAATCGGCCTCTTCCAAATTTCCTGACTTAATGACGATATTATCTACAAAACGTATATTCCTTAGTCTCCATCAATGAATATACTTTCCTGTTGCCATACCAACATTTTAAAGGCGTACCGGAGAACTGTAATGAATAGTTTCGGTGATGCGGTGTCGCCCTGCCTAAACCTCTTTTATTTTTATCTTATTGTTTGTGGACTGTAGATTTACCGTTGTGGTGACATTGGCATATATATTCTTTATTATGTTGCAGTACCGATAGTAATTCTATAGTCTTGAGCTCTTATAATAGCTGGTAGCTCCGCTGTAACAAATAATTTTTAAAGTCTACTAAAGGTCGACTATACTCAATTGTTTTTTCTATTAAGGTTTTTCGTTGTCAGAAACCATCCTACACTAACTATAATATATTAATATGGTAAAACACTTCCTACTTATATATATATATATATATATATATATATATATATATATATATATATATAACATATATATATATATATATATATATATATATATATATATATATATATATATATATATATATATATATATATATATATATATATATATATATATATATATATATATATATATATATATATATATATATATATATATATATATATATATATATATATATATATATATGTATATATATATATATATATATATATTTATATATATATATATATATGTATATATATATATATATATATATATATATATATATATATATATATATATATATATATATATATATATATATATACTATATATATATATATATATATATATATATATATATATATATATATACTATATATATATATATATATATATATATATATATATATATATATATATATATATATATAGATTCTTATATATATAGGTTCTTGTTAATTACAGAAAGTAAAGTTTACGCGAGTCCTACAAAATTTCACTTTCCATCAATACTCTGGAAAACCACTTTTACTTAGTAGCCTTTACAAACTTCCTTATACACAGTTGACTAAAATATTTTTTCCGTTTAAAGATATTTATGGCTATTAGCTAATCAATGAAAGATTTTGGAAACTTAATGTTTAAAACTGTAGCCTTTCGACGCTACTTTATATAAAAAAAAATCAGAAAAACTTGAGAACCTGCTTATTATTTCATTTATTTTCTATACTTTTTATGAATTTTCGATAAGTGTACTTAATCTAGATACGCAAAAAAGGCAAGAAGACCCTACCAAAGAACTACCGACCAGCTGCAGTACTCAATAATATTGAAAGTCATGGAAGAAGCTATCAATCAGCACCTAAAATATCTTGAAAGATTGAATATTATTAACGAGAATCAATATCACTTTCGTAAGCAGAAATTAACAGGAGATCTTCTAACTTATATAAAACATATTTGGAACAACGCAATTGAACACTTTGGAAAGTCTCGAGCAGTTTCACTTGAGAGACTTCGACCGTATTTGGCACGATGGATTATTGGCTAAGCTACCCTCTTATGTTATGTGTGAAAAGTTCTTTTTATGGCTCTCATATTTTCTCACAGAGCGTTCTTTTCGAGTGGCAGTCGACATATTTCTTTGTAACTTCGTCACTATTAACGCCGTTGTATCTCAAGACTCCATACTGTATCCTACTCTCTTTATCATTTACATTAACAATCTGCTGGAAAGGACCAGGAATCTAATCTACGGCTTCGCAGATGACAGTAGGCTCATTTCTTTAATCACTTTGAACGCTCGAACATCGGATACTTAGTTAACAAAGTTAACAAAGACCTGGAAGAAATTTTATCTTGGGATGACAGCAACCAAGTAGAATTTAGCGCTACAAAAACCCAGGCGGTAGTGTTTTCTAAAAAAGTTAACCTTGCTGAACCCAACGTAGTTACGTCGGGACACTCCATCCCTCTAACATCGTCACTCAATATGCCGGGCTTTATTTGGAAGTCAATATGTCTTGGCATGAACATGTTGCAAACATACTACAGAACTCAAGTTCGACCAACAACGGAACACTACTCCCATACACTGCATTTGTTGGATTCTCTTCGGAAGAGAGCTGTTCGCCTGATTGGAGACCCAGAACTAGCCAGCAACCTTAATTCCTTGAAACATAGGAAAACGGTCGGCGACTTGAGTCTATTCTACAAGTATTTTCATGAAAAGTGTTCTATAAATGTAGCTCCGTTAATTTCTCCCAAACCGGTACATGCTAGAAATACACGTCCCGCTAATTCTTCACATATGTATGGAGTTCAGCTTGCCACTCCTCATACAAACATTTTCAAGAAGTCTTTTATATGCAGAACCCCATCCCTTTGAAATGATTTGCGCAGGACCGAGTACAATTTACAGCGATTCAAGACCAACGTAAATAGCTTTTTTTTCCGCACACGTGCTGCTCCTGTAGCGCTTTAGGGATTTCCCTACAACACGTGTGTTATGCCCATAACAATAAATCTGGAATAAGCACTGTTTGATTATATATAGAATGGGATTGAAAATTATTAAATAATTGTATATCACACAAAAACATTTTGACCCTCCAATTATTATGTTTTTACTTTAGTTTGAAAATGTATGTATAATGACTAACATTTAAATATAAATTTATTCAACAATTTGATTTATGTAGCGTTACTCATTTTTCTAAGAATAAAATTAATACGGCAAAACATACTTGGAAAAAATTATATGTTAAATATAATTCATAATTCTATTTGGAGAAACATGGCAATTAAAATTAAAATATTAACCTTAACATGTACGAACTAATTACTTAATTTCAAAAATGTGCACTACACCCACTAAGTAAACACTTCTACACTATTTAACGTAATTATTAAAAGGGAGACAAAGTGACTTCACAAATGCTTATAAATAATTTGAAAATGTTACAAGTAACTGTGCTAGTAAATACCAATTTGATTGGTAATAACCAGCCAAGTGCAAATCGAACTTGCGCAATTAGTGTTCCGTATGTTGAAGCTTTTAAAATAAAAATGTTTGTTACAGAGGTACAAATTGATCAGTGACTTCACAAAACATACCCCCAATGACCGTTCAACAAAGTTTTTTTCCGATCTGTACTGAAAATTGATGACCTTAAAATTTTTGGTTCTTTTTATATACCAGATAAATTATTAAGGGTAATGTACTCGTGATAATTTTCGTTTAATCTACACCCTGTGGAGAATATTCCAAATTTTTTCAAAATTTTTTGATCAGTACTTTTCGAGAAGGGAGACAGCAATTTTTGGCGATTTTTGAAAAAAAAATACAAAGAAAAATGAGCGCAAGTATTACACTATATATATTTTGAACTCGTATTTTTACAAGCTTTCATTTGACACCACACTCGACGATTTGGCAAAAAAATTTTTTTTTTACTTCCGATTTCACCCCCCAAAACTAACCCCTTAAGTCAAAATTTAACTTTCAAAACAACATGGCTCTGATGCGGCCATTAATTCCTATATTAGTGCCAAATTTTAACTTTCTATGTCAAATAGTCAAAAAGCAAATCAAATTTAATTTATTTAGAGCAATATGCAATTGGGGGCAGCGCACTCTCACGATTGATCAAAAATAGTAACGTACCGAAGATACACAACGCTGGCAAGCTGACTCGCTGGCACTGTTTCGGCGTAATAATGGACGAAACACGAATCCCACACTACAAGCCTGAGTCCAACAGGCAGTCTGCAGTGTGGCTGGAACCACATGAAAGCCGACCGAAGCGTTCAAAAACACAAACAAAAAAAAAGTTATGACAACTATTTTTTGGAATGCGCATGGTATAATACTGATCGAAGGGGAAAAATCACGTTGGTTTATCGGACCGTTTGAATGGTTAAATAAAGATAAAAGTCCTTATTTAGCGAAGATAAAAGTATTGTTTGACCAAGATAATGCATCAGCTCACAAGTTCATAAAATCGGAAATTGGACCAATTGGGCTATGAATTGCTTCCTCATCCACTATATTTACCAGATCTGGCCCCCAATGATTATTTCCTCTTTCTAAATTTGAAAAGGTGGCTCAGAGGAAGAGATTTGGCTCAAATGAAGAAGTCTAATGGAAAAGTGAGGCTTATTTGATAGAACTTGACAAATCGTACTATATAAAAGGTATCCAAATATTCGAATATAGAAATCAGTCTATCGCTCTTGAAGGAAGCTGTGTTGAAAAATAAAATCGATTTTAGGCAAAAATTTTGTTTTTTCATCAAAAACTCGGGAGTTTTCATCTAATGAGTATAAGTCTCATTTTTCTTCCAAAACAAAGAATAAGATATGTTTGCAACAGCCAGAGATACAAAGTCTTTTATCTTACTGATTTTTATATAGCTTTACAACAAATATGTATTTAAATTTAATAAGTAATACGTTTAATTTTAAAATATCTTTTTTAAAATATATTTTCTTGGCTATTAGACGTTGAAACCAAACAACTTCTTATCGATTAAATAATTCTTACATAGAATATTTGCTTTATAACATTTTGCTGGATGTAAGTAAAATTTTAATAATAGCTATAGATAAATATCACAATTCAACCAATTTTTTACTTGTGGTCTGACTCCGGGGTTGCACAAGGTGATCTTTATAGATTTTTTCTGAAGAAAACGAGTTAGTTTACTGAACCACTCTATCACTTCAGAATCTGGAAACTGTCACTTTTCATATCGCAAAAAACATACTTTTAAGAGTATTTTGTGCAATTGCTTTCTAGGTTTAAAATAGAGGAAGGAACTATACGCATCCTATAACAAACAATGAATTTAATGAAGCTTACTTCTACTACATTACCTACCACCTATTCCCGATTATAGCAATCAGCGTGAGCCCTCTTTCTGGCGTCGAAAGTGCAATTTAATGGTTAAATGAGATACTTAATTTAGTAGTATCGATTATTTACATATATTATGTAATTAATTCCTTTATTCTAATTGGATTAAGACATTTAAATAAATATTCATTAAGTACATTTTTTTTTATTTTCTTCAAGTATTTTTAACTACGAAAATTTTCTGCAGCTATACAAAAATATTCGTCAGCAATCCAAGATATATTTATACTTATAAATAACTCATAACAATTAATTAATAAACAAATTTGGATAATTTTTTATAATATATATTTCAACTACTAGCCATGCATGGATTGCACTCTTCACCCCTAGAGTTGACACGCACGACTGAGTGTTGCCCAGTTGCTAAAATTTACAGTAAGTAACACGTGGGCTGAACAGTTTTCGGTCTAGCCACTTAAAACACATTTTTTTTTTACAAAATTCCACTTTATTCATGAATATAGTCTCCTTCAAGAGCGATACAATCAGTCCAACGCTTTTCTACCATTTCTACATTTTTCTTCTAGGAGAATTTGTCTTTGCCTCGCCAAAATAGACCTTAGTTTCGGCGATAACTTTTTCATTGGAGCCAAATCCTTTCCCGCGAGCATTTTTTTGAGGTCTGCTAATAAATAATAGTCACTGGAGGACAAATCTGGAGAATACCGTGGATGAGGAAGCAATTCGAACTTCAATTCATGGAATTTTGCCATCGTAATTGACTCGTGACACGGTGCATTATCTTGATGAAAGAGCACTTTTTTCTTGTTCATTTAGGGCCGTTTCTTTGCAATTTCTGCCTTCAAATGCACCAATACTTTATATAATATTCGTTATTGATAGTTTTTTCCCTTCTTAGCCTAGTTGATGAAAATTATTCCATACGCATCCCAAAATACAGAGGCCAAAACCTTTCCAGCGGACTGTTGTGTCTTTGGTCGCTTCGGACGGCTTTCACCGGCTGCTGTCCACTCAGCTGGCTGCCGATTTGATTCTGATGTATAGTGGACAATCCATGTTTCATCCATTGTCACATATCGCATGAAAAAATCCTTTTTATTGGTCTTAAACAGATACAAACAGCGCTCAGAATCATCAACACGTTGTTGTTTTTGGTCCACTGCAAGCAAACTCGGTATCCATTTGGAACATAGCTTCCTCTTTCCGAAATGTTCATGTAAAATATTACCAACACGTTCTTTTGATATCTGTAGGGTGTCAGTTATCTCACGCAATTTTATGGTCATCTAAAACAATTTTTTGGATTTTTTTGATGTTTTCCGATGTAACCACTTCACTTGGGCATCCAGAGCGTTCAGCTTCAATTGTATCTGTACGACCGGATTTAAATTCAACATAGCAGTAAATGATGAGTGATATTCATTATATAGATTTTTGGAAAGGGCGACATCCGTGTATCAGACCGAAAACTTTTCAGCCTACGTGTTAATTGTGAAAGCATGCAATATGGAGTCCTATACTATCTTAAAGCCAAAAATTATGCTGTACCGTATAATTTAGGATCCTACGTAGTATTATACATACCAGTAGATATTCGCTGTATTATTGACTTGTATCTATATTTATGAAACATTTCTAATTTTCAGCTCTTCAGCAACTAGTTTTTAAAATAATATTTCGGCCAGTAGATTTACTTGAGAACATACATGTACTACCGCATAAAGGAATTCTGTATAAATTGTAAATTTACAATAAATTTTACTAGTTCAAAATACTATCCATCATTGCATCAAAGTATAAGGCTATAAATCTGGATTACCCATATATTACTTTTTTAAAAATTTAATAACTAATAGGATAGTTGCTTGAGCGATTAAATTATAAATAATATTATTTAAAGTACTAGTAGATTGCTCGAATTTGTTGCTTGACAATATAACTACTTTAGGCGTATGTGTTTAGCTATCCTAATTTGGCTATTACTACTGACAATCCTTTATGTAATACGAACATCGAGAATCACTAGCTGACATACTTAGTCTTCATAAAATTATGAATTAATTTTTCGGCCCTGGTCACATTTAGTGTTTCACAGAGAAATTCTCGGCTTAAGACATTTAACTGTGTTACCTTTTTATCGAACGGATGTCTCCTTCATTATTCATTTGTACTTCACGTATACACCAACTGTGTGATGAAAATATAAACTCTTTCTCTGTTCTTCTTTGAACTGTTAAATACAAATTGAGGAGAGATTGTTTCTTAATATTTATTCTAGAAGTAGTACTTGCTTGCCGTACAGAAGAACTCGATTTCCAATCCCGGTATGTCGGTATGCTTATTTATTAATTTATTTAAGTATATTTGGTCTGACAACGTACATAGGTAGTAGTTGTTTGCAGAAATGTAATAACGTCCGTTGCAGCACTATCGCGTTGTCTATAAAGGTGATGTGATGATGACAAAATGGTATGTTTCGGCACTTGGACAACGTTGGAGAGTATTACGACATCCTGGCCGATATCCTTAGGATATAAAATAACCGGACAAGTGGAAAACGGACTTGTGCAATTAGTGTTCCGTACGTTAATTGCTTTTATAATAAAAATTTTTGTTACGGAGGTATAAAATGATCAATGACTTCATAAAACAGACCCTAAATGAGTTTTCAGGAAAGTTTGTTTCTGATCTTTGTTGAAAACTGATGACTATAATTTTATATATATATATATATATATATATATATATATATATATATATATATATACATATACATATACATATACATATATATATATATATATATATATATATATATATATATATATATACTAGATAAATTATTAATGCACTCGTGATAATTTTCTTTCAATCTAACCCTGGGGAGAATATTCCACAATTTTTTCGAAATTTTTTGATCAGTAGTTTTCGAGATAAGGGGGGACAGCGATTTTTGGCAATTTTTTAAAAATAATGCAAAGAAAAGTGTACGCAAGTATTACATTATATATATTTTTAACTCGTGTTTTCACAAGCTTTCATTTGACACTCCATTCGATGACCGGGTAATTTTTTTTTCACTTCCGATTTTACCCCCCAAACCAACCTTTTAAGTCAAAATTGAAAACTACACGGCTCTGATGGGGCCAAAAATTCCTATATTATTGCCAAATTTTAACTTTCCATGTCAAATAGTTTCGGAGAAAATCGGGTATGACGGACGGATAGACAGACAGACAGACGGACAGATACCAGAGTGGCCTTATACTCGTAAGTGTTCCATACGGAATACTGGAAAGGGTAAAATCCCTACTCAGGCAGGGAGCTGAACGATAAAAAAAAGTTTAAGTATCATATGTAAAAAAAAAACTTTCAATTTATAATGAATTTTGTAAAAAGTAGTTAATTTAGTGAGAATTATCGTCATGCAACCTAAAGAGACAAAAATTTTTCTGCTAAACGTACCTGCATAATTTCAACATAAGAAATCAAAATTATTTGGAAATATTTAAATAACATTGAAGTATATAATTCTTCCTTTAAATACATTTGTCTAATAACTTTCTACGTAACAAAAGCTCTTTTTACGGCCAGGGATATGGCGGAGCCACAGCCTTACGATTTTATGCTTATTATATATGATGGCCAAAATTCGTCCTACCTTGACTGTACAATTGGATATTTACCACTATAATATAATCAGTACTAAATAAGTACAGGAGTGTGTTTATAACTTTTCAACAGCTTTTGGAAAAGACTAGTAAGCAGCTATGCCAAATTATATCCGATTTGGGAGTATCTATGCATTTAATATACCTGATAAAAAATTTATATAACAGTTCGGTTGTTGCTAGGACAGAAAAAAAATATTCATCCATATGTGTAATTGGAAGGGGGTCAGACATGATTGTATTTTGTCTCCACTGTTTTACAACTTATACAGTGAGCATGTAATGAGAATTATCTTGGAGGAGTGGGATGGTGGTGTGAGCATGGACAGTGAGAAAATATCAAATTTGCGCTTTGCTAATGACAGTATTGATAACTAAATTAGAATAAGAACTCTTAGCCCTCATAGATCGGCTCCAGATAGCAAGAGGACAATACGGATTACAAATTAATACCATAAATGTAAAAATAATGATCGTTAACCGTGAACAAGAACACTTTTCTAAGCCCCAGCATTTAAATAATTGCTAGGTCGTCACCAGATTGGTCTACCTTACTTTATTAACGAGTAATGGAAGTAGTGAGCCGCGATCAGAAGACGCATTTAGTTGGGAAGGACAGCTATGACCCAACTATCCAAGATGTGGGAAAACCACAATATTTCCGGCGCAACAAAAATGGATATACAGCAGGATTCGTGTGTCTTTCAGAGATCTGACGAGAGCTGACAACATGGAAAAGTTGATAATACAAGGTAAGCCAGGTGGAGTGCGTCCAGAGGCAGATTACCTATGCGTGGGAGTGACAATAAAGACAATTATGAACATCATCCTGCAGCAGGCTGTCAGAGTGACCAATTACGCCCAACGCTGCAATTCAACAGCTGGAAAAATGAAATCTATAGTTAACCCCAGTGGTCTCGAACCTACCGATTTTTCGGTATCTCTACCGATATGAGGTCTGTCCTACCGAAATACCGAAATTTAACGATTTTTCCACGATTTCTGAGAATACAAGCAAATTCTCCCTTTTTTTACCGATTTTACGTTTCCAAGTTGGTAACCCTTTTCGTTTATGTTTTTTAGGGGAATTCCTCGATTGTATGATAAATAGTTATTGCAGAATGTTCCCGATATCTTTTGGGGAATACCCATGTGTCCTACAACTCGTAACTCGACGTTTTTAGGGGATCCCCAAGCTAATTCGCTTGTCTATATAAACACGAATTCGGAATTTATTGCTTCATTAATTTTCATTATTTAGAAGAGAAACTTTCTCCGAGTTACTAATAGCATCTACTAGTAATATCTGTCAAAAATATTATTATAATACCAAGTCATAATGTCGTCAGACGAAGAACCTAGTATAAGTGCGAGTGCAAAAAGAAAAGAATACCTACAATTTTATAGAAAAGAATGGGAAGAAGAATTTTCAGGCTGACTGCAAGAAAGTCGTAAAAGCGCAAACTATGCCTATTGTAAAAGTTATAATAGGGATATTAATATTACATCAAGGAAAGATGCTCTTAGGAAACACAATTCTTCATAAGCACACTCAGTATCATCAAAGAATATAAAATCAGAACCAAAGAATTCATCATTTACAGTGACAAAAACTCAAAAATCTGACATACATGTTAAACAAGGTAAATATATTTCATTATTTTTTGCCAAGTACCAGTACATCGTTATATTATTTTATACTCTACCAGTGTATAGTAGATACGTCTTTTTTAATTCCTTTCTATATTTTCAGGTGAAGTAAGATTAGCCTCGTTTGTTGTTAAACATAATCTAATATTCACCTTTATGGAGCACCTACCGAAACTGATACAGTGATCATATTATAGGTAAAGAAAGTTTTGATAATTTATCTGAAGATCTACGGCAAACTAAGTTTTCATTTATTATGCAGTATCCTTATTTGAACATATTGTAAATTTTTTTACAAGCGCTGATATTCCATACAAAAATAATCTAATAGGTTTTGCATTTGATGGGGCAAACGTAATCATGGGGCGTAATAATTCTGTTGTTACATTGCAGTAAAACGAAATTCCCAATATTTTTATACTTAAATAAACATGCCATTCGTTTCATCTTTGCGCGTCATATGCTTGTACGAAACTGCTACGCTTTATAGAGGATCTTATAAGGGACATTTACAATTACTTTTCTTCTAGTCCAAAAAGAGTTGCAGAGTTTAAAGACTTACAAATTTTTTGTGACTTGAAAGTACATAAAATACTTCACCTCTCTCAGAGACGCTGGTCATTAGTACATGCAGCAGTAAAAAGAGTATTGGAACAATTTTCTGCTCTAAAACTATTTGTTATAGACCAAGTATCTAATAATGATCATCTTTTTAGCTGCAGAAAATATATTACAGAAGCTTCAAGATGCCCCTACATTGCTATTTTTGGAATTTTTAGATTTTGTGTTACAATTATTTAGCGATTTAAACAAAGAAATGCAGGCAGAACACCCGAAAATTCATATTTTATATGAAAAAATAAGTTAAACATTAAGAACTTTTTTTGATTGCTTTTTAAAAAGAGAATATTTCGCAAGTACTTCCAATCGAAAATGTGGCTTTTAATAATCCTAGACATTTTATGGATATCGATGCCGTATACTATGGCGCTGTGGTATCTAATACACTACTTAGTAATTCAGATTTAAGCCCAGATCAAGTAAATTTGTCTAAAAGAAGATCCCTAAATTTTTATATTGAAGCTTGCAAGCAAATAACTGAGCGGTTTCCATTGAAAAATAACCCAATAAAAGGTTTAGACATAATTGAACCAACGAATATTAAAAGTGGCAAAACTGCTTCGATAATTCCTGTTAGTAGATTCTTTCCCAATATTGTTCAAAACAATGATTTCCAACAAATTGATACAGAGTGGCGTATTTTAAGAAATTGTGAACAAATCAAAACATTTCCTGATGACATAGAGCTATTTTGGGATAATGTTAGTTTACTAAAGTATTGCGATGACACTAAAATGTTTCCTTTGTTATCTACTTTCACCTTTACTATTTTATCACTGCCCCACTCATCCGCTATTGTTGAACGAATATTCTCGCATATTAATCTTATGAAAACAAAACAGCGAAATAAGCTGTCTATTGAGTCAATCACATACAAAACGACTATTTGATAACTATTTTTTAGTTGTTATGAATTCGAAATTAGTTCAAAGATGACTGCGGCTACGGCCAGAGAATATTGGTATGATCCCAAAAATCGTAAAAATTAATTAAATTTAAGTCTGATGTTAGATATCTTTGGTAATAAACGAATTACAAATTACTTAATCTGTTATGTTTTTGTTATTTTGATTTCATTATGTTTTACTAGTATTCACTAGTGTTTATTAACTCATATATGAAATATTGTAAAAAAAATAATTGCTCTTAATAGTTTTAATTGTATACTTAGTATATTCTGTAAGTTCCTATTATTTTACAAAGATAAAGAAGTTTAAAATAAACAAATTTGATTGAATGTTGTATTTTTTTTTTTTCATATACTGATTTTGGCTACAAATATACCGATATTAGTGGGCAACTCTACCGATTTCGCGTTGTGACGTTCGAGACCACTGGTTATCACTGGTCATCTGTCAAGATGGCAGGACTGAAGGAGGAGGAGTAAAGGGATGTATTACAGGAAATTAAGAAATTAATTATTACTGTGAAGTAGATAGGAATAAATCGTTGATCGTTTTTGCTTCTTTTAAGTGCAAATTAATTATATCTTTAATATAAGTGAAAAAACATCACCCTCCTTTCAATTTACTATTTCATTATATCAATTAAAAATTTCATACTAGGAAATGCATCAAATATTAGATATAAGTTGAAAATACGCATAGTATAACAATATCACTGCATTTGTTTCATTAAATAAACTGTAAACAAAATAATTGTCACTTATTTTCGTTAACATCATAAAAGCAATTAAAATTTTTGTTTCTTGTAATTTTAAGGTTCTTAATTCAATTAAAATTATTATTTTTACAGTCAAATTTTTTGACTTTCAATGTAATGTGACCTTCGATATCTGGAAAAAAATTTGGAATTAAACATGCAGCCTTTGTTCCAAAATACACCATGTGAAACTTAATTGCTTGTACTTACTTCTTCTATAAGTTACCGTTAAATTGTATCCACCGATAATATATTAAGTAACTAGCTTTTAAGTAAACTCTGTGCTAATATTAAATTATTGTTTAACCCTTGAACATTATACGATTATACTACATACAGAATACTGTGGTGACCCGGTAATTAATTTACATACGTTACTTAACGCTATTTAATAGGAATAATACTTTAATCAACTTATGAGCTTTAGGAAGATGTACCATTAGAGTTTAGATAACATGATGTGAATTTAATTGTATAATGTCAGGCAGTCAACATTACATCACGTTACAATGGTAAATGCAAATTTACTTGCTAATAGTTTTGGCAACAGACAGCATCAAATATTAAGTATGCAAGCAATATTATATGCGTACTTTTCTTCGATTTTTAAAGTCAATAACCGGTCAAGTACAAGTTGGACTCGAGCAATTAGCGTTCCGTACGTTGATTGCTTTTAAAATAAAAATTTTTGTTACGGAAGTATAAAATGATCAGTGACTCCCAAATGAGTTTTCAACAAAGTTTTTTTCCGATCTTCAGTGAAAACTGATGACCTTGAAATTTTAGTTTTTTTTATATACCAGATAAATTATTAAACGTAATGTACTCGTGATAATTTTCGCTCATTCTACATGCTGTAGAGAATATTCTTCCAGAATTTTTTCAAAATTTTTTGATCAGTACTTTTCGAGATAATGGGGGACAGGGATTTTTCGCACTTTTTTAAAAATAATACAAAGAGCATTGTGCGCAAGTATTACATTATATATATATATATATATATATATATATATATATATATATATATATATATATATATATTTATTTGAACGCATCTTTCTACAAGCTTTCCTTTGACACCCCACTCGATGACCTGGTAAAAAAAAATATCACTTCCGATTTCACCTCCCAAAACTAACCCCATAAGTTAAAATTTAACTTTCAAAACTACACGGTTCTGATAGTGCCAAATTTCAACTTTCTATGTCAAATAGTTTCTGAGAAAATCAGATGTGATAGACGGACACCGAAGTGATCTTATAAGTGTTCCGTATGGAACACTAAAAAGTGGTAAATACTTACCTAGTATATCTTTCTGAAAACGCCGTTTTAAAATAAGTACCAAATATGGCCTTTTCACACTAAGAAATGATTTAAAATTTTTTTTATTTAAGGGTTTAATAATTAATCTGCAAAAAGAAGTAGAAGAATTGATTACCACTTGTTCCGCCTAAAATGGAGCGATTATTCTCTGTGTACCTCAACCATGCCTTGCAGGTCCCTCTATACCTATTTTGACTAGCTAATGATTTAGTTAGTAGGGTTTTAACGGACTCAATAAGGCAAAGTTATCATTTTGTTTTAAAATATTACAAAGATATTTCCATTATATTATGTTCCTTGCTAAAAATGGAAAAACACAAAAGTGTTTTTATATTTAAATAAAACAGCAAAATTGTTCTCCTGTGAAATTACGAACATTTTATGGAACTTCTGCCTCGCACCGTAATATTTTAGGGTCTCTAGATAGAAGTTATTTAAAATAGTAATATCTTGATGCAACAGTTATGTTGATATTATGTTGTAAATTAATATGGTAGCAATATGTTAGAGATGCTTGATAATTAGTTCACAAGAAAATACTATTATCAGGTAAAACCAAGACGTCAATATCAGATTTAGGACAAAATAAATCTTTGTTCATTATAACATTTTCAGCATTTTAACAATAATTCGGGCCTGCGTTAGGGCCATAATAAAGAAAAGATTAATCGCAAACATAGTAGCTTTGGAAGTCACTGCTTTTTTTTTAACATTTATACATAACTTATATATATAAAGAGGGAAAAATATTAAATTGTGATAAAAAAAATACCAAAATAGAAGACAGGTAGAAGTAAAAAATATACTATGAAATACTAAAGACATGACAACCCTTAATAACCAGTATTATGTGGTATATAAATCTAAATACAACATAATATTTATTACCGTACACAAAACACAAATGAATACTGAACAAATAACATCGGTGTATTTATAATTTTTTTTTTGTTTTTTTTTATTAATATTTAGTTTTTCTTGCAGACTCCTAAATCCTTTTTTACTTAGTCTAGTTTATCAATTTACTTATTTTGATTAGTTAAAACTAAGCATATTCGTGAAAGGTAAGGGCACCCGTGAGCATATTCTGAATTTACGTCAACGTGAGCATATTCTGAATTTACGTCAATTAATTGAAAAAATTTGAGAATTTAATGTTTCAATGTACATCTGCTTTGTTAATTATCAGCATGCTTTTGACTCGATGAAGTGGTCTTATCTTTGGGAGATACTGAATGGTATGGGAGTTCCTATCCATCTTTCGTCCATTATCAGTGAACTCTATAAACACAGCATGTCGAAAGGCCAGGTGACTGACGTTCTATCGGAACCTTTACCAGTCCACTCTGAAGTTCGTCAGAGCATATTGTCACCTATTCTCTTTAACATCTATGGAGAATATATCATGAGAAGACTACAGAAAACTACGATTTCAATAAATAGAAGGCGTATAAACAACCTGAGGTACGCCGATTACACTGCTATCTTCGCAGAAAACATCGAAAACCTTAAGCGTATCATGCTACAATTACAGCGGGAAAGCGACTTACTAGAACTACGCATAAATCAATCTAAAACCAAGGTTATACAGAGCCAACAATAACCAACCCAATATCACGAAGATTTTTAACTGTGAATTTGTTGATAAATTTACATATGTGAGCTCTTTAGTTACAAGTTCTGGAAGTTGTGAACCAGAAATACGCCGAAGGATAGAGTTTGCCCGTCATGCTGTCGTGAAAGTAACGAAAATTTGGCACGATCGCAATTTATCTAAAACAACAAAAATTCGACTCCTGCATTCTCTATTTTTTTCTGCCGCAAAGATATGGACGCTTAAAGAAAGGGACCGCTCAAGACTCAAGGCGTTTAAGATGTGGTGTTAGCGCAGACTACTGCATATACCATGGACTGCACATAGAACCAATATTTTGATTCTGGAAGAGCTGGGAGTAGCTAAAAGAATAACTGCACCATTCATGAACAAATGTTGCGGTACTTTGGCCACATAGCTAGGCGGAATAACGATATGGAGCTGCTAGTCATAGAAGGAAAAGTAAACGGCAGTAGACCCAGAGACCGGTCTCCACGTCGCTGATCGGATCAGGATGGAGAGCTAACCGGAGTTGGAATACATGATGCAGTTCATCCTGCTGACAATCAGAACCAGTGGAAGGACTTAGTATCATTGGCAGTCACCACACCTGCGTTAAGAGGTTCGGACTAAGAAGAAAGGAAGCATATTCAATAATTCATAATATTGAATGTAAGATCCTGCATATTAATTATGAAGTTAACTGTGTTATTAAGAGTTATTTAAACTATTTTACTTGGATGTCTTTAAAATAGTGATCTTTATTTAAAATTGAAATATTAGAGAAACCGAAATGTAAACTTCTAGTTTGCAGAAAAAAGAAAAAAATTCGACATTTTTTTTACTTTCGCCTAAACCATTGTACGATTAAGAATTAGTATAGCAACATGCAAGTAATTTTATCTAAATTTCATAATTTTGTGGCTATGACCTATAGTGTAATTTGCAGATATCAATATTTGGAATTTTGTTTGGTGTAGATGTGGGTATGTTACAAGAAACATGTAAAAATATTAATATTATTGTACTCTTTTAACTCACATGATGTAAATAAGAAATTTTTACAATGTTTGCTTTAAATTTTGGAGTTGTAATAAGCTGGTAGTAAATGTGACCCACCTATATTTTCGGTTAATATCTCGATTAAGTTTTTAAAAGGGGCAATCAGCATACAGCTAAATAAATACAGAATTTTTTTACATAACTGAAGTCCAATCAACCAAGAACTAATATAAACTGGCATAACTGTAAAACCATAATATCTTAAATGTAAATATATTCAAATGCCTGTCGTACAGGGGGTTACGCCAAACACTATGCCACCTCGCGCCCCTACCCCTTTGCCCTTCTCTGAAGTTAGGTGTAAGATCGTGAACGTCTTAGTGCTTTTAATTATGACTTTTTATGCTTTTAAAATAGTGATGATTATTCACTTTTTTTTTTAATATTCCACCCATTTACTTGCATATTATCATTCTTTTTTTTAGATAAATGTGTACACATATATTTTTGTAACAAATTATAACATCTAAATCACTCCTTATTATGTATGTAACTGTAAGTAAGAAAAATCCTGTCTGGAATGTTGAAATCAAGTCCATCCAATCCCATTTAAATGTACTCCTAAACTTAATTCTAAAACACCATGAACTTATTAGGCATACATTTTAAAAATAAAATAACCGGTCAAGTGCAAGTTGGACTTTTAAACTAAAAAAAATTGTTACGGAAGTATAAAATGATCAGTGACTTCACAAAACACGTCCCAAATGAGTTTTCAATAAAGTTTTTTTTTGATCTTCACTGAAAATTGATGACCTTAAAATTTTTGTTTTTTCTTATATACCAAATAAATTATTAAAGGTAATGCACTCGTGTTAATTTTCGTTCAATCTACACCCTATAGAGAATATTCCAGAATTTTTTCAAAATTTTTTAATCAGTACTTTTCGAGATAAGGGGGGAACAGCGATTTTTTGTACTTTTTTAAACATAATATAAAGAGAAGTGTGCGCTAGTATTACATTATATATATTTTTGAACTTGTGCTTTTACAAGCTTTCATTTGGGACCCCACTCGATGACCTAGTAAAAAAAATTTTATCTCACTTTCGATTTCACTCCCCAAAAACTAACCCCTTAAGTCAAAATTTACCTTTTAAAACTGTACGGCTCTGATGAGGCCGTCAATTCCTATATTGGTGCCAAATTTCAACTTTCTGTGTCAAATAATTTCGAAGAAAATCGGGTATGACAGATAGACAGACAGACAAACCAACGGACAGACACCGAAGTGATCTTATAAGTGTTCCGTACGGAACATTAAAAATAGCAATCCCTTATATGTAAACTGACCTTTTTAACCATTCAGTTAGGTAATGTATCTAAATATGATTGATAGATTATATTTAATTATAATTGCAACAGGTAAGTCGAGTGACGAAGCGTGCAATGGAGTGAGATTGAGAGATAGAATCCCAAATGAGGAAATCCGGAGAAGAACACGGCTGATAGATGCTCTGGAAAGAGCGGCTGAACTAAAGTGGAAATGGGCTGGCTATGTAGCGAAACAACGTCAGATAAACCCACAACTTTACAGTATGACATCCAAGAGAGATTAAGAGGAGTGTGGGAAGATCTCAAAGAGGGTGGCGGGACGACATCCAGAATATCGCAGGAAAAAATTTGAAAAGAACTGCTTTGGACAGGGAAAGATGGAAGAGTCCTACATCCAGGGGTGGATGAGAGCAGGTTGAAAAGAAGAAGATATTTAAATGTATAACAGTTGTTACTGTAAGCGGAAATACAAATTTTAAAATCAAGTTTTTCTAATCTTAGATCGCAGAATTAATCACTTTAAAAAAAATTCGGTTTACTAGAACACCTAAAATTATTAGAGGACTAAAAATAGTTTTAACAAATTAAATTCTTGCTTATAGTTAGTAACTACTGTTAATTATTTTTGTTACCTGGCATTAAAAAGTATTTAAGGGTAATTTTTTTAGGCCTTCCATGAAATCTGCTAACCTCTGCCACCACTAACATTTTTAAAGCTTATTCTTTAGAAAAGGATAACGATATCGAACGAATTCAGAACTTTCTAGTAGTTTCAAAGAGTGAAATTGATAAACATAGATTTTTAGATAACTATACTTTTTTTTTATCCGAAGTGATCTGAATCAGGGAAGAGTATAATACAAATAAGCCTTCTCAAGTCAAAACCAAGTCATCCTTTTAACTACTTTTGCACTTCTTTCCGAAATTTGCTGATATCTTTGAATTTAAAATTGCTTTAATATCAACACTGAATAATCTTTGGCTTTCCTTTTAAAATTACAAAATTTAGTTAAGCTAAAAATGTCTAAGAGGAAATTCAAACATAAATTAAAAGCAAAATATATATTTAATGAAGTTACTACCAATTTTAAAAGGAAATTAAGGATTATTCTTTTAACATATTTTGGTTAATACTTTTAAAAGCCTACAAAGTTTTTACGAACTTTGAATATTTTCCAAAGTTAAGGCTTATCAAATAATATTTTTATTTTAGAGCCTTCAATTTACTAACAACAACTTTATTGGATCTTGTCTTAACAAAGAAAAGTGAAGATACCAATTTGGGTTAATCGGCCCAGTTCTTTAAATTTTTAATTAGAAACTCTCTTGTTTACGCATCAAGTTAAATTGGATAGGATGGTTTAATAAAAATAAACCGCTTCACAGATCGTCCGCACCGATGAATATATTGGTCAATTTTAAAAAGACGTACATATCTTAGCTGAACGAATTCTAATTTCATTTTCCACATTTTTAAGGTTGGTTTTTCTAAAAGTATGTATTTGGAAGGTTTTGCATTATTTCTTTATTTCCAGAAAATGTGTTTATATCTTTCATTTAATCACTTAGATATACATGAATTTCTTTTTATTTTTAATATAGCATCATATCCCAATTTATGATGTTTACTATCACTTAAAATTCTTAAAATATTACTTTATGAAACAAATGTTCCCACATGTACTATTAACATGAAACAAACCATAAGCTAGCTTCTACAGCCCATATTGAGTAAGAGATAACTCCATAAATTAAAAGATACTATTTAGATGTAATTTTTAAAAAGCATTATCATAAGCTGTACATTCTTTTAGAAATATTATTATTCCTTATTCATTTTAAATTATTGACTCGCGTTTAATCGCTAACACTTTAAATTCCAAAAAAATCTTTTATTCGGAAAAACATGTAGAAAATTAAATCAAAATAAAATATTGAATATCTTATAATATCATCATTAACTATTGATTACTGACATAATATCGCTCTGATCGCCAACACAAAAGAAAAATTACAAGAAATGCTGATGAAATTATATAACAAGTCTCGAGAAATAGGTCTAAAAATAAACTTCACCAAAACCAAATATTCGAACAACGAGTGAAGATAACAGCCAGGAATTATTAATAGAAAATGAAAGATTAGGAAAGGTATAAACATTCATATATTTAAAACAAAAAATCGAAATATAAACAAATAATTTAAAGGCTAACTTCGAGAGAAGAGTCTCATTAGATTGGTCTGCGTTCGGAAGGTTATATTCTACGTTTAAATTGGACATTCCAAATACAATAAAAGCCAGAGTATTAGGTCAATATATACGGCCGGTATTAACATATGGCACTAGCTTTAAATAAAAATATAATAAATAAACTCCAGGTAACCCAAAGAGCAATGAAACGGAGAATACTAAATATTTGACTCGATGATCGTATTTCTAACATCAAGATACGAAGAAGATCAAAATTGATAGATGTACTTCAACGAATATTTATATTAAAGTGGAATTTGGCGGAGCATATCGCAAGGCTGAACGATAACAGATGAACATGCCGTATAGCTGAATGGAGGCCTAGTGAACACAAAAGATACAGAGGTAGACCACAGGCAAGATGGACGGTCGACATAAAAAGATTAGCAGGACACGATTGGATGCAAAAAGTAAACATCAAAGCTCATTGGAGACAACTTGGGAAGGCTTACATCCGACTATGTATGGAACAAGCTTTTTATGTTGATTGATTACTAAAAGATAATAAAAGGAAGCCTAATCACTCTCAGTCTCTGATAAAACTATTCATCTTAGGCAATTAGTAAAGTTTTTGGAAAAATAAGACATCTTAAAATTTTTCAATAACAACAAATTTTATTGACAAGTAGGTAAAGCTGATTATAGAATATATATCAAGCACTATTTTATCGTTAGTTAGTAAAAATACAGATACCATACTACAACGAAAAAAAAAATACAAAATTTAATAAAGCTTTCATAAAGAAAATAGGACAACCTCACAATCGCCATCTAGAGGTAAAGTCGATACCAAGATATAAGATCCTGCCTTTTTGCTTTTTCAATGGGGCAATAAACGACCCTATTAAGGTTTTGTGCATAGTTGCCAGGTATTTTTATTTTACCTGCTTTGTATACCTCCCTCACTTGCACCTGCAATCATATTGGATCTATTTTTACCTATATATTTACTATCTGGCAACCCGGTTTGGAGCCCTTTAAGTATTTAATAATATAGGCCTAATAACCATAAGTTCCCGTTAAGATTCGAAAGATACTTTTTTTTTATTTTTAGTTTTACTTACAACATACAATGTAACGGTAATTATGTGGCGTCCGTGGGAAAATTGCAATAGTGGCTATGGCAAGAGAAAACATTTAACACTTGACGCTAAACAAATAGTGAAAAATGTTTACGACAGTTTGGTAAAAAGAAATTTGAATAAACAAAGTGCTTTGCAAGAAACCAGTGAACTAACAAAAACCCCAATTTCTACCAATATGTATTGTAGGAAAACCATCACTCAGGAACAGGAAAAAACGGAAAGATTTACAAATGCACCATGTAGACGATTGTGAAAAATATGTCATCAGGAGAAAAATATATTTTATGTATGAAGAGCAGTTGGTGCCGACACTAGACAAAATAAAATTAGGACTGGTGCAGGACGGGACCAATAAACATTGTGGCCGATCAACCCTTTACAGAATTCTCTTAACAATGGGATTCACGTCCCGAAAAATCAACAAAAGGCAAGTAGTGATGGAGTCACAAAGATTACGAATCTTGCGACATACTTATTTACAAGAAATTAAAAAGTATCGATCAGAGAATTGGCAGAAAAAATTTACCTTGATGAGGCATGGTTCGACACCCATAACACTGTGCAAAAAGGGTGAGTTGACAACAGTACAAAATGTCAGACTACCGCACCTTCAAATAAAGGTAACCATTTTACATGATGAATCTGAAAAGGGCTGGGCTTCAAATTGTCTACTATTATCTGCAAAAAACATAAAAGATTCTAGTTTGGACTATCACGAAGACACGACCGCAGAACTTTTTGAAAATTGGTTTCAAAATCTGTTTTACCAAATGTTCCCGAACAGAGTGTTATAGTTATGGACAATGCAAGTTATCATAATCGCCTACTAAATAAGATTGCTAATGCAGCCAACACCAATTCGGAAATACGGAGTATATATTAGAAAATGACATTTATTTGACTTTAGTTATAAAAAAGTGATCTTTTGGAAGTTTTGAAAGACTATAAATTGAAAAATAAATATATTTGTGATAGTATGGTTGAGAAAATGGGACACACTGTTTTGCGGCTTCCTCGGTATTATTGTGTGTTTAATCCAATTGAACACATTTAGCATCAAGTTAATTCAAAAATAAGGTCACAAAATGTTTCTCCTACTTTAAGCGTTTCATTGGTTGAATTAGTAAAAAAAGTTCAGGGGTTCAGGATTCATATATTTATGTAAATAATATAAAACCACTGATAATTACCTCAGCTGATGACATTGATAGTGAAACCGAATTAGGCTTAAGTTAAAATATATTTTTATTTATACATGTCCCCTCTTGTAAACCCCATTCATTCAAACTATATATTTGTACTTCTTATCCATTTGTTTTTACATACATCTATAAATAAACATCTCCAAAAACACTTATAATTTTATTTATTAGCAATAATGAATAAAATTCTTAAGTCCATCTCTGCCACCTATCATAAACAAAAGGTCAGAATTTTTATATTGCCCACTTAAAACGGCAAAAATCGGGATCTTATATTTTGGGACCGGCTATAATGCATTAGTAAATAAAAAGAATCATAAGATTAAAAATTATAGACGTTAAATATGGGACATAATAATTTACAATGCGGGCTGCTATATACTAGCATATAGCAATATGCTAAACACCATACCAAATAACTACATTCAAGATTAAAAGTTCTTACATTCCTATAAACCTTTGTCCATTTGCATAAATTATCATATATTTAATTTTTCTAAACAACCAACCCTCCACTGGATTGCTACTTCAGGTCTGATTACCACTTAGTGAATAAGTTTCTATGCTTAATAGCTTGAAGTGTATGTTGCTATACGACAGTTATTACTACTACACCAAACTTTTTATTTTTGGACTAGACGCGCGTTTCGCTAACCATATTAGCACAATCAGTGGCGATGATGGACTGACAGTCGATTATCCCCAATTCGCGAGACACGTGCCCAGTTCAAAAATACAGCATGTGATGTAGTGGTGATAACTCTAATCAAGTATTATTTTACCAAAGATTCTAAAATCCCAGTTAGTTCATTTATAAGACAAATAAAGTATACCTAGTAATTTCATAATTCATTATTGTTATTTATTTATAATTACAGATTATCACCCACATCTGAAGTCCAATTCTAATAACTGAGGAAGCTTCATTATTAATATCTTTTCTGCCGCTCTTATTGTATTCAGGTCGTAGTGTTTCAGTAGGTAAAAAAAATTCCAAAACTTCTTGGGTGAACGATACTTGTTTTAAATGATGGACGTAAACATCAAATCTGAGATGAGTAATACGTATTTATTTGATCTATATGTCTTTTCTATTATACGGTTTCAGTTTTGGAGCACACACAATTTTCTATAGCTACAAGGTTGCTATATAATTGCTTTTACAATCAGTCCTTAAATTCATTTGAGTAGCACGCATCAATTCTGAATTAGATAACCGTTCCCTTAATTGCTGTGTTTTTGGCCTCTTAGTTTGGTTATTACTTTCTTCGACATATGTTGTAGCTTACCCTGGCTTTTGTTTATATAGCCGTAACATTACCAAAAACAATTAAAATGACATTCTTTTTCTGATTTCCTTTGTACTCTAGTCAATTCTGCCAAAGAAACGAATAGTTTATGAAAATTCCTAAATTTGAGTAATGGCGTTTTCATTAAAATAAAAGATAGTAAAACAAAATGACGTGTACATGAAGGACTGCTCTTTGTGGTACGAATAGCGAATTAACTTGTCTAAAGTGGGTTGTAATAATTTTTTCTTCTCACGTGTTGAAAATATTACTCTGTGCTTTGAAAAAAAAGAAACAAAAAATATAGTAATGAACTTGGCACCTTTAGATTAAAACTGAAACACACATAAAATATTATATTCAAAATAAAGTATATGCCATCGGCTTCTAAATCTATAACGAGTTTAAATTCTTGTAAACACTTTCATAATACACACTTCCAACTTAAATAGTATTTGACAGAGTTATATCGAGGATCATGGCACGCACTGTGATAATGGCTGAATTCAGATTGATAATCCAGGAGATACAAACAAACAAACCAGTAATGAATGGTAACGTATGATATCATATATATCCAACTTTATTCTCAAAATGTTTGTTTTTAAAATATCAAAACATAAAATGCCTAAACGCAGGTGGTGAGAATTATTGTGGTTATTAAATGAAAGAATGCCTACACCTGAAGCAACAACATATCATAAACTACTAAATATTGATTCATGTAATGTTTGTACAATTAATTTTAACATTTTAAATAATGATAACTAGAAAAAAATAATTACTTATTTTTAATCTATTTATTAGATTATTGTTCAATTTTTATAAGTTTAAAAAAAATTGCAAAATTTACTTATTAATTTTCGTAATGTGTGCAAAATATTTCACACATTGAGATGTTAAAAAAAAATTCAATAAAAAAAAGTGCAGCTTGTTATTTTCATACAGGTTCAGAAAAAATTAATTTACATGGGTGTTTACTTCGCTGAGAAATACTTCTCTAAAATAACAAATCGTTTCGTTGGTGCGGATCTGCTATGAACCAGTTTATTTCAGAATAAAATTTTATTGGAGTTTACTTTTTAGGGCATATTTTTTTCAACAATAATATCTTTTTTATTTTTTCATCTTATTTACATATACATAAAGGCAGTAATCTAATATGGGCAGGGATTTTCCCCAACATGCTGTTAAATTTTTATTTTTAAATTTATTATGTTTTTATTGTAAGAAGCGTTATTTTAATTACATTTTTATTGACAGTAAGGAACTAGGAGAGGACCGAAGAAAACTTTATATGTTGGTATATGTTTTATTTTAATATCAGCAACTTTTAGCCTTTAGAAAAAGGCTATCTTCACTGCATGCTAAACGAAATTTAAATTTAAACATTATTTAATTATTATAATTAATTAAAACATAACTAGAAATTATTTAAAAAATTGTAATAAATCATGGTTATCTTAATATATCCATATTAACCATAGTTTCAAAAGTTATTAAATTTTTCTACAGGCTTGTTGGTACACTGTGAAAGTTATAAAGCACAATAACGAAGCGAAACTTTTATTTTTCAATATTTAATTATTTTGCACATCATTTCTTTTTTATTAATACGTTTAAAATAGTTTTTATAATATGATTATAGCTTTATTTAATATGAAAACATCCTATTTTGTGAGCACCTGCTAATAAATCTATTAATATACTATCACAATATAGAACACAAAATAATTCTGACTACGTGCTAAGATCTATTTGTGTGATTGATGAATTAAATTTATATGGTAATTAAGTCATTATTATTCATGCTGGTTCTATTTGAAATACAAGTAGGTAGCGCTTTGTGTACCACGAACTATTAATAGAGCAACATAATATGACTGCAATAAGAATTTTAGCCTTATAAAGGTATTCTTAGTTATCGAAATTATGATTCGGATCGAAGAAAGTTATATTTTATGTAATATTAATGCATATTAACAATTCCACCACTTTAATAAAAATTTTGTACTATTGATTGATAAAAATTCAAAAGAAAAATAGAAACTGATGATATCATATCATATGGGGTCCAATACGTCTGTCGATGTTATCCGATTCCTAATTTTCTTATCTACTGGTAATTTCATTGCCCTTTCCTTAGTTTCCGTGTGCTAGCTCCCATCGTCTGAAAATGACCGTACTATCTTAAATGGGTTATTTCGATATCCATCATGTCATACTCTTCTAGATACTTCCATTGTTCGCCTAATTACATTCATTTCCGTTGGTTCTTTGCTTGTCTTCATGTCTGTGCACCATATATTTGACTGCCTTTAATAAGCGTTTTATAGATATTTATATTACCGCCACTTTTTAATCTCATAGGTCCAGGGTACTTCAGTAGGCCAGCTAATTCTTGCGTGTTATATTCTATTATTAATCTATGTGTCATCTATTCATGTTATATCGAAATCTACTCTTGATGAGAACAAGTTTGTTATTTCTTCCTTTTATGTAGTCCGATGTTTATTGAATGAATATGAATTATATCACGACTCTTTGATATACTTATGTAATTGGAAAAATATACTTTATTTGGTATATAGATGATACATATGCAACTTTTCATTTGTTTCGCACGATTTACTTACTGATTTATACATGTTAGTGCCTCAAACAGTTTCGTTGTGCCTCATTGAATTTATTCTATAGGAATTTCTTCTAGACGTGCAGCTCAAAACCGAGATGAGGTGAGCACTCAATGACGGAGGATACAAACGGCGTTTTGAAGGAAAAAAATAGAACTTAAAGTCGGAGTTACCTATAGAAGGGAGTGGTGTCAATCTCCAAAAAAAAATTAGAAAAAATATTCTCTTGCATCAGAACTCTAAAAAATCAGAACCCTACCATTATACTAAACTAAAAATCGCTAACTCATTGGGGGACTAGCATTTTTCACAAAAAACGAACTTCAGGTTATCAGGAAATTCCAGCAACTTATACCAAATTTAAAGGCAAATGATTCGGAAGACGAGAACTTATACAAAAAAAAAAAAAACGTTTTCTACTGCAGAACTCTAACAACTAAGCACAATTTCAAAATCGATGACCAGAGTGTAAACATTCATAACGGGGGGCGGTAGGCATATATCTCCTGGCGCCCCTTGGCTACGCAACAGGAGGAGAATATCATAAGCATTGATGGAATCTACATGAGATAATCCCTATTTTCCGTCGACTGCTGGTTGGCTTTGACTAAAGCACCACAACAAAATGACATGTAGTTATAAGGAATAATTAAACAACACACACGTCACAAAAGATAGTGAAGTTTTGAGCCATAAAAACTATCATACTCGCTCAGTAAATAATAAAGGGCGTTGCGAGGAATTTGGGAGAAATAGGTGAAATTATGGACTGTTAAAGTTTTTTTCAAATTTATATTACTATATTATTTAATTTCAACTAATTGTAATTTCACCCACCCCACAATAACGATTTAAATTATTATCCACTAAAAATATTTTTTTCATGTTCCATACGAAACATTATTTCGGTGTTTGTCTGTTCGTCCCTTACACTCGGTTTTCTCCGAATCTATTCGGACTTTTATTTGACACCCCACATCGAGTAGGGTGTCAAATAAAAGCTTGTGAAAACACAAGTCCAAGAATATATATGACGTAATACTTGCACACACTACTCTTTGTATCATTTTAAAAAAGAGCCCAAAGAAATCTATCTCCCATACCCTATCTCGAAAAGTACTAATCAAAAAATTTTGAAAAAATTCTGGAATAGGCTAAATAAAGTGTAGATTGAGCGAAAATTATCACGAGTACATTACCTTTGATAATATTTCTGCTATAAAAAAAAATATGTGGCATGGCAGAACGGTGAACGTTTTGGAAAATTGGGAATTCAATTGGGGCTAAGAGCTACGAAACATCAATATCTATTTGGTACAATCAGTAATATCCTGATGACTGGTAACCGACGGATAAGTACCGAAGACAAAATTATTTTATTTTATTTGTTTATAATTAAACAAATATTTAAGTAGTAAATATTTCTTTTAAATTTTTACTACTAGATTCTAGATTGAGCTTGGCTATTAGGTAGCCAATTTTTATTTTAAAGGTAATCACGGTACGAAATACTAATTGTGAAATCCAGCTTGCACTTGACCGGTTTATTTATAAATTCAAATCTGATTAGATACAAGAGTAGAATTTATAATTTACTATTATCATACTATTTTCACAATAACAATAAAAGCAATCATTTTTATGGTTTGTTCAAAAATCATAGTGCCAAAATTCGAAAAAAATCACACAATATTTTTTTTATAAGGAGTATGTAATTTTATTTTAATATAGTAGGTATTTTTCTATGGAAATGTTGTTAAGTTTATGATGACTGAGTTCTATTTGGAGAAAAAATACTGTCAAAACTATAAAAAATTGTATGTAAAAGTTTTTTAGTTTATTCTTTCTAATGAAAAAAGTGCTACCATTTTGTAACTCCGGTTAAAGTTTAATTCATTCTTAACAAATAATCCCATAAAATAAAATTACTGTTATTAATAATTATAATCAGAGTTTGGCAGTGTTTTAAATATTTTCCTAGCTGAAAATATTCACTCTAACAATGTAAATGGTAAAAAGATGTTTCTGATGATTTTCAAAATATAATATTTAATAATCAAATTTTTGGATTAAAAAATGTTCAATGCCATAAGTTTTGCACCACGAAATTGACTTTTTTTCTTGCTACTCTGCCCATGTACTGCTTGCTTGACTAAAATTTGTCACTCAGGTAAAATTCTCGCTTTAGTCACTATAGCGTCCATAGCTGAATTGGTATATAGCTACTCTGCTTCTTTCTTTTTTTGAGGTAAACAACTAGATACCTGACCGCTAACCATTAGTTTTTAATCTTTAAATAATTGTGAATAGAACTTCAACGCCATGTACAATCTTACCTAATATTTTATGTTTAGAGAAGTAATAAAAATGGTCTGCAAACGGAGTATCCAGTCAGCATCATTCTTTTATTTTTATACAAACAGAAAGTTTGATGTGTTATGACAAATATTTACTCTTGAGATTATAACCTTGTCTAGTCATAAAATGTTTAGTATCCAATGTAGCCAGCTTGCTTTTAGGTTACTTCCTGCTATAAATATAAGATTAATTTAAACGTTTTGTTATGGAGCTATATAAGAAACCCTTTGTAACTAAGGTTAATAAGTTTCTCCTTTAAAGGTATAATTAAGGTTTAGTAGATCTACTTTCCACAGTAAAGTTAGCCGATTAACATTTTGTGGGCACAGTGATTGTTGCCCCCTCATTATTACACTAGGTTTAACATGGAAATATGATACACAAATCAACGTGATTTCTCCGAAACGTATAAAAAGAATTTTTAGTGGGTTAATGCTAGAACAATTAGAGAAAATAAGAAAAGAAAATGAAAACCTAGAAGCGGAAAGTGTAAAGGAAAATGCAAGAAGATATAGTGAAAGGACCCCTAAACAGGAAAAAGAAGAGAAAAGAATAAAGCGGAACGACACTGGAAGTGTAACTTGCATCGGACGGAATACAAAAAACTAGAGACGGGAAACCGAGACAAAGGAACAAACAGGACGACGACTAAGGCAGTGAAGATGGAAGATCGGAATTATGACCACAGTGAAGGGGAGGGCCAGAGAAGGACAAACAAAGGGAAAAACAAAAACAAGAAAAATAGAATGAGGATAGGAACATGGAATGTGAGAACAACGCTAATACCTCGGAAAATGTGGGAAATAGCAAGAGAAATAGAAAGATATAATATTGAGGTAGCTGCGATACAGGAAATAAGATGGCAGGGGAACGGAGAAATAAGTAAACCTAAATTTACATTAAAGTATTCTGGCAGCGAAATACAAGGACAAAGTGGCACTGCATTCATGGTAAGAGGGAAGTTGAAGGATAGGATAGTGGAGTTTAAACCAATAAACGAAAGGATGGCATACATAACATTCGATACAAAGCCATTCAAAACGTCCATACTTAATATATATGCACCGACAGAAAATGCACCTGATGAGGAAAAGGAGAAATTCTATGAAGAACTAGAAAAGAAAATAGAACAAATCCCCAAAGAGGATACCATATTGGTAGTAGGAGACTTCAATGCACAAATAGGTAAAAAGGATTTCGTACAAACAGTGGGAGGCGAACATACTATACATCAGGAGACAAACAAAAACGGCCAGAAATTATGCAATATGGCAGCAAGCATAGACCTGATCATAAGTAGTACAAGATTTAAACATAAGAAAGCGCACAAAGTCACATGGAGGGCACCAAACCAATTAGTACAAACACAAATAGACCACGTGCTAATAAACCGAAGGAGACAATCCTCAGCGCAGGACGTAAGAACTTATAGAGGAGGCAATACAGGCTCCGACCACTTCTTAGTTGTGGCGGAGATAAAACAAAAATTAAAAAAGAAAATACCAAGCAGGAACAAAGAAAACAGAAGAAAGCATTGAAAATAAATGGAGCGAACTGTAAAGATGCGTGAGAGAAGCAACGTAAGAAAGCATAGGGATAGAAAGAAACCACAAATTGAAAGAGTGGTTTAATGAAACATGTAAAAGAATGACAAACAAAAAAATAAATGCCAGGATAAAATGGTTAAAAACAAATAATATTGAGGACAGACGAAAATATAAAAGTATTAGGAAAGAATGTAATAAAGTAATTAGAAGAACAAAAAGAGAATGGATAGATGAACAAATTGGAGAAATAGAAACCGAAAATCGGAATGTTAAACACAAAACAGTTTTACAATAAGATACAGAACAGAACTTATAAGGGAAAGGTCAGAGGAGTGAAAGACAGAGAGGGAAAAATAATAGAAGAAGAAAAACAGTATATTATTATATGGGAGGAACATTTCAAGCACCTCTTCAACGAACAAATACAGGAAGAATACATAACCGAAGAAAACGAGCAAGAAGAAAATGAAATGGAAATGATTCTAGAACCAACGAGAGATGAAATAAAAGAAATAATACTAAGAAGTAAAAACGGTAAAAAGCCAGGCAAAGGCGGGATAAACATGGAATTGTTCAAATACGGAGGGGAAGAACTCTGTCAAAGCATGTACGTACTAATTAAACAGATATGGAAAGAAGAACGCATGCCACATGATTAGAAAGGAGGTAAAATTGTAATAATACACAAGAAAGGCGACCAACGAGTATGCAAAAATTATCGAGTAATTACCCTGCTCAACACCCCCTACAAGATTTTGACAACGATGATATACGAAAAACTATAATATGTAATAAAAGATGTAATAGGACAATACCAAGGTGGATTTACACAAGGAAAATCTACGATAGATGCAATATATGTGATCAAACAAGCATTGGAAAGAGCAGAACAACATGCACTAAACTTGGAATTGTTGTTCATTAACTTTAAGCAAGCATTTGACTCGGTTAAGAGAACTGGATTAAATACAGTGCTAAAAGAACTAAGAGTACCGAGCAAGATAAGTCGTCTGTATAATGACACTTGAAAGAGAGATATTTGCCAACGTCAAAACAAAAAAAGGAAGAACACAAGATTTCGAAATTAACAAAGGAGTTAGACAGGGAGATGCATGCAATGTTATTCAATCTCATTCATTTCTCAATATGTACTAAGGAATATAAATCAGGGTTCAATATGAACAAGAGGCAGCCAGGTGGTGGCATATGCGGACGATGTAGTAATTATTGCAAAGAACTAGAAAATAATGAAGGAAATGTTAAGAGAAATAAGCGTAGAAGGAGCAAAAATGGGCTTGAAGATAAATGAGGAGAAAACCAAAATAATGAAAAATTGAAAACAAAATGGTCAGGAAATGGAAAGGATTAGAACAAACGAATATACCTTCGAAAGAGTAGAGAAGATTAAATATTTGGGAGTGACGCTGTATTGAGACGGAAACAAGGAAAAGAAGAAATTGTTAAGTAGTAAGATAATAGGAAAACACAGTAAGATGAGGATATACAAGACAATAATACTCCCAAAACTAATGTATGCTACCGAAGTTATAAGCATGACAAAGAAACAAGAGGAAGACATGAGAAGAATTGAACGAAAGATATTAAGAGCGATCCTAGGGCCAATAAGAATATGTGAAGGAGTCTACAGAAGGAGGACTAATCAAGAAATTTTGGAAGAAGTGAAGGAGGACATAGTCAAAATAATAAAACAGAAGAGATTTAATTGGCTAGGGCACACATGGAGAGCAGGCCCAGGAGCACCAATATATAAAATACTTCAATGGGAACCGGGACGTAGAAGGAGTGGTAGACCGAGAATAAGATGGCTGCAGCAAGTCAAGAAAGACATGGAGGCGGCAAGGATTACGAAATGGAAGGAGAAGACGTCTAACAGAAAACTTTGGAAATACCTAAGCAGAGAAATATAACAACAAGGAAAACGGGTTTGATCAACCCATAAGCTAGATCTAGGCCATTTATTTATAATGCTTAAACAGTCAGTTTGTAGTCAACAACTGATCAGTAAATATCACTAATGCCAAATGGGACTTTGACGAAACTTCTACAACTACCATGTCAAAACAACACTGATCAATATATATATATATATATATATATATATATATATATATATATATATATATATATATATATATATATATATATACATAGGTATATATATATATATATATATATATATATATATATATATATATATATATATATATATACATATATATATATATATATATATATATATATATATATATATATATATGTATATATATATATATATATATATATATATATATATATACCAGGTGTACAAGTATGAAATGCGGTTTTCAGACAACAGATGGTGCACCAATACAGTTTGTGCTATAAAAATTTTATACTGCGCCATTTTGTTGTGTCACCAACAAGTGTTAGACGCGCACTAGTGATAAATTGGAAAAATGTGTGCATAGTGTTATGTTGTTGTATTCAATATGTCGAAATTTATACCGAACAAAGAGCATTCGCGGACAGCATTAATTTTTTGTATTCATTTGAAGAAAACTGCTGTTGAATCATACCGATTACTTCGAGAAGCTTATTGTGAATACGCTCCATCGCAAGATACGTGTGAACGATGGTTTCGACGTTTCAAAAGTGGTAACTTCGATGTTGCAGACAAGGAACGTGAAAAACCGCCAAAAAAATACGAAGATGTGAAATTGCAAGCATTGTTGGACGAAGATGATTCGCAAACACAAAAACAACTCGCCGAGCAATTGGGCGTTAGTCAACAAGCTGTTTCCAATCGGCTACGAGAGACGGGAAAGATTCAGAAGCCGGTAGATGGGTACCACATGAGTTGAACGACAGGCAAATGGAAAAGCGCAAAAACACGGGTGATATTTTGTTCGCTCGGTACAAAAAGAAGTTGTTTTTGCATCGTATAGTTACAGGGAATGAAAAGTGGATTAATTTTCAGAATCCCAAGCGCAAAAAATCATGGGTAGACCCAGGCGCAACATCCATATCGACCCCAAGACCGAATCGCTTTGGCAGAAAGACGATGCTCTCTGTTTGGTGGGACCAGAGGGGCGTGGTTTATTATGAACTGTTAAAACCTGGGGAAACGGTTAATACTAAATGTTACCAACAACAATTGACCGATTTGAACCCTTCGCTGCTTGAAAAAAGGCCAGAATACCGAAAGAGGCAACATAAAGTCATTTTTCTTCATGACAATGCTCCATCACATACGGCAAAACCAGTTCGCGACGCGTTGGAAGCACTCAGCTGGGAAGTTCTACCCCATGCGGCTTACTCACCAGACATGGCTCCTTCCGATTACCACTTGTTTGCATCGATGGGTCACGCACTTGCGGAGCAGCGCTTTGGTTCGTACGAAGATGTGAAAAAATGGCTCGATGAATGGTTCGCAGCAAAAGAGGAGGATTTTTACTGGCGTGGTATTCACAAATTCCCCGAAAGATGGGAAAAATGTATAACAAGCGATGGAGCATACTTTGAATAAAATACTTTTTATTATTCTTCCGAATTTAACATGTTTTTTTAGAAAAAAAAATCTGCATTTCATACTTGTACACAGGGTATATATATATATATATATATATATATATATATATATATATATATATATATATATATATATATATATATATATATATGTATATGTATATATATATATATATATATATATATATATATATATATATACGAGGCTGGTTTGAAAAGTCCGTGCAAAAATAAAAACTACTTATGTATTTGGGGTAAACCTTTTTTATTTTTCGACATAGTCTCCTTTTAGGCTGATACACTTCGTCCAACGATGTTCTAGTTTGTTGATCCCTTCCGAATAATAGGATTTGTCCAAGTCTGCAAAATATCCATTAGTGTCTGCAATCACCTCCTCGTTTGAATAAAATCTTTGTCCCGCCAGCCATTTCATGCAACGCATTCGAAGATCCTGAGGCGTTATCCATAGCGAAGCCTAATGTTACAACTGCCAGGCCTTACTACACATCGGCTTCAGCCACTGAACGTATCTTTTTTTAAACTTGTGAGCAATAGAAGCAACAGAAAAATGGTTGAGGACAAATCTTGGTCGTCAAGTAACGCAATATCGAGTTGAAAGTTTATTTGCAGAAGCTTACCACGAGCTGCTATGGCCCGTGGACAAAAACATCTTTCCCGAACATTTGTTTAAAGCAGCTGAAAATATAAATGTTCTCTCTCTCAAACAAACTCAAGTAATGAAAGCATATCGATCTTACAAGACGATTCTGTTAATTAATGAAACAGATTACCATATTTAAATAATAAACGGTAAACTTCGACATTTAGTGCCAAAGCTTTAAAAAAAATTGTAAAATCTTTATGCCAGATACTACAAAAAACTGATGAAATTACATCCAATCCTTACAAAAATATGGTGAAACCATCTAACCACCAACTAAGCTGGGAAAAATACAATTAAAAAAAAGTAATGGCATCAATAAAAAAAAGGACACGGCAGTTACAAAATAATACCATTTTCACCACTTTCCCCAAACGTAAACTATGAAGCGGGAACATCCTTTGAAGAGGGAATCATACGCCGCGCAGGCGCCGTACCAAAGGAAGTATTTGTTTTCAGCCTTGGACAAAAAATGCAGGGTAGGCGGCACACAGGCACAGTTGGATGAAGTACTACTGACTTAGACAAAATTCTGTCTGCCCATTAATTTTTAAAATGCTCGTAATGAATAGTACTTGCAAGTTTATTGATGTTTTTTTTATTTTTTAATAAAAACCTATTTTTTATGAAAAAAATTATAATTTTTTTGTAAAATAATTAGTTACAGATCCTGTACAATTAGGTGGACATGAAATTTTCCGACGTTATAATATTTTTTGGGGTTGCAGATTACGATTAAAGTACCCGTTTTTTTGAATGTGTAAGATTTTCAAATAATCGGTTTTTGCCATGTTTTGCCTTTTTTAAATGAATATATGAGTTTTTCATATTTAGTTCTTGGTGTAAAGTTCCTACATTAGGTTATGTTAGATTGAAGGTAATTAATTAATCATTTTAAGTTTAAATAATTTTCCCATATAACGGCCGAAATTGGCCCGATTTTTAAGATCAGACCATTTCGGAACAACATTCTTGTTACATTTTTAATTTACATTTTTGCGATAATATGGGAATAGCTAAAAATTCACTATTTAAGGTGAATTTTATGCAATCGGTCTTGTTACAAGAATCCACCAGTTCCAATATATGGAGTAAATTCGATAACACCCTATTATATATATATATATATATATATATATATATATATATATATATATATATATATATACATATACATATATATATATATATATATATATATATATATATATATATATATATATATATATATATATACATACAACATCTAGAGTTCCAATCAATGAAAATAACACCTTTCGGTCACCGTTAATGAGGTGAAAGATGCAATAAAAGCTATAAAGAGCAACAGGACTGCTGTCTTGCACGGCACAAGAATAAAGCAGATTAAAAAATTCGGATCCAGTGACAAGAAAAGGATTACGTATCTAATGATGCAGCATGCAAATTCCTGCACTCTGGACGAAGACGCAAGATAATTATCGTGCAGTATCACTGCTAGGCCAGATTCTGGAGAAAATAGTGCTGAACAGAATTGATGCTGCACATGCTTCAAGAAGCTTCAGGAAGGGTTGGTTTACAAATCAATCCATCAAAAACCCAGGTTATGACAAATCTTGTATTAAACGACACTACAAAATGAAATAATGTAGAGAATGAGCAAGTTCAGCCATATAAATACCTATGACATGAAGTTAGCATAGGACGAGGCAACCAAACACATGAAATTCGGCGGAGAATAGGTCTCTCCTGGTCGTCTTATGGCAAACTGGACTATATATTTAAATCTAATCTTCCGATCTGTTTAAAAAGAAAAGTTTTTGACACGCGTACTACCCGTTTTTAGGTACGGAGCCGATACTCTCACATTGCCAAAGAAAACTGTGAACAAATATGTGCCATGCAACAAAAAATGGAGTGATCAATGTTAGGCGCTACTCTTAGAGATTACATCCCAAATCGCATTAACAGGAAAAGAACGGGGATTCAAGACGCAGTTAAATTCATTCTACATCATACCTAAATGGTTGAAGCATTGTGTCGGAATATATCCAATAAAAAAGTGTAAAAAACGCCATTTTTCTTAATTCAGGCTACTTTACATGTGAATTTTATGTCGGCATTGCTAAAATAATGCTGCCATTGATTGGCAGACACTTCCGTACCATTTTGCACCATACTAGAGATCACCAAAACCCTTCAGAACCAAAATTTCCCCCATAAAGTTGGAAATATGGAATTACTGATTCCATTACACTTTGTTGAGGACTCGGTTTTGTAAGAAGGACATGTGACATTCAAAATATATATATATATATATATATATATATATATATATATATATATATATGTATATATATATATATATATATATATATATATATATATATATAACAGTATCGAGTACCAGTTGAAAATTCCAAATGAGATTTTGGTAAAACGTCGTGAAAATTCATTAATAGGGATTTTAAGATCATATTATAACACTGTTTTTCTATCAATAATTCATGTAATACTTGCTAATTTAAGTTAAGCAGTGAGGTTAAATTTTTGAGCAGTTTAACTTCACCAGCCGTGTGTAACGCGTGTTGCCGACTTAACTTATTTTATTTACATTTAATGCGTCTGATTTATTAAAAAAGACGGACGTCATTGGTCTTTGTCTATCAAGTCGCAAGTTTAACACTCCCGTCTCATTTTGCGTTCCGGAAGTGAAACATTTTAAAGACTCCAGTTTGAAGAAGGGCCAAAAGATATATAAACGGCCATTTCGGATTTTTCAGGGCTTTTTCCTACGGCATGCCGTAGTGGCTTTTTCCACCATAATGCAGTAACGGCTTATTCCTTCAGCATGCCGTAGTGGTTTTTTTTTATCACCAAGTGGGTGTAGTTTCTAGATCTCAAGTTTGATGCATTTTTCCGTTCTTAAAATATTCTGCTCATACTAAGGCATTTCGGGTCAAAAAGTGATTAGCTACCCAGATGAAAATAGGAGAATAGTAGCTGAGACAATATTTTTGATGAGAATCTCACCAGGAGAGGCCAAGCAGCTTATGGAAAACTCACGAGCAACGAGAAACTAATCAGTAAGTCAGTAGTACACCAGTTTAAATATCTCACTTCCTGTCTACAACGTGCGTTTCCAACGACTACTCAACACGTGTAATCCGCGAAGTCGATTTTACAAACTTTTATATCGTGTCTTATAAAGTCATTTGCCAAGAACTTAATAATTCTAATTTAAAGACTCTCTGTAAAAGTGTGAACTCGCCTAGTATAAAAGGGTACTTATTAAGTCTATGTAATTTTAAGAGTGTAAAAGGACTAAGAATTTTTATTTTTATTTAAATCTGTAGTGTCTCACTAAACTCCTGCTCTTTCTTTCAGGACGTAACGGTTGTACCATATTAAAATTTATTTCAGCAACTAAATAACTCTTCAGTATTTTTTCATTTCTTGAGCTGAACTTAGATTCTTTTTATTCTAAAATGAATGGTGCCCAAAAACAGTACAACTAAACTTTAAACAACTATAGAGACTATTTCCAAAAGGCGTATAAAAATTACTTCGATCTCCATGTACTCTACCAGTAAAAAACGAGCTAGCTTATATTTAATCTTTGTCCACTCAGTATTTATATCCACTCAATCCATAATTAAGGTATATATAAGGGGCAAATAACGGCTCCTATTTAATAAATAAAATAATTATTAAAAATAAAAAAAGTAGAGGCTACAAAATGGTCCCGCAACGAAAGAGGCTATAATATATATATATATATATATATATATATATATATATATATATATATATATATATATATATATATATATATGTATATATATATATATATATATATATATATATATATATATATATATATATATATATATATATATATATATATATATATTTATATATATATATATATATATATATATATATATATATATATATATATATATATATATTTATATATATATATATATATATATATATATATATATATATATATATATATATAAATATATATATATATATATATATATATATATATATATATATATATATATATATATATATATATATATATATATATATATATATATATATATATATATATATATATATATATATATTTATATATATATATATATATATATATATATATATATAAATATATATATATATATATATATATATATATATAAATATATATATATATATATATATATATATATATATATTTATATTTATATATATATATATATATATATATATATATATATATATATATGTATATATATTTATATATATATATATATATATATATATATATATATATATATATATAAGAACAGTTAAAAAAAAATTCTGTTAAATATATAGAACAAATTTAAACGTTTTATATGAGTGTATAAAAATCTAATAAGTAAGAAAACTTAATGCCCCTTTTATTAGAACAATTAAGGGTAAATGGGCCTGCTCTCTGCAATAAAGATAATAGCCCATTAAATTTTTGTAGATATAGTGATTTTGTTATTGCTGCTATCTTCCAGTTATTAGAGAATTTGTAACGAAAATCATAAAGATAATTTACATAGACTAGTGGTTTTTATTCACATTTTAATATTTTTTTAGGGTAAATAATATACTTGATTTTAACAAAATGGTTTAATATGTTGAAATAGACGATTTCTTGGTTTAAGTAAAGAAACATTTAGAATTTCTTTTTTTTAATTGAAACATATTTAAAACTTTATCAAAATTATTTTTACCAGCCCTTTCGAAAGCCTACTAACAAGTTTGCTAGAATTCGTTCTTTTCTTTCCTTACAATTTCAATAAAGCATTGTTAAGTAAAAATATATAAATAAGCTGTATTTGGCTAAAAGAAATTCATTTAATGGATATGGGAAAATATTTTAAACATAAAATAAATGATGGTAAGATACAACGAATTGTACCAAGTAAGCACACCTAATACTCTACTGTAAGCTGACACACCAGCCGTAAGCCGGCAGAGTGGCTGACAAAGTCAAAACTTCATTGCAGGCGGTGCAGTCTTCGAAGGATCCCCCTCAGGCATTTGTAAGTTAAAGTAAAACTACTGAAAACATATTTCAGCAGTCTACCCACTGTTATCTTATTTGTCAATCCATCCCGAGACGGGTTTCGTCGTATCACGACTCTTCATCGACAAACAAGAGAACATAATTTACTAGTCCTTAACCAGGTACTTACTGGACATAATGGTAAAACGAATCGCACCAAGTACGCACACCTAATACTTCATCGTAGGCTGAAGTGTTGACTTTGTCAACCACTCTGTCAGCTTGTGGCTGCTGTCAGCCTACGATAAACTATTTGGTACAATTCGTTGTATCTTACTATTAAGTTCCATAAGTACCTCGATAGGGACTAGTCAATTCTGTTTTCTTGTTTGTCGATCCTAGCCCGGCTAATGAAGCGTGATACGGCTCGGGATGGATTGACAAATAAGAGAACAGTGGGTAGACTGCTAAAATATGGACTTTGTTTTCAGTAGTGTTACATTAAACCATAAAATAAATAATTAAATTAACTAGTATTATTATTAGAATTTCTTCCACTTGTTTGGTTAAGTAGTTTTATACTGTGATGTTTTAAATTTTAACAATTTTTATTCATTAAAGAAGGTTGTTGGAATAGTTTTGAATAGTTTTTTAATAACTTTTATATTGCACCAATAAATAACGTAAGATAAAAATGACACGTGCAAAACCTATGCACAGCTATTCTCCAATCTGACACATTAAAGCAACAGTAGTTTTCGTAAAATAGTCGGCAGTTTTTGTTTCATTTTAATTTATTTTTAGTTATTTTACCTTTCTAAGGCTTAAATAGAAATAAATTGTTCAGTTGTGTTTTGTAGGTTAATTCATTACAACATAACCGAAACTAAGTTTTGATTTTAAGCAGAGTAACATAAAAGTGATCCACAATATTGTCAAAATCCTAATCATATCCTAAAGGTCATAATTCTTCCAGGTCGAATGCAGTTGACCATTATTTGTCAGCAGCATACAAATGTTTACCAGTTAAAATATATTAAACGATTTTCATAACATTATACATATATAATATATATATATATATATATATATATATATATATATATATATATATATATATATATATATATATATATAAATAAATACAATAATAAAGTGTGTATGTTTGTTGTTGTGTAGAGGTAATCTCTGAAACTACCAATCTGATTTTAAAATTTTTTTTATTAGTATGTTGCCTGGACTTTTGATGGGAACATAGGCTAGATTTTATGAGGTTATAACAAAAGGGAATTAACGTAGTAAGGAAAGAAATGCCAAGAGCGAGCAGTCCCGTGGGAGCAAGGCGGCAACGCGCTTTTGGAGACCGACAGACCAGCCGATGCGCTCGCGAGTAGTTAAACTCACACGCTTCTGGGACAGTTGTCGTTACGACAAATGGGTCTGCAATTATGTTATTTTTGAGATGTAATTCAGGAAGAAGGTGCGAATCGTGGAAGTTGCCTGGCATTTGAAAAACGGTGTTTAGAGTCCGCATAAGTAGTTTCTGATGCCATTTTCCTCTACGGGGGTGTGTCAAAAAGGCCTTATATTAAGGTTTAATGCAAAAATGTATTGAAAAAGGCCTTATAATAGCAAAAGGTAGTCCAAAAGGTCCTTATTATGTAAAAAAATGTGTCGAAAAGGTCCTTATTCGTAATAATAGGGGTGCTTTTCATTGAAAGCGGGGTGAAAAATAGGTTGTCAAAAGGGAGTTTTTATCATTCGTAACTTTAAGATTCTTTAATTCTTTTTGTAGGCACATTGTAAGTACTTTGTTCATGTCATTAGGTACTAAATAACAATAAAAACATTTATTTACATTTTTTTATTGTTATTAGTGAATTTTCACTCAATAAGTGCCTAATAGTGTGAGATTCATTTAGGCAAAAAATATTATTTTAGTAATCTTCCTTAATTTAGGTATACCTACAGTTTAGTGTCACTTAGATACCTACTTCGTTTAGTTTTCTGCCATTTAGTAAGCGTATCCCGAAATATCTACTTTCATTCGTTTCCTTTCACAATTATTGCCTAGTTAATTTCAGTTTGAGGCGTATGATGCAAGTGTGGTTTTTAGTATTCCGTACGGAACATTTATAAGATCACTTCGATGTCCGCCTATCTGTCTGTCCGTCTGTGAGTCACACCCGATTTTCTCCGAAACTATTTGACGTTGAAAGTTGAAATTTGACACTAATATAGGAACTAATGACGTCATCAGAGTAGTTTTGAAAGTTAATTTTGTTATAAGGGGTTAGTTTTGGGGGATGAAATCATAAGTGAACAAAAAATTTTTTTACCGGGTCATTGAGTGGGCTATCAAATAAAAGCTTGTAAATACACGAGTTCAAAAATATATGTAATGTAACACTTGCGCACACTTTTCCTTATGTTATTTTAAAAAAAATGCGAAAGATCGCTACCCCCCTTATCTGAAAAAGTACTGATCAAAAAATTTTGAAAAAGATCTGAAATATTCTGTACGGGGAGTAGATTGAACGAAAATTATCACGATATTAATAGTTCATCTGGTTTTAAAAAAAAAAACAATAACTTCAAGGTCATCAGTTTTTAGTAAAGATCGGAAAAAACTTTGTTGAAAACTCATTTGGGATGTGTTTTATGAAGTCATTGATCATTTTATACCTAGGTAACAAAAAATCTTATTTTAAAAGCAATTAACGTATGGAACACTAATTGCGCAAGTCCAACTTGCACTTGACCGGTTATTTTACTTTTAGGAAACTGTGTATGTTTGGCTGCTATTAAAGATTAAGTAGTATCTAAAGTCACCATTATGTATAAAAGAAAATCACAAGTCTAGTGCTGAACGTTCACAGCGGCTTGACAGGGAAAATATAAGAATAATAGCGTCTATTCCTCATATTCCTATGATCCCAACGGATCTACCCATTCATTTGAAGCTTGCAGTTTCCGGTGAAACTATCGTTTGCTCTCACAATAAACAAGTCCCAGGAATAAACTTTCAAACTAGTGAGAATCGATTTCAGACAGGAATGTTTACCTCCCGGCCAATTATATGTCGGGTTATCAAAAGGCGGAACTCCAGAAAACCTATATATTTTGCTACCAGGAAATAATAAAACATCAAAGATAGTATACAGAGGAGCTGAAACCACTTAACATAGGTCCCTAAATTTAACTAAATTAAAAAAAAAAGTTTGAAAACAATAACGCTTCCACTCGAACAAACTTACGGGCGGAATAAATATATATATATATATATATATATATATATATATATATATATATATATATATATATATATATATATATATATTTATATATATATATATATATATATATATATATATATATATATATATACATATATATACATATATATACATATATATATATATATATATATATATATATATATATATATATATATATATATATATATATATATATATATATGTATATATATATATATATATATATATATATATATATATATAAATATATATATATATATATATATATATATATATATATATATATATATATATATATATATATATATATATATATTTATATACTTACGGGCGGAATAAATATATATATATATATATATATATATATATATACATACATATATATATATATATATATATATATATATATATATATATATATATATATATAAAAATATATAAATATATATATATATATATATATATATATATATATATATATTTATATATATATATATATATATATATATATATATATATATATATATATATATTTATATATATTTATATATAAATATATATATTTATATATATATATATATATATATATATATATATATATATATATATATATATATATATATATATAGGTTTAAAAGCTTGTCGGGAATGTCATGTTATTTTGTGTGTATCTTCATAAAAAAAACAGGTTATAATGTAGCAAATATATAAACATATAAACAAGGTACAAGATACTACGACCTTTCTTTGGATAAGTCTGAAATTTAAAAAAACTAAATTAGATGAAAATTTTGAACAACGTATGATGATAATCATACCGATGAGAAGTGACTGTAGCTTTCTGAGATACCATATATTTTTCATTACCATTTTAAAGAATTTGTGAACTGTATCAAATCTCTATTTGATATCCTGCGGGAAATATTATATTTTGTGTTTAATTTACAATAATAAGAGTTTCAAAACTCCTCAAACCTAATTACCTATTGAGAATAGTAAATAAAGTGTAGTTTTTCCTTTTACGCAAGCAGTACTCATAGAAACTAATATAGAAACGTTATTTACTAATGGCTAACTTTAAACAGAATTTCAATCCTTCCAACTTTGTATGAAAGAACATTTAACTAGGATTAATGAAAATTATTTTGCCTCTTTTTGGGTTACCTTCGTCCTTCTGATGTTTAGAGTTTAACTTAGTTAAAATAAAATGATTATTTTGCTGAATTGTAATAACAATAGCAATACTTTCCAAATTCTCTTATTTAATGCCCTTTTTTACTGAATTGTAATAACAATATCATTAAGTTCCAAATTCTCTGATTTGTTGCTGTTTTCTCCTTTTTAATTATTTAATTTTTTTGTTTACTAGTATTTTATTAGATAGTATTACATAATAATTTATTATCTAATACAGTTTAAAAAAAAAATACATTTTGATAGTGTGGATATCCATCTTAAAATACAATGCTCTTCAGATGAATTAGAAGACTTCATCTCTATCAGTTATTTGATTCATGTTTCATATACTTGTATCCAAGATACTGATAAAGCCTTGAATTATCGAAGTATAGATATATTTTTATGGACAACTCTTGGACTCGTCAGATTTATTTTTACTTGTTGTGTTGAAGAATTTTATTCCATAAAGCGTGCCAGAAATAGCCAGATGTGGGTCAATCTTTATAAAAAGTGATATTGATTATAAATGCAAAAAATGAATAGTAATTTGTAGAACTTTTAAAGAATTTTTCTACGTAGTTAATACAAACATAATTGTACATCACGATTTTGATATATGACACAGATTTTATTTGTTAAATGTAACACCCTATATATTTTTACCTTCCTTGTTTCCTTGTATTCATGAAAAAATCACACTTCGAGATTTGTGCTTTTCTTGAGGTTTGAGGGATCCTAGACCACGAAAAACATCTTCTTCTTCTTAAAGTACCTTTACGATTCGAGTGTTGGCAATCATTATGGCTATTATAACTTTATCCACTGCAGCTCTGAAAAGACTGGTAGTATTTGTTGAAAACCAATTTTACAGATTGTTTAGCCAGGAGATACGTGTACGCTCTGATCTCTTTTTTCCAAAAACCTTCCCTTTAAGTATTTGCTATAATAATCCATATATGTGGAAATTTCTCATCATGTGTCCTAAATGCTCCGATTTTCCTACTTTAAAAATTTCCATAATTTCTAGTTTTTTATTCATGCAACGTAAGATATCCTCGTTGGTAATATGGTCATTATAAGAAATTTTAAAAATTTTGCGATAACATGAAAAACATAGTTACTCATTTCCGTCGGTCTAACAGTCTACGGTAGGGATATCTATCTTAAAATATACTACTCTTCAGATGAAATGAAAGATTTTATCTCTATCCGTTATTTGATTCATGTTCCAGGATATCGGTAAAGCCTTGAATGATGGAAGTATAGGATTATTGGATGGAGAACTCGTGGATTCATCAGATTTATTTTTATTTGTTGTGTTGGAGAATTTTATTCCATAAAGTGTGCCAGAAATAGCTAGATGGAGGTAAATCTTTAAAAAAGGCGGTACTGATTGCATCGCATTGATGCACTTAGCTCTAATTCGCTTGTTTAAAAAGTAGACCAAAACCATTAAATACAGTTATAGCGCTTTTAAAAAAGATTTTTCTACGTTTCAACATCCCGTATATTTTTACTTTCATTGCTAAAGGAAAGTATTGTATTCGTGAAAAAAATCACACTTCCAGATTTTTGCTTTTCTTGACGTTTGAGCGATAATAGTAAGGGTCTGTCGGTCTGTTGGTCTGTGGTTCTGTTAGTATGTCGGTCTGTTGGTAAAATAACTCGCTAATAAAAGTAGATATCAATTTCAAACTTGTATATGTAATACCTAATAAGAGAATAAACCTTAGAGTTTTTATTGCCTAAGGTAAAGGCAGTAAAACAGGTGAGAGTCTATTCGTTTTGTATAATTTTAATAGTAATATGGTGATTTTTCCTGGTTTTCGTTATGCTGCTTCAACATACAATATGCCCTTTTCAGGGTTCTTAGACGTTAGAAATATGGAAATTAAGATATTTTTTTCATTACTAGAAGACTGACTTCGTATTTGTATTATTATAGGTATTTTTCGGTGTTCTTTCCGTCAAGAAATTGAAACATTACATTTTTTCGGATTTTTCACTGGGATATTGTATACCTATTTTAAAATAATTTTCATATAGTAACTTATATACGGGCGAAAGGTATGGGATAGGGGTTAAAAGGGTGACTGCGTGTATATTGTAACATACTTTTAGTTCATTGTTCTTATTTTTCCATTATTTCAAATTTTGACAGAAATGTTATATAGGAAGGATTGAGATCTAATTACAGAGTAATCGAAAATGTTTAGTTGATTATAAAATAGGGTTTAGAAATACAAATGGTTAAGATGGGAGAAATGGAACAGCAGGTAACTTATTTTATTTATTTTCCTTTCTAATCGGAAGTAGTGTATTTGTAAAAAAATTACCCTCAGAAATTTGTCTTTTTTCAGATCTTAGTCTTTTTCTATCTCGAAAAACATTTTTAACACTTTTAACTTCGAACTTTATAAAAAACCAGCCGGGCCCGCAGCTCCGCTCGCATTTACTTATATCACTATTACCATCACTGTTTATTCCTTATGTTACCTAACGTAATAAAATATATCCTATAGCCTGGCCAGAGAACAGTTGTATGAACTAAAAAAAACACGTATATCGGATAAGTGGTTCTCGAGTGATAAGCGCACTAACGGACAGACAGACAGAGAGACGTTGCATTTTATATATATTATAGATGATATTAAATATCGCAAAAATAACAATTTAGCCATACCTCACAAAAATGTTTAAACTTAGGTTCCAACTTCAAAATAAATAATATTAAATATCTTAAAAATAACAATTTAGCCATCATAAAAAAGTTTATTTTTTATTTACACATCAAGTATTCCTGAAATTTTTTTTATCTGTATGGTCCACGGTTGGCGGAGAGCATATATTTTTTCGTTGTGATTTGAAAAGGTAGAATTAAAACCTTTTTGTAGAATAGTAGAATAAAAGTTGCTTTTTAGTACAGTATAAAACGGTATATATACGAAATATTCATTAAATATAGTTAGAAGTAATAGGCAAGCAAGACTTATGGAACACAAAAAAAATCCATAGCTTTAATACATTTTCAAGAATAGATAATTACATCTGAACTGAAATAACGAATTAACGAAAGAAAATTGGTAATTCTTTTCCCTTTTCTATTACGAGAAACTCAATATTCAT
>CM032456.1:119169041-119196541 GCA_019049505.1 Pachyrhynchus sulphureomaculatus
TTAGTCCCCCAATGGACCCTTTTCAAGCGTCCAAACTTTGCTTTAGTTTCCAGTAAATAAAAGAAAGGAGGAACTCATTACACAATTAAACATCGAACAACAGTTATAATTTTTTTTTGAACGTAGAAAAATTATTAAAAAATTGTAATTATTTTGTTTCATTGAAACAAACTAGTTCTGAATTACAGTGTTTTAAAATAAATTATTCATTAACGAAAATAACCACCGAGACCAGTAGTTATCGATCTAAAGCTGAAAATTTTTACACCCACTAATAATCACTGCATTTTCGCTAAAAACATTGTTTAACTGTCACTGTAATTTCCTTACCGCGCAGCGTAAAACGACACAAAATATTAGTTTTATCACTGAGATACAAAATGGCCATTTTAGTATTCAAAACGTTCCGTTGTGGCCTGTCCTGCTTTTTTCAAATTGGCGCTCTCGTTCCGACTCATCCGTTACTAATCACATACTGCGCGATGGTTTGCACGATAATCTAAATGTGCCTACTGGTTTAAAGCCGGTATTAAAATCGTTATGTGTGGTTAGTAACTCCATGGTGAGCATTTATTTGCGTAATATACCGAATATTTTCTTAATAATTTAATTAGAAGACAATCATTTAATGAGTTTTAATATGGTGTATCAGTTTTAATAACGGTGGATTGTTAGATACATTCGAGTGTTTTGAAAAGTAACTTTTTTTTAACTCGAGAAGCGTTTGTTTCTGAAACCACACATAGTTTGTGGTAACAGCATATTTTTTAGTGGTTTATTCAGGTAGAAAAAGAATTATTAGTCAGAGTAAAAATTTATATCTTGTTCTAATTTAACTTTTTCTGAGAAATGTTTAAAACTTACTAGAAAATTTGACTACAAAAAAAATTAAGGAAATGTTGTGTTAGTAATAAAACGATGAAGATTTGACAGCAATGTTTACAGGCGTCTCATAAGGGCTGGTAAATGAGGCTTTTACAAAATTTGAAATATAACCGAGATCAGAAAAAAAAAACCTCTAAGAAAAAAAATGGCTAGCAAAACCCACCAAATATGATAACGAATCTTGTTGCAAATAACGTTGCGAAACCCATTATATGCAAATTTTATGCCATTAAATAATTTTTATTCGTAACTCTTTATTGTACAGCTTTAGGAGTCAAGACTACTTAGAAAGTAAAAAAGAAGCTAATGTAAGTTGGGTAAATTTTACTGTTGACGCAGTATTAAGATGAAACTAGAGGATAACTCGACTCAAGTTGTAAAGACAAATTACACTAGAAATAGATTAAAAAATATATTTTAAGGCATTTTTCAAAATTATGTAAATAAGAAATAGTCAAAATTCATCTTATTTTTTTCGACCTCCATGAGTACGAAGTCCTGTTCTTATGAATACTTATCGCATGTTTTTGTATATAGAAGAATACTAATTTGTTTTATGAAAAAGAAATAGAACTTTCAAAGTAATTAACTACATAGAATGGCGGGACCATTGGCGCAGTGGGCTAGGAAGTCTGCTGTGAATCCAGTGGTCGACGGTTCAAGTCTGCCAATCTGCTTGGGTGTTGTGTTCGTCCTTAATAAGTTGATTGCATATGTATATAATAGGACTGGATAGTCGCATGGCTTCCAGTCAGAATACGACTGGCTAATGGTCTAACTTGAACCGAGCCAATAAATAAAAAAAAATGCATAGAATGATAAACCAAATGGAATCCCTTTTAACAAACAATTCTATATTATCAAATAGTAGGACTGCAATCTATTAATGGCTAATTTTATGTTGACTTTTATTCCTATGTTGTTCCAAGTAACTATTTACGAGCACTGATGAAAACGACTTTGCTCAATTTTGGAATAAACTATGCAGTTGAATTTTATTGTAAGGATTTACATACATATATGAAGTAAGTTCATGCTGAGCATGAAACGGTAACAGCGGCTATATCTGTTGTATTTTTATTCAGATCTTGAAAAAATTTTACAAGATGATAAAATAGTTACAGGGTCTGATTATAAGTTACTGTTTATCTTTTAAAACTTTATACAGAGTATTTCAGCAAAACAGACCCTAGGGCACAGTAAACCCAATACAGTAGCAAAACTCAGGGGTAACCATATAGGAAAATCAGGCCTCAGTTTTCAAGAGGTCACGTGGCAGCCTACCATGTTAAAAAGAGGACCAGAGGGAAATTTTAAATAGAAATAATGTTACTCATTTGATTTAATAAAATGTTAAATTCATGCAGCATATATAAAAAAGGAATGGAGCGCTTTGTTAGAAAAGAGATAAATACAAGTAAAAAATTTGACAGGAAGGCATTTTCAAAAAAAAATGTTGCAGGCAAAAGTCTTAACATTTTCAGGCATATCAGATTTTGGGCCCAACGCTTTGTTAGGACTCTTTAAGGCCCAAAAGTGAAAACTGAAATTGGGACCCAAATTTTTAATACATATATGAATTTAGCAAGAAATTTAATGTCCGAATACAAACTGAATGTTTCTGGCCCTGATTGGGCCTCATTGTAACTACAGTAAAATCCAACTCTTATAAGGATTTTTTTGTTACCACTGTAATAAATATGTTTTGAAATGAGACTCTATCAGTGCGATTTAAATACCTTCTCTAATCTAGAAGCCTATAGCGAGTGCACATTTTAGAAAAAAAATGTTTTATTTACATTGCACAAATTTTGAATTGGACAATTGACGACGCGTTTGGTTGCTGCAAACCAAATCTTTGCTCTATAATCAAAAAAATATCATAAGAGAAATATCTTCTCAGAATTATTCAATTTAGTTGCGTATGATTTCTTACACAATTAAAATTCTTTAATTAAATCATTTACCTTTTAACAACTTTGGGAAAGAAGAAGAAACTCCCTCCCGACGTACTTTTTGAATCATTTTTACAATTGTCAACGGCACAACAATAAGTTCCTTTCCCCATGATTATATAAACTGTTTGTCAATCCTTTCGATTCTCTTCACTTACAAACGTTTTTAATTCTCTTTTTATACACTCTCTCTCCTCTTTTACATCAAGAAACGATCGACCATACATTTCAGATGTAAACACTGGGTGGCCATTTTGAAAAAAGGACCTGCCGACGCACACGCCGTCAAAATCTCGTCACCAACTTGTAGCTCACTTTCGCTGCTATATTGGGTTTACGGTGCCTAGGGTATACCAGCATTAGTATTGAAGATACCAAAAAGCGAGCTTTGACCTATAAAAAAACAACACAATACAATATAATTATACATCTGTCGTACCAATACGATTAGTGTTAGCGTTAGCAATAGCTACTTTCCATAACAATACTAATAGAGTAGACTCAAGTCCTCAACCCGACTTTTATGTTCTAGGAATCAAGGTTGCTGGTAAATTTTGGGTCTCCAGTCAGACAAATAGCTCTCTTCTGAATTGAATCTCACAAATACAGCTTATGTTTGGGAGCAAAGCCCCAAATATGAAAGCAGTATTCTCTTGTTGATCGAGTTTAAGCTTTGTACGGTATTAGAGATTCTTCTGCAGTATAAAGTTTTCTAGTTCGAAATAATATTTCCAGCTTTTAAGAAGCTCTTTTTTGCTATGTGTGTAACATTTTCATGCCAAGATTTATTTGCTCCCCAGTTAACACCCAGCAAGTTTACTCGATTCTAGAGGAACGGAATGTCCTGACATAAATGTGTCCAGTTCTGCAACGTTAACTTTTTTACAAAAATCTACTGCCTGAGTTTTTGCAATATTAAATTTGACTTGATTATTGTCACTCCAAGATGGAATTTTTTCCAGATCTTTATCAGCTTCCTGCTGTTCGCGGATCCCCCGATACGTTCTGCCTGTCGTAAAAGGCGACTTAAAGAAGAACTTAGATGGTAGATGCCCAGATCCCACCAGGCATTGCCCGGTGTGATATCATCGCATCGGCTTAGGCTGCGTGACGTTGCTTAACGTGGCACCTGGACACAAAAAATTCCGGAGGTAAATTAGCCCCCCGTTCGGATCTCTGGGTGGGGACTGGTTCAGAGGCGTCGACATGCAAAGATTATAATTTTAAAATAGATTTTTGCAACATACGAGGTTTAAACTCGAAAATAAATTCAGTGCACCAACACCTGCAATCAAATAAACCTCATGTACTCACTCTCTATGAAACCAAAGTCAGCTCATCGACCAGCACAGTCAACTATCATTATCCTGGGTACGACTTCTATTCCCGATTTAGGCGTAACTTCAGAATCTATCTTTTTGTCAGAAGCGATCTCTCTTGCCAATAAGAAGAGGCTCTGGAGCCGCCAAACCTTAATGTTATATGGTTAAAAATAACGACTCAACAAACCGCAAGGTTAATCTGCATATTCTATCGACCACCAAGTGATACTAACTTTAGAACACTTTTTACTTCTCTGGCAGACACCATCGATCATCAGATCAGTTTTGACTTAACTCAGCTTATTGACGAGCCAACACGGATCCCTGATCGAGACGGGGAGTTCGCCAGTCTTCTTGATCTGTTTTTAACAACGGATCCGGAGATTTACACGGTCACCGTAAATCCGCCTTTAGGTTTTTCCGACTATAAACTACTTTCGATATCAAGTATCCTACCAATTAGTTACAGAGAGGCGCCTAAACCGCGCAAGATTTGGCACTACAAATCTGCTAAATGGGAACATCTCATGGAATATTTTCGAACTTTCCCTTGGTTAGACGTTTGTTTTCGATCCAACGACTCATCTGACTGCGCCAGGGAGGTTTCCGATGTTATTTTGGCAAGCCTTGGTTTGACTGAAAATGCAAAGAAGCTGTTGCTTCTAAACACACTGCCTACCGACAGTTGCTTGAACATCCTAACGCCATAAACCGTAACACCTTTGTTCGTGCCCGAAACAGATGCAAAGAAATTATCGACGAAACCAAGGAGGCACACAAGCAGCGAATTAGAACTTCTCGCTTGTCCCAACAGTTCCTGATCCTTTTGGTCAGTCGCTAAGGGAGCTAGTTCAAATTTCACCAAATTCACCATACCACCACTCATATGGTCAGATAATTCTATTGCGACAACACCTGTGGAGAACTTGTTGGCTGAACTCTTTGCTTCACATTCTACTGTCGATTTCCAAGGAAAAACACCACCTACTATTCCCATAGTGCAGTCAAGGATGTCCGATATTATCTTCAGACAGCGTATCATAAAACGTATTCTAATGAAGCTAGACAACAAAAAAGCTTCTGGCGCTGACGAAATACCTGCCATAGTTCTCAAAAACTGTGCGAGGGAACTAACTCCAGTTTTCTGTACATTTTTCAACCTATCCTACATAAAGGGAATATTTCCTTCTTACTGGAAATGTGCCATAGTTCAGCCAATACCTAAAAAAGGCAAGAAGACCTTGCCAAATAACTACCGACCAGTCGCACTGCTTTCCATAATATAGGGGGTATCAATCAGCATCTTCTAAAATATCTTGATTATCAACATTATTAGCTACAACCAATATGGCTTTCGTAAACATAGGTCAACAGGAGATATTCTGACCTATGTAATATATGTTTGAAAAAACGCAATTGAACGCTTTGGAGAATCTCGAGCGGTTGCTCTTGATATATCCAAGTCATTCGACCGTGTTTAGTACGATGGATTGTTAGCTAAACTACGCTCTTCTGGTATGTCTGAAAAGTTCTATTTATGGCTCTCATATTTCCTCAGAGAGCGTTCTTTACAAGTGGCGGTCGACGGATTTCTTTCCAACACCTTCACTATCAACGCCAGTGTGCCCCAAGGCTCCATACTGTCTCCTATTCTCTTTCTCATTTACATTAACGATCTGCTGGCAAAGACCGGGAATCCAATCTACAGCTTTGCAGACGACAGTACGCTTATCTCTTCATTCACTTTGAACGCTCGGAAATCGGCTACTCAGACGAATATCCGCAGACAGCAGGAAGTCATTCAACTTAACAAAGACCTGGAAGAAATTCTATCTTGGGGTGACAGTAACCAAGTGGAATTTAAACCCTACAAAAACCCAGACGGCAGTTTTTTCTAAAAAAAGTTAATGTTGCTGAACCCAACATAGTTATGTCGGGGCAATTCATTCCTCTAGCATCGTCACTGTTGGGCGTTAATTTGGGGAGTAAATATGTCCAGGCATGAACATGTTGCAGGCATATCAAGGAGAGCTTCTCAAAAGTTGGGAATATTATTTTGAACCAGAAAGCTTTACACTCCACAACAGCTGTTAGTTCTTCACAAAGCTTAAATTCGACTAATTATGGAATACTGCTCCCTTGTTTGGGACTCAGCTCCCAAACATACACTGCATTTGTTGGATTCTATTCCGAGAAAAGCTGTTCGTCTGATTGGAAACCCAGAACCGACCGGCGTGCTTGATTCGTTGGAGCATCGAAAAAAACGATTGGCGACTTAAGTCTGTTCTATAAGTGGAAAGTGTTCGAAGGATGTAGCCCGCTTAATTCCTCCCAGAGCGGTGCATGTTAGAAATACACGTCGCGCTGATGCTTCACATCCGTATGAGATTCAGTTGGTTACTCCTCGTACAACGCTTCTCAAGCAGTCTTTTATATGGAGAACATCATCCTTTTGGAATAATTTGCCCAAGACTGTATTTCCCACCGAGTTCAATTCTTAGTGATTGATGAACATCGTGATTCACTTTTTCCGCATCCATTTTGTCGCTCCTGTAGCACCTTAGGTGGATTTCCTTGCAGCTCTTGCGCTAAACCCTTAAAATAAAATTGCTCTAGTAGCTCGTGATTGAGCATTCAGGGTAAATGAAGAAACATACGAACTCTCATCGGCATTTCCAGTAGATCATTAATGTAAAGAAAGAAGAGTGTAGGAGACACTATGAAGACTGGAAACGACTGCACCCTTGTATTAATTAAATACTTGCTAATCGTTTTTTAAAATGAGCATACTTTTGATAATGTTCAAAATTATCTATAGACTATAGTATTTTTCTTAAAATAGCGAAAAGAAGAAAATTCTTTGCTATTATCAAAGTTTTCATTTTACCTAAACGTTTGCTAAAATTCAACAGGTATTCGGCTTATATATCATTACAGCTAATTTATTTTACAAATTTATAACAACACATTTCTGTTTGCGCACTAACTGTTCATTTCATTTTCTGATTTTGAATTTTTTATTACTTTATAAATCCTCTTACAGAGCAAATTTTAAACTTTATATTACAATGGTACTGTCCAACATAAAGCTATTGAAATCAAAACATTAATCTGACAATTAAATTACAATTGACATAACAAATGTTCAAATGTGTTTCATTGCTTGGTCCATTGTAAACATTTATTAAAATTTATTATTTAGTTGGATCGTTTATATGTAGTATTTAATTACCTACGACTATTAATTGGTTCTTTGTAACATGCCATATCCAATTTCAAAAACTCTCATTATTTGAACATGTTAACAAATACTTACAGCTTTAGATTTGTATTACTGGTCAACTGTAGATAATCGTTGGCTATATTTTGATCATCTCTTAATCTTTTTTCGTTTTCTCGACAGTAAAAATCTAAAATTGTTTTTTTTAAAACTTTGAATTGTTGTGGCTGTTACTTGGTGGAAATTCATAACGTATGTAATAAAAGACTGATTTTATCAATGTCCACTTTATTTTGTTTTACAAAAACTGTATGATGCGTTTCGCTATCACTGTAGCTTTGTCTGATACAAAATCATATCTAAATTGAATATTTTTAAATTTTAGTAAATACAATAACAAATTTTTTAATTATATAAACTAAGTACATACAAATATTAAATTCACTATGGTACTAGAAGTTGAAAATATTTTTTTTTTTTTTGACTTAACGAAAACCAGACATTAAAATAAACACAAATTTTCCATTTTTTCACAAACCTTCACATACAGATACTACAATAAATATAAATTCGGTTTACCCGTTACAATAAAAATTGGCAGCTTACCACAGTGTATTGCATACATTTGTAAATGTCCCCTTATCTGTAGATGATTTTAATAAAGAATTAAATCTAATAAAACAAATTGCTGTTAACAACGGATATTCTCCTGATACCATAGATTCAATACTGAGCAAAAAATTAAAAAAATACAGCTGTTTCTTTAGTATACCCAAAGGAAGAAAATACGGATTGAAAATATCAAGTCTTAACCTATTTTGGTAACACAACAGAAAAAATTAAGAACCACTTAAATAAATAAATATAATATGAACATAGCTTTTAAAACAAACAACTCGTTGGGAAAATTTACTAAAAATGCAAAAGGAGGGAATCAGTTAAATTGTGGTTCGGATTTTAGAGCATAAAAGAAGTTTAAAAAACAAAACTGATTTAAGCTTACAGTACTCACTTAACAAAATCCAATCATCTTTTTGACGACAAATTTAAAATTTTACACATACAAAAATTAAAGTTCAAAATGGATTTCCCATCAATATTCATTAGTACGCAGTAATAATTTTTATTACCTACTTACCTTAGTGTATTTATTAAAATGTAACAACATTCAATTTAGATATTATTTTGAATAAGATGAAGGTAGTAATCGCCAAACGCGTCGTACAATTTTTGTAAAACAAAATAAAGTGGAAATTGATAAAAAATCAATTTTTCATTACATTAAAATTGAGAGTTTCATTTAATTTTAAATGCAAATGTCTGCAAAATTATATTATTAGATTACTTTATACTTTGCACCTTAGCACAGTGTGATGTCTCCAAATTTGCACTTTAAAATAGAGTAATACAAAACTATTACTTTATTTTTCAATAAATTTAAAACAAACTATCCCCAATATTTCTCAACACATTTTCAAAGTGCTGTGAAACAGGCAATTAAATTGTGTCAATGTGGTGAAAATTTTATATAATTTATTGCCATTTAATTAGTGAAGACCTTCTGCGTTCACTTTTGCCACCAGGCAGTTTGTTAATGTTTTTCCACTAGATGCTTCACTAAGAGCCAAGAACAAATTGCCCGTAATACAGTAAGTTAAGTTTTATTAAAAACAAATTTCAATGGATTATACAAATTTTTGTGTTTGGAAAAGCTACATATTCAATTAACTATAAAACCGCTGGAACTCAAACAAGTTATTGCTTTACCAAACAGTGAACATAACAATACAGATATTAAATTGATAATGTAGTTTGAAATGCTCGGTATTGTTTGTATTAAGGCCATTCGACATACCTGTTTAGTATAGTCAAACTTCACGCTACAAATTGTTCAATTAGCCGTTTGTTACAGTCGAAGCTAGAGTCCAATTATGACAAATGGTAGTTTAAATTAAAACAAATATTTGTTTTATTGCTGCTAAAAAAATTATAAAAATTTGAATATTTATTCGAATATTTTGGACCCAAATCTTCATCAGTCGATGTAATATTCTTTGGTGTAACGCTAGTATAATTATTTCTTTAACATTAAATATTAACTACTCGGTACATATCACCACTACACCAAACACTTTATTTCTGCAATCACGCGTTTCGCTAACCATGTTAGCTTCATCAGGAGCGATGATTGACTAAAGCTAAACTACAAATCTACCCTATTTATGCTTAGCCTAATGCCTGAATTACTTCGGCGGAAATAATAGCATAGGTGAAGCTATCAGTTCCGGTCAAGTAACCAGTAGAGAGAACTATAAGGAATAGGCCCTCTATCTTTATTTAAAATACTTTTATATTTTATAGTTTCCATACTTTCCTATTTTTAATTAATCTTAGATTATCTAATGTTACAGTATGATCAGCTTCAAGGGCATGTTCGGTGATGCTAGACTTATCTGTTCTACTGTATTTTAAATGTGCTAAATGTTCTTTAAACCGTATTTTGATTGACCTTCTAGTTTGCCCAAAAAACTTTTTGTCGCAATCATTACAACTAATTTCATAAATTCCACTTTCCTCACAATTAGAAATCTGGTCTTTGGGATTTCTTAAGATATTCCTCAAATTGTCTGATGACTTATAGAATAAGGTGAGGCCTATCTTATTAAATATCTTATTGAGTCCCCTGCTATATTTCGGAGTATATGGTATATATATATATATATATAATATATATATATATATATATATATATATATATATATACCATATACTCCGAAATATAGCAGGGGACTCAATAAGATATTTAATAAGATAGGCCTCACCTTATTCTATAAGTCATCAGACAATTTGAGGAATATCTTAAGAAATCCCAAAGACCAAACTTGTAATTGTAAGGAAAGTGGAATTTATGTATATATATATATATATATATATATATATATATATATATATATATATATACATATATATATATATATATATATATATATATATATACATATATATATATATATATATATATATATATATATATATATATATATATATATATATATATATATATATATATATATATATATGTATATAAATATATATGTATATGTATATATATATATATATATATATATATATATATATATATATATATATATATATATGTATATGTATATAAATATATATATGTATATATATATATATATATATATATATATATATATATATATATATACATATATATTTATATACATATATATATATATATATATATATATATATATATATATATATATATATATATATATATATATGTATATGTATATGTATATGTATATACATATATATATATATTGTAACATTCATTTTTTCCTAGATTTTAAGACCATGTAATGTTACTGATTTTTCCATTTCAAATTGTACTTATTTTCATTTTTGTTCCGAACGGTATATTAAACAGGGATTCCCAGACGTTCGGTATATAGTGAGTTGTGCGTGTTCCTGACCGAACCTCTCGCTACGCCGCGATTGGGGGAATGTTTGATCGGCAGTTTTGATTGGAGCGTCGTGATATTACTGGCAAAAGTCGCACGATTATTTAAGGCTCCGCAGACCGTAAATCGAGGTCGTTTCCATCTAGCCGCCGCCGACCATGGTTGTTTTCCATCTAGCCGCAACCAGGCAGTACCATCAAGCCGCTGCCGGGCTGTTTTCCATCTAGCCGCAGCCAGGCAGTACCGTCTAGCCGAGAGGCTATTTTCCATCTAGCCGAAGTCGGCTAATTTTCATCAGAGTCGCTAAGTAAAAGTACCAGTTTCTTAAATAAAAGCCGTAGTGGGCTTTCTAAGTGTTTGTTAAGAAAAAGTGTGAAATCGGGCGTAGTCGATCACAGCAGGAATAAAAAACAGTAAGTCAACAAAACTCCCTTCAATAGACTTATTCGAGAGTAGTGCCTTAACTGCAATGTAAAACAGACTAAAAAGTGAAGTGTAAAGCACGATTTCTCGTCTTCGGGGATTATAATAGTCTAAAATTTTAATGTAACAACTACTAGATTAGGCTAGAATTTGTTAGGTAAAACTGTAAAGGTTAGAACTTTTTATTTTTAAAACATGAATAAATTTTCTTTTTGTTGATTAAAGCTAGTGTCTCACTGAATACTTATTTTTCTTTTCAGGATAAGTTGTACTAGACTAATTCTTTTTAGTAATACCCATAAAACCCTTCAGCATTTTTCCATTTTCTTAGCTGAAGTTAGATCCTTTCTATTTTAAAATGGATGGTGCCCAAAAATTTGGTACAGCTAAAGCCTTTTAAAAAATAGAAATGAATTCCAAAAAAGACGTAAGACAATTATCTCTTACCCATATTTCTCTACCAAGGAAAACTGAGCTAGTGTTTCTTTAATTTCTTTAGTTCTTTTAAAAATCAGGTTTCACTCAATTCATTATCAGAAATTAAAGCGGGGCTGCAAGAAAATTGCGCTCAAGCTTGGGGCGTCCAATATTCAAACGGTACAAAATGACACCACAACGTGCGGGCAAGTTCCAATGTTACAAAATTGCGCTCAAGCGTGGGACAAACAACTTCTCACAGGGTACAAAAAAAAGATGCCTCAGACAGAGAACACTAGTTCACACCTTACAAAATAGCGCTGTCAACGCGGGGCTTTTGGAATTTTATTTTTTAAAAAAAGGATTCAGTGTACTAGCTTTCGAACAAAATAAAAGCTCTAACTTTGCAGATATTTTTATTTCATAATATTTATTAAACGAAACTACACTATAGCAGTAAGACAAAAGCAGGAAATTTGTAGAATTTTTTATTTCAATTTATCTGATATAGATATTTGAATTTTGTTGTTGACTCTAAGATAAGAGATCCCTGCTTTTTTCTTAAAAGCTAGCTTTATAGTCCAGATTAGCAGATGTGTTGGTCGACTTTAATTTTGCACTGTTTATTTTGCGGTTAACCGAACAAAAAACTGTTTTTTTCTCACCTATATTTGGCATGAATATTATAAATACTTTGCTGATACGAAACGATATTTGGAGATTTTTTTGTTGGAAATTCTTAACATATTTGGTAAAAGGATTTTAATACAAGGCAATACTTAAAATTTTTTTTTGAAATTGTTGAAAATTTTTTTAATGTTTGGTAAAGAAATTTACATATTTTAAGTGCCTTTATATATTTTTTATTTTGACTATTCGGAGCACAGGAGAAATATTTTCACGACTTTTTAAACAGTTTTTTTAAATTTTATTCATTTATCAGGGAAGCCTTCGATTTTAAAGTCAATCACCTATTGGAATATGAGTTAGACTATGAACTGAAAATCCATCGTACTTTCTCAGAACGTCCGGTCGCGGATAAAAGAAAGATTCTAACGAGGATCTTAAGTAAAGAAATACTCCAATAAATCGGATTGGACTAAATAGTTACAAAAAGTTTCTGATTTTTTTTAAAGTCTAATAAAAATTCTCCTTCTCAAGTTAAAACTCCTGCTTCTCCAAATGGTCACATGTCTCCTTTATTCGTGCAAAAATATTCAGATAACAGACCGCATATCGAGATAAATCTATTAGGTGCCCATTTCTCGGCTTTATTTGACTCTGGTGCAAATGCCTCCGTTATAGGTCAGAATGGTATTAAACTTTTAAGTCGTTTAAGTATAAAAATATGCCACGTCAAAAAATAGAAGTGTTACCACTGCAGATGGCAGCCGTCTAAAAGTTATAGGTACGGTTGAGTTGCCGCTAGTCTGCAATGGTTATTGTTTCGTAATCTCTGCTCTAGTAGTACCTTCTCTATCACATACTTTGGTTTTAGGATGTGATTTTGCACAAAAATTCGGAATTTTTCTAAATTTTAAAGATAATTCGTGGTATCCACAGTCCCTAGAAGTCAATTCTAATACAAGTTTTAAAAATTGTTATTCAGAAAGTTCTTTAGAACACCTTTTCCCGCGTCTATGTACCCTAGATGATCTCTCGCGGACGGAACGCGTAAAAGCAGAAAAAGTAATAAGCTCTTTCAATGAAATAAGTAGTAAAGATAGGTTAGGCCGAACGAATAAAATCACCATGTCTATAGAGACGGCTGATGCCAGTCCTGTAAAGACAAGGCCCTTCGCCATGTCTCCGTATATGTCAAAGGTATTAAATAAGGGGTTAGACGAAATGTTGACACTCGGAGTGACATCGTCTAAGCTATGACGGAAGAAAGCTCAACGAGGTCAGCAAATTTGATAACTATCCATTACCGAACATCGATAGAATTTTGACATCACTCAGGAATGCTAAGTATGTATCCTCGATAGGCCTTAGAAAGGCTTTCTGGCAAATTCCTTTAGACAAATCCTCTAAAGAAAAGACCGCTTTTGCAGTAGTAGGCCGAGGTCTTTTTCAGTTCGTCACTATGCCGTTTGGTCTAAAGAACGCTGCTCAAACTCAGCAACGTTTAGTGGACGCTATATTTGGTCCGAAATATGAGCCACATATTTTTACCTATCTCGATGATATTTTAGTAACATCGGAAGACTTCGAATCGCATATTCGCTTACTTAAGGAAGTAAAAGATAAATTGAAAGAGGCCGGACTGACGATAAATTTGAGCAAATGTGATTTTTTTAAAAACTTCTCTAAAGTTTTTAGGCTATATTGTAGGCTCAAATTCCTTGCGTACCGATCCGGATAAAGTAGCAAGCATGGTTAATTATGCGAGACCTACAAATACTACGGAAGTTAAGCGCTTCGTAGGAATGTGTTCATGGTACAGACGTTTTATAGAGAATTTTTCTACCTTGTTGTCGCCTATTAATGATCTTTTGAAAGGACGAAAAAAAAGGACAATCGATAGATTGGACAAAGGCAGCCGAAGAATCTTTTATAAAGATTAAAGAGCTATTGGTTTCAGCTCCCATTTTATCCCAACCAGACTTTTCCCAACAGTTTTATATTTCTAGTGATGCTTCTAATACCGGTTTAGGGGGCGTCCTAACACAGAAAATCAATGGTGAGGAAAGAGTGATAGCGTATGCCAGTAGAACTTTATCAAAGGCTGAACGTAACTATTCGGTTGTTGAAAAAGAATGTTTAGCAGTACTATTTAACATCGAAAAGTTTCGACCTTACATAGAAGGTGTTCCTTTCACGGTCATAACAGATCATTATAGTTTATTGTGGCTTAATTCTATTAAAAACCCTAGTGGCAAACTAGCGCGTTGGGCGATTAGGCTGAGACAACATACATTTAATTTAATTTGGCCAAAAATGCGTGTTGATATCTTAAAGTTTGTGAGGACTTGTGAAGTATGTGGAGCGCAGAAATCTCCAAATACACTACCTATGGGACTGATGGGAAAAGAGAAAACGGTCAATTACCCTTTTCAAGTCATAGCAGCTGATCTAGTAGGCCCATTTCCACGTTCAAAAAAGGGAAATAAATGACTTTTCGTAATTTCTTGCTGGTTAACAAAGAATACCGTGTTATTTCCTTTGAAAAGCTCTAAAGCCGAATGCTTTTTGAAAATTTTAGAAAACGATATTTTTCTAATCCACGGAGTTTCATCGCTTTCGATATGCGATAACGGTACTCAGTTTACTTCTGAGTGTCTTAAGAGCTTAAGTGAGACATATAGTTTTAACATACGTTTCAATCCCGTGTGCCCTCTACAATATAATTTCGTTCAAAGTAATATTCGTTGATTCACGTGATAATTCGGGATACAGGAATTTCAAAGATTCAAACACGAAGTAACCGGGGTTTACACCGTCTTTCTTAGTTTACGGCAGACATATACCTCTGTCTGGATCGTATTATAAAAATTTAGATTTGGATGTCAATATTGACAGCGAAATAATTCCGGGTAACAGGGGTGCGTACGCCGAAAATTTAAAGGGTCTAAAAGATATTTTCACCGACGTGCGTAATAGGATACATAAGGCTTATGAACGGAACAGTAAGTCTTACAATCTTAGGAAAAGGGATTTTGCCTTTAATATAGGTGATCACGTTTGGCGAAAAAATAAAATTCTTTCCAGTGCAGCAGACAAATTCACATCTAAGTTGGTACCTAAGTATGTGCATTGCGTGATTAGAGAAAAGATTTCAGATTTAGTTTATGGTTTAGTTAATTTAGATGGGACTAAAATAGGACGATGGCATATTAAAGACTTAAAACCATTCAACAGACCTAGCCCTAGTGAAAGTTTGTCAGAAGAAGAATAACTTATATTTACATTATCTTAATTGCTTTAAGTTATTTTTTTGATGTTGCTCTGTAGAGGTGACGACCTCGTTTTTTTTGACTGTTATAAAAGTTGAGCTGAGGATAGCTTACTTTTATAGTTTTTGCTAAGGTTTTGGGTACTGATCATATCCAAACTTAGGTTGATTGTAGTTGATGTTTAACATCGACTCAGCTGTTGCGAGCTTGCGAAAGAGTCACACTCAGGATATATCATAAGACTGGTATGTCGGTGGTCGCGGGATTTGATTTGCTTATGACCCCAAATAATATCCAGTTCTTGACACTTGGAAGCGAAATTTTGATTAGAGGCAATCCAAGGTGATCTTGAGTTAGGACAAGCGCAAGATGTAGCTCGTGTGGTATGATGTAGAGTCAAAATTTTTATGAGCAATTTCAAAGTTTGTTACCCGAGTGGGTGTATTTTTATTACCTTAATGGTATATGTTGGGTGCAATTAAGAGTAAATTGATTTTGGTTTATCCTGTAAGTCTAAGACTTGGATCATTTTGATTTAGATCTTCTTCTGAATTGACAAACTGAGGGTACTTTCTATTTTTTTTCAGAGCCGTTTAAACGTTACCTTTGAGTCACTAATTTTTTTAAAATTTTTTTTGCATGGACTCATAGGCGTATGTTGAGTTTTTACGGTATACTATCAGATTGATAGGAAATTGAAGTCCTGCAGGAGAACTAAAGGCTGATCATTTACAAGAGATGAGAGCAGAGTAAGACAGTCGTTTCACAAAGAAATGATCAAAATCTAATACCGAGATGAGAACCTTGTCAAGAGAGGCTAAGCGCAGTGAAGGAAGATTCCTAACCGAATTTTTAGATTTCCAAGAGGTAATCTAGAAGTTTGGGCTGACAGAAAACGGTTATGCCTGATACCTGTAGCAGTTTCTTCTAGAGGCTATTGTCTAGGGAGACGATTAACACCATGATCGAATATTTTAGCTGTCAACGATGTTTTCTTCTTGTTTCTGATTAAGCTGGAAAAGCTCTTGTCGTCTTCAAAAGTTTTGTTGCGTTGCCACCGAAAAATTGAGCAATTTTTGCTTCATGTAGCTTTTCAAGCTCGGTTTCGTTTTTTGGAAATTTCCGTAAGAAGCTTGGTTAAGTCAACCTTGTAAACCCTTTAGGTTGTATCCCATGAGTGATTTGTTTTTACAGGCTGTGATGCACCGGGTGCTAACAGATGCCGTTACGACGTTTGGCAGGGAGTTAGTCTTCCTGAGGAACAGACTGATTGGAAGGGTAGTCTATGGGGGGTGAACGTTTGACCTTTGGGACCTTTAGGGGTTTTGTTACCCAATGGTTATTTCTATTTGAACCAAAGGAGAGCCTAGCTACTGTAGTCGACCTCAGCTCCAATTAGCCTATTAGTGGTGACAGGCTGTTGGCAGTAGTGTGTTTCGGAACACCCTATTAATTAATTTTTTTTGACTTATGGTGGTGTGGTAGACACCGTTTTAGTTTAGTGGATGCTATAATCTACTCCCTTTTGTTGGTGGACTCCAGGGTCACCATTTCCGTATTTTATTGTCTCCACCATTCAGTATATCGTGGTGAGGTGTTTGTCTCCTGTTATGTGGGATGGATTGAATGTTTTTTCGTTGTTGTTCTAGGGCGAGACCAGTACACGAGGGTTCTTCATGCAACTTGAAGAGGCGCAATGCTGGTTAAGTTTTTATATCTCTGTATAGCCACCCTGAAGAATGACGGAGGGCGTTTTTTTCCGGCTCATGTTTCAAGGCAGATTTGTCACTTTGGTGCGATGTGCCGAAGATTTGATTAGCTTTTGCTAAGAGCTTTCACCAAGCTCAGTATGGAGTAATCATAACCAAGAGTTTGGGATTTGAACTCCTGTATGTATTTCTGTACATATTTCTGTATATATTTCTGTACATATTTCAGTGTATGTTGGTTGCCTGAGGGCATGTGCTCAAAATGCGAGATTTTGAGTCGTTTTGCTTATGGACTCCCATATATAGGATTATGACTTTAGGGAGGTCCTATTTCGAGACTTGCTGTCTCATATAGTTATGTTGGGAATGTTTCCTTGAATGTTAGTTGCGCGCGGACTAATCATTCTGTTCTTAGTGAGCATTGCTTTTTGAAGCAGGATCATTCCGTTTGGTGAATTTTAGCTTTTATAGCTATTCACTGTGTTTAGTGTGAATTTTAGCTTTTAGAGCTATTCACCGTGCCTATAGTGATATTGTTAGCTTTTATAGCTGCTCACTATGTTAATGGCGAGATTGTTCTTTAAGAACGCAGACTTTGTATAGTCGAGGACTATTTACAGAGTGTTTTCTTGGCGAGGAGCCGAGGTTTTTTCTGGCGATATACCAGAATGTTTTCTTGGCGAGGAGCCGAAGTTTTTTCTGGCGATACCAGAGTGTTTTGTTGGCGATGAGGTGACGTGTTTTCTGGCGATTAACCAGAGCGTTTTCCCTGGCGATTTTTGCATGTCTGGATGTCTCAGGACGTCGACATTGCGCGACAGAGCGTTTTCCCTAGCGATTTTAGCATGTCTAGATGTCTTAGGACGTCGACATTGCGCGATAGAGTGCGATTATTTTCCGAGTGCGACTAGTAGTGATACTAGATTTAGAATGTTCTCTTAGCGATGAGCTAGAGCATGGATGGCGATTTTTCCCGAGAGTTTGTCTGGATATTTATCCAGATAATTTTTTTTTGGCCTTGTGCTAAATGGTCTGACAAGACTTTTCCTTTTTAGTGTAAGTGTTTGCACTAGAATCATTTTTTTATTTTTTTTCTTTATTTAAGAATTTTTATAAATTTCTTTTGCTGAAGTAGAAAATTTTCAGACAATCCTTAAAATATTTTAAGGGGGGCGTTCATATTTTATTTCAGTTCACTTTTTTTGATTTAGACAAGAGTCTAGACAAAGTTATATTTTTTGTTTTGGTAACAATAACAGAGCTGATTCTTTTATATAAGAAGACCGTGATTGTTATTTTGGAAAGGTATTTCCTATGTTCATGCAAGGATTTTTATTTGCTTTTTGATGTACTTAACCTTAGTGTCTAATTAAGTTAAGTCTAGTTATAAGATTCTTGTGATCATGCAAAGATTTTCATTTGGTTTCCATTGTACTTAATATTAGTGCTTAATTGGATTAAGTCTAGTAGTAAGGTCCGAAGTTTGTAATTTTGTTTTAAGTTCTGACCTTAGTATTAAGTGATAGTGTACCACTTTGTACCTTTTCATAAGTAGCCTAAGTTTAATAGACTAGTGTAGTCTATTTCTTTTTGGAAGGGGGTAAATGTAACATTCATTTTTTCCTAGATTTTAAGACCATGTAATGTTACTGATTTTTCCATTTCAAATTGTACTTATTTTCATTTTTGTTCCGAACGGTATATTAAACAGGGATTCCCAGACGTTCGGTATATAGTGAGTTGTGCGTGTTCCTGACCGAACCTATCGCTACGCCGCGATTGGTGGAATGTTTGATCGGCAGTTTTGATTGGAGCGTCGTGATATTACTGGCAAAAGTCGCACGATTATTTAAGGCTCCGCAGACCGTAAATCGAGGTCGTTTCCATCTAGCCGCCGACCATGGTTGTTTTCCATCTAGCCGCAACCAGGCAGTACCATCAAGCCGCTGCCGGGCTGTTTTCCATCTAGCCGCAGCCAGGCAGTACCGTCTAGCCGAGAGGCTATTTTCCATCTAGCCGAAGTCGGCTAATTTTCATCAGAGTCGCTAAGTAAAAGTACCAGTTTTTCTTAAATAAAAGCCGTAGTGGGCTTTCTAAGTGTTTGTTAAGAAAAAGTGTGAAATCGGGCGTAGTCGATCACAGCAGGAATAAAAAACAGTAAGTCAACAAAAACTCCCTTCAATAGACTTATTCGAGAGTAGTGCCTTAACTGCAATGTAAAACAGACTAAAAAGTGAAGTGTAAAGCACGATTTCTCGTCTTCGGGGATTATAATAGTCTAAAATTTTAATGTAACAACTACTAGATTAGGCTAGAATTTGTTAGGTAAAACTGTAAAGGTTAGAACTTTTTATTTTTAAAACATGAATAAATTTTCTTTTTGTTGATTAAAGCTAGTGTCTCACTGAATACTTATTTTTCTTTTCAGGATAAGTTGTACTAGACTAATTCTTTTTAGTAATACCCATAAAACCCTTCAGCATTTTTCCATTTTCTTAGCTGAAGTTAGATCCTTTCTATTTTAAAATGGATGGTGCCCAAAAATTTGGTACAGCTAAAGCCTTTTAAAAAATAGAAATGAATTCCAAAAAAGACGTAAGACAATTATCTCTTACCCATATTTCTCTACCAAGGAAAACTGAGCTAGTGTTTCTTTAATTTCTTTAGTTCTTTTAAAAATCAGGTTTCACTCAATTCATTATCAGAAATTAAAGCGGGGCTGCAAGAAAATTGCGCTCAAGCTTGGGGCGTCCAATATTCAAACGGTACAAAATGACGCAGTGTACGTGGGGCGCAATTAAACACCTTTTCATAAGCTACAATATATATATATATATATATATATATATATATATATATATATATATATATATATATATTATATACCACATAATAAACCATCAGACAAGATTCCTAATTAGTTGTAATGATTGCAACGAAAAGTATGTTGGGCAAACTAGAAGGTCAGTTAAAACACGATTTAAAGAACATTTAGCACATTTAACAGAAAAGTCTATCATTCTCGAACATGACCTTGAAGCTGATCATACTGTAACATTAGATAATCTAAGAATAATTAAAAATGGATCTGATAGGAAATTGTTGAACGCAAACGAAAGAATGGAAATTATAAAATGTAAAAGTAGTTTAAATAAAGACAGAGAGAATATTCCTTATAGTCCTCTCTACTGTTTACTTGACCAGAACTGATGGCTTCGCCTATGCCATTAGTTCCGCCTGAGTGATTCAGGTGTTAGGCTAAGTATAAATAGTATGTTGTTACCTTTAGGCAATCATCACTCCTGATGAAGCTAACATGGTTAGTGAAACGTGCGTCGAGTGCAAAAATAAAGTATTTGGTGTAGTGGTGATATATACTGAGTAATGTCATTGTGCCAAAGATTCCACATTCCAAACATAATTAAATATTAAATTAATTCTTTTAGAGGTAGCGGTTTTTGTAAGATTTAACTTGAAAAGAAGATAGCTTTGGTTTGGAGTAACAGAGAAATCGATAGAATGCAATTATTATTACTATCCTTGCATCGGTGCCCTTGAATCAGTAATTTTATACCCTTATAGTATTACATGGCATAACTAATACACTATGGACAAGTACATACAATGCACAGTTATCGTTAACCTATTACAAGTATGACAAGATTTGTTCGCACACAGAGGTGATTTTAAAAATATTCTGAAAGTTGGGTCATTCAATAGTTTTCAATAACCTGTTCAAAGAAGGGAAAGCAAACTGTTCAAAATATTTTTTTTTTGAATACGGATATCTTTGAATGTATCTTTGTATGTTGACTTTTTAGTTTTTGTTAAACAGATCCTGGCCAATTGAGCTACTTAAAGTAATAAAATAAACTAATTATTCAATTTGTCAAACTACTGGCTACCGAAGAAGTTAGCTTAAGTTAAATTTAGTTTATTGTTAAGATATTGCTATTATTTCTTTCATACCTCTCAGACAGAAATGTAAAGCAAGCAAATATTTATTCTCAAATCCTTAGAAAGCCCATTAATTTATCACTTTAATTACATCAAATCCGTTGTTCTCAACTGACACAAGCTAACTAATCTGTATTAAGAAAAATTTCAATAGGAGCAATTTCATTTTCCCTGGTTTTAGTTCTACAATAATAATATCTTAAACTTAGCATTGTTTTTAATAAATTCTACGTAAGAAAACAGAATATGGATAAATGGCTATAATTAAAAGATCAGAGGTATATCTTGGCGATCTTATTCAGGCGTGTAATTTACGACGTATAATATAAGACGCTTGAAGCAGACCTAGCTACTTCAGTGGATAGGCTGGTTTATAGTAAGGAAGTGCAGACTATTCTATTATTTTTGTTTATGAAAGGTAATTTCATTAAAAGCGTAAGAAAATATTTTACGTTATGCTTTAAATATAGATTTATTATTTGACGTTATTTATACTTTAGTGGGAATTTTACTGATTTTTTTCTAATATATTGTAGAAATATAGTATCTATATAGAAAATATCATTTAATATTATTAAAATATGAATTATTCTCTTGCTTTCATTTAATGTGGTGTAAAGAAAACTAGAATTTTTGTGAACAAAAATATATAATAATTTATCGAATTAAGCCGCTTAAAGCGACATATTTGTAAGATGCGAGAACGAGAAAATATGTCCACATTTCGAAATCCTTTCTAAGCCTATTAATTCATCACTTGGTTTGAAAGTACAGATCAGAATCTGACGTTCTTACTTAAATAGTCATCGACCTATATCAGACATATTTTAGAGTATTTTTCTAAAGAATTTTACAAAAAAAATCGATCATCTATGTAGTTGCGTGACCAGCTTCAAGTTAATGAACTTTTTTAGTAAGAATTTTTCATTAATTCAAATAAAAAATATAGGAATAGCTTATGATATTCATGGGTTACAATATTAATGACCGTTATATTTATTATTCGTAATATAAACATTTATTCATAAATTTTCAGCAAGTGTTTTAATTTACTACTGGTAAGTATGTCATGTCTTGTCATCAAAATTAATAAGGACATTTCAGCCAAATCTTTCAGTGTCTTAAGGGGTTTTAGGCGGGGGTACATACGGTCGCTAGTGGTATTTAATATGTACGCAGAGAAAATAATTTAACTTGTTCTAGAAAAATGTAAAGGGACAAAAAATTAATGGAAATCCTATAAATAATATTCGGTATGCAGACAATAGTTGCCAATAACATGAAAGATCTGCAAATTCTAGTCAACAGGCTGAATGACATTGGCGAGGAGTATGATCTACGTATAAGTATTGGGATAACCAAAATGTCGGTGATTAGTAAATAGCCCCAAGAGGATGCATCTCTCTTTAATAAAGGATCAAGGGATTGAAAGGGTTACTAAATTCAAATATCTTGGCTCTGTCGTCAAACAACGATGGGAGGTTGTCTGGCCGGTCTTCTTATATGGTGTAGAGACATGATCGTTAAAAGTGAGATCATTGAATCGTATCGAAGCTTTCGAGCTATGGATACTGCAACGTTTGCTACGAATTTCTTGGACAGAATATCTAACCAATCAAGAAGTGCTTTAAAGGGCCGGGTGGAGAGGTAACGACTTAATATCGTAAAACAAAAAAGGTATCTTATTTGGGACATATGTTAAGAGGTGACCGCTGCTCGATTCCAGAACTTATTTTTCAGGGAAAAATCGAGAGTCGGCGAGGACCCGGTAGAAAGCAGCACTCGTGGTTCCGGAACATCAGGGACCGGTATGGAGTTCCGGATGCTGCAAGAAATGGTACAGAGACCCCGATATATGCGAACACATGAGACATAAAGAAGAAAAAATATGTCATGTTTAGTTTTATCGTATTGTTTGGACAAGATGACTGGTGTGTACTAGATGAAAGTTAAGGTGGTGGGTGGATTAATGAGAAAAAAATTCTGTGTACTATAGATGAAATAATTGCTGTTTTAGATATTATTGCATATTTAAAGCAAACTAGTTTTTATCGAATTGTGAAACTTGTTAGTTTTAAACACTACTTTATATCATATAAGACTTAATCTAATCCATATGGCCGGATTATTTCACGTGTTTTAGTTTCGAATTTATTTAACTTGACTAATGGTAATTCTGTTTATGGACATGTCCGTTAAGGTAGAAATGGCCTCATCGGAGAATGAGAGATTCATAACAGTGAAAGGCGTTCAATTCAAATATTGAATTAACAAAGTTAAGTACCTGAGCATTAGCGTTGGCTTTAACCAGCTTTCACGTTCATTGTTTAATCAGTTGAACACTCCGGCTTCCACTAACGACGTGAAATTATTGTTTTTGTAAAGCCTTCGCATGCAAAAGGCAAGAGGTGGTCCAGAGCAATTAAATTTTCAAGGATCGTGGTTCAGATCTGTGTCCCATTATTCCACTTGCGCCGGTTATATTCACACAATGAAATAGAACTTATTTTTTGCAAATCCCTGTATTTTAAGCAAGAGATTCACTAAATAAAGTAGCTTCGCTAAATATAGCCTACATGAAAGATTAAAAAATGTATACAAAATGCATTTAATTCTTTTAAAATTGTGTAACATTTCAACAGCAGGATATAATGGTTGTTCCATTTATACCTTAACACCAGTGTTCTTTTTTTATAGCCATCTTCTTGGGATGATCGGAAAATGACAGTAAACGAAAGCTTACTTATGGTAGCCAGACCAAGATTTTAAATTTCAATCATCTTCAGACTAGGTAACATATTACAGGACCACAGTTAAAATATTAAATAATTTTAATAATTGCTATATATATATATATATATATATGTATATATATATATATATATATATATATATATATATATATATGAAATGTTATATAATCTTTATTTAGCAAAGCGACTTGTTTTTTTTTTTTTAAATATTTCAACTTGGAAAACATCCTGTACATAAAAGTGTCATAATTTATCTAATTTTAGATTACTAACATGATTTATCTCTCTCTCTTGGGAGCCATAAGCCCTATAAGCCACTGCTATCAGTATTTGTCCTAGTTGAACAAGGCTGACGTCAAAACAAAATAATAGAGATTTCAATTCAATTCAATATTTCAGTTTAATATGTTTATTCATGTTATTATACAAGGGGTTTACAGTCGTCAGAGATATATATAAATAAAGTAAAAAAATTAAAATAGAATAAAAATAATGCATAAAGAAAAAATACAATACATAAAAATCAAATTTAACGTATTTAGCGGTAACGAGTAGGACTTTTCTGCGATCCCGGTAGGAGACGCTGTTACTAGGCCTAGCGGCCCTGCCCTGCACTAGCTACTGATTCTCTTCAACTTCTCATTCCAAGAAGAAATCAGGCTATCTTCCCTTATCCCACCTTCCTATTATTTTCATACCTACGCATCCTTAACCCTGAACAACCGCAACTGATTGTTCAAAACTGCCCACAAGCAGAAGTCAAGGGGACTGGAATGGTTGTGAAGCAGATAGCAAATTGTGTGGTGAGAATCACTCAAGCGACATTTGCACAGCGGTGTAGAAGGCAACGGAAGTCGACTACACTATTTTTTTTTTCTTAGGAAACCACAATGCCGACAAAGATAGAAGAAAAGGCCCTCAGTCCCGGGCACCCCTTAAGTGGGGAGAGGGTGCGAAGAATTCCTTGGTAGAGATCTAAAAGGAAAATAGGAACTTGGAATATAAGAAGTTTGCTTAAAGCGGGCAAAGCTGCAAATCTGATAGGAGAGACAAAAAGACTCAACATCGATATATTGGGGTGTAGTGAAATGAGATGGCCGAGCACGGGCAGTATTGAGAACTACACTGTTTATTACTCGGGGAGATGTAACCACTGAAAATAAAAACGGAGCCGCAATAGTGGTCTCAGAAGAAGTGGCAAGAATAGTGGAAGGATTTTTACCGATCTCAGAATAATCTTGATTCAAATAAATTGCAAACCCCACAAATTTAACATCATACAACTCTACGTCCCAACATCACAAAGTACTGATGAAGGAATCGAAATATTTTATGAAGATTTAAATAAGACTCTACAACACACTAAGAAAAATGACATAAACATAATAATGGGGGATTTCAATGTCAGAGTAGGAGATGAAAAAGAAGAGGATATTGTGGGGAATTTTAGCTTGGGTAAACGTGATGATAGAAGTCAGAGGCTGATACAGTTCTGCAGAGAAACGCACCTCTCCATTATGAACACTTATTTTAAATTGCCACCCCGACGGTTATATACGTGGAAAGCCCTGCAAATGTCATAGTTCTCAAAAACTGTGCGAGGGAACTAACTCCAGTTTTCTGTACATTTTTCAACCTATCCTACATAAAGGGAATATTTCCTTCTTACTGGAAATGTGCCATAGTTCAGCCAATACCTAAAAAAGGCAAGAAGACCTTGCCAAATAACTACCGACCAGTCGCACTGCTTTCCATAATATAGGGGGTATCAATCAGCATCTTCTAAAATATCTTGATTATCAACATTATTAGCTACAACCAATATGGCTTTCGTAAACATAGGTCAACAGGAGATATTCTGACCTATGTAATATATGTTTGAAAAAACGCAATTGAACGCTTTGGAGAATCTCGAGCGGTTGCTCTTGATATATCCAAGTCATTCGACCGTGTTTAGTACGATGGATTGTTAGCTAAACTACGCTCTTCTGGTATGTCTGAAAAGTTCTATTTATGGCTCTCATATTTCCTCAGAGAGCGTTCTTTACAAGTTGCGGTCGACGGATTTCTTTCCAACACCTTCACTATCAACGCCAGTGTGCCCCAAGGCTCCATACTGTCTCCTATTCTCTTTCTCATTTACATTAACGATCTGCTGGCAAAGACCGGGAATCCAATCTACAGCTTTGCAGACGACAGTACGCTTATCTCTTCATTCACTTTGAACGCTCGGAAATCGGCTACTCAGACGAATATCCGCAGACAGCAGGAAGTCATTCAACTTAACAAAGACCTGGAAGAAATTCTATCTTGGGGGTGACAGTAACCAAGTGGAATTTAACCCTACAAAAACCCAGACGGCAGTTTTTTCTAAAAAAGTTAATGTTGCTGAACCCAACATAGTTATGTCGGGGCAATTCATTCCTCTAGCATCGTCACTGTTGGGCGTTAATTTGGGAGTAAATATGTCCAGGCATGAACATGTTGCAGGCATATCAAGGAGAGCTTCTCAAAAGTTGGGAATATTATTTTGAACCAGAAAGCTTTACACTCCACAACAGCTGTTAGTTCTTCACAAAGCTTAAATTCGACTAATTATGGAATACTGCTCCCTTGTTTGGGACTCAGCTCCCAAACATACACTGCATTTGTTGGATTCTATTCCGAGAAAAGCTGTTCGTCTGATTGGAAACCCAGAACCGACCGGCGTGCTTGATTCGTTGGAGCATCGAAAAACGATTGGCGACTTAAGTCTGTTCTATAAGTGGAAAGTGTTCGAAGGATGTAGCCCGCTTAATTCCTCCCAGAGCGGTGCATGTTAGAAATACACGTCGCGCTGATGCTTCACATCCGTATGAGATTCAGTTGGTTACTCCTCGTACAACGCTTCTCAAGCAGTCTTTTATATGGAGAACATCATCCTTTTGGAATAATTTGCCCAAGACTGTATTTCCCACCGAGTTCAATTCTTAGTGATTGATGAACATCGTGATTCACTTTTTCCGCATCCATTTTGTCGCTCCTGTAGCACCTTAGGTGGATTTCCTTGCAGCTCTTGCGCTAAACCCTTAAAATAAAATTGCTCTAGTAGCTCGTGATTGAGCATTCAGGGGGGTAAATGAAGAAACATACGAACTCTCATCGGCATTTCCAGTAGATCATTAATGTAAAGAAAGAAGAGTGTAGGAGACACTATGAAGACTGGAAACGACTGCACCCTTGTATTAATTAAATACTTGCTAATCGTTTTTTAAAATGAGCATACTTTTGATAATGTTCAAAATTATCTATAGACTATAGTATTTTTCTTAAAATAGCGAAAAGAAGAAAATTCTTTGCTATTATCAAAGTTTTCATTTTACCTAAACGTTTGCTAAAATTCAACAGGTATTCGGCTTATATATCATTACAGCTAATTTATTTTACAAATTTATAACAACACATTTCTGTTGCGCACTAACTGTTCATTTCATTT
>CM032456.1:119201541-119291541 GCA_019049505.1 Pachyrhynchus sulphureomaculatus
TTATTGTTAAGATATTGCTATTATTTCTTTCATACCTCTCAGACAGAAATGTAAAGCAAGCAAATATTTATACTCAAATCCTTAGAAAGCCCATTAATTTATCACTTTAATTACATCAAATCCGTTGTTCTCAACTGACACAAGCTAACTAATCTGTATTAAGAAAAATTTCAATAGGAGCAATTTCATTTTCCCCTGGTTTTAGTTCTACAATAATAATATCTTAAACTTAGCATTGTTTTTAATAAATTCTACGTAAGAAAACAGAATATGGATAAATGGCTATAATTAAAAGATCAGAGGTATATCTTGGCGATCTTATTCAGGCGTGTAATTTACGACGTATAATATAAGACGCTTGAAGCAGACCTAGCTACTTCAGTGGATAGGCTGGTTTATAGTAAGGAAGTGCAGACTATTCTATTATTTTTGTTTATGAAAGGTAATTTCATTAAAAGCGTAAGAAAATATTTTACGTTATGCTTTAAATATAGATTTATTATTTGACGTTATTTATACTTTAGTGGGAATTTTACTGATTTTTTTCTAATATATTGTAGAAATATAGTATCTATATAGAAAATATCATTTAATATTATTAAAATATGAATTATTCTCTTGCTTTCATTTAATGTGGTGTAAAGAAAACTAGAATTTTTGTGAACAAAAATATATAATAATTTATCGAATTAATCCGCTTAAAGCGACATATTTGTAAGATGCGAGAACGAGAAAATATGTCCACATTTCGAAATCCTTTCAAAGCCTATTAATTCATCACTTGGTTTGAAAGTACAGATCAGAATCTGACGTTCTTACTTAAATAGTCATCGACCTATATCAGACATATTTTAGAGTATTTTTCTAAAGAATTTTACAAAAAAAAATCGATCATCTATGTAGTTGCGTGACCAGCTTCAAGTTAATGAACTTTTTTAGTAAGAATTTTTCATTAATTCAAATAAAAAATATAGGAATAGCTTATGATATTCATGGGTTACAATATTAATGACCGTTATATTTATTATTCGTAATATAAACATTTATTCATAAATTTTCAGCAAGTGTTTTAATTTACTACTGGTAAGTATGTCATGTCTTGTCATCAAAATTAATAAGGACATTTCAGCCAAATCTTTCAGTGTCTTAAAGGGTTTTAGGGGGGGTACATACGGTCGCTAGTGGTATTTAATATGTACGCAGAGAAAATAATTTAACTTGTTCTAGAAAAATGTAAAGGGACAAAAAAATTAATGGAAATCCTATAAATAATATTCGGTATGCAGACAATAGTTGCCAATAACATGAAAGATCTGCAAATTCTAGTCAACAGGCTGAATGACATTGGCGAGGAGTATGATCTACGTATAAGTATTGGGATAACCAAAATGTCGGTGATTAGTAAATAGCCCAAGAGGATGCATCTCTCTTTAATAAAGGATCAAGGGATTGAAAGGGTTACTAAATTCAAATATCTTGGCTCTGTCGTCAAACAACGATGGGAGGTTAAACTGTGGATTGGCATGGCAAAGGATACCTTCCTAAAGTTGAAAAACATGCTGCTTCAAAGACAATTACCACTTACCCTGCTCGCACGACTAATAAAATGCTGTCTGGCCGGTCTTCTTATATGGTGTAGAGACATGGTCGTTAAAAGTGAGATCATTGAATCGTATCGAAGCTTTCGAGCTATGGAGCCCCCCCCCCCCCCCCCCCCCCCCCCCCCCCCCCCCCCCCCCGCAACTGCAACGTTTGCTACTAATTTCTTGGACAGAATATCTAACCAATCAAGAAGTGCTTTAAAGGGCCGGGTGGAGAGGTAACGACTTAATATCGTAAAACAAAAAAGGTATCTTATTTGGGACATATGTTAAGAGGTGACCGCTGCTCGATTCCAGAACTTATTTTTCAGGGAAAAATCGAGAGTCGGCGAGGACCCGGTAGAAAGCAGCACTCGTGGTTCCGGAACATCAGGGACCGGTATGGAGTTCCGGATGCTGCAAGAAATGGTACAGAGACCCCGATATATGCGAACACATGAGACATAAAGAAGAAAAAATATGTCATGTTTAGTTTTATCGTATTGTTTGGACAAGATGACTGGTGTGTACTAGATGAAAGTTAAGGTGGTGGGTGGATTAATGAGAAAAAAATTCTGTGTACTATAGATGAAATAATTGCTGTTTTAGATATTATTGCATATTTAAAGCAAACTAGTTTTTATCGAATTGTGAAACTTGTTAGTTTTAAAAACACTACTTTATATCATATAAGACTTAATCTAATCCATATGGCCGGATTATTTCACGTGTTTTAGTTTCGAATTTATTTAACTTGACTAATGGTAATTCTGTTTATGGACATGTCCGTTAAGGTAGAAATGGCCTCATCGGAGAATGAGAGATTTATAACAGTGAAAGGCGTTCAATTCAAATATTGAAATAACAAAGTTAAGTACCTGAGCATTAGCGTTGGCTTTAACCAGCTTTCACGTTCATTGTTTAATCAGTTGAACACTCCGGCTTCCATTAACGACGTGAAATTATTGTTTTTGTAAAGCCTTCGCATGCAAAAGGCAAGAGGTGGTCCAGAGCAATTAAATTTTCAAGGATCGTGGTTCAGATCTGTGTCCCATTATTCCACTTGCGCCGGTTATATTCACACAATGAAATAGAACTTATTTTTGCAAATCCCTGTATTTTAAGCAAGAGATTCACTAAATAAAGTAGCTTCGCTAAATATAGCCTACATGAAAGATTAAAAAATGTATACAAAATGCATTTAATCCTTTTAAAATTGTGGAACATTTCAACAGCAGGATATAATGGTTGTTCCATTTATACCTTAACACCAGTGTTCTTTTTTTATAGCCATCTTCTTGGGATGATCGGAAAATGACAGTAAACAAAAGCTTACTTATGGTAGCCAGACCAAGATTTTAAATTTCAATCATCTTCAGACTAGGTAACATATTACAGGACCACAGTTAAAATATTAAATAATTTTAATAATTGCTATATATATATATATATATATATATATATATATATATATATATATATATATATATATATATATGAAATGTTATATAATCTTTATTTAGCAAAGCGACTTGTTTTTTTTTTTTTAAATATTTCAACTTGGAAAACATCCTGTACATAAAAGTGTCATAATTTATCTAATTTTAGATTACTAACATGATTTATCTCTCTCTCTTGGGAGCCATAAGCCCTATAAGCCACTGCTATCAGTATTTGTCCTAGTTGAACAAGGCTGACGTCAAAACAAATAATAGAGATTTCAATTCAATTCAATATTTCAGTTTCATGTTATTATACAAGGGGGTTTACAGTCGTCAGAGATATATATAAATAAAGTAAAAAAATTAAAATAGAATAAAAATAATGCATAAAGAAAAAATACAATACATAAAAATCAAATTTAACGTATTTAGCGGGTAACGAGTAGGACTTTTCTGCGATCCCGGTAGGAGACGCTGTTACTAGGCCTAGCGGCCCTGCCCTGCACTAGCTACTGATTCTCTTCAACTTCTCATTCCAAGAAGAAATCAGGCTATCTTCCCTTATCCCACCTTCCTATTATTTTTCATACCTACGCATCCTTAACCCTGAACAACCGCAACTGATTGTTCAAAACTGCCCACAAGCAGAAGTCAAGGGGACTGGAATGGTTGTGAAGCAGATAGCAAATTGTGTGGTGAGAATCACTCAAGCGACATTTGCACAGCGGTGTAGAAGGCAACGGAAGTCGACTACACTATTTTTTTTTCTTAGGAAACCACAATGCCGACAAAGATAGAAAAAAGGCCCTCAGTCCCGGGCACCCCTTAAGTGGGGAGAGGGTGCGAAGAATTCCTTGGTAGAGATCTAAAAGGAAAATAGGAACTTGGAATATAAGAAGTTTGCTTAAAGCGGGCAAAGCTGCAAATCTGATAGGAGAGACAAAAAGACTCAACATCGATATATTGGGGTGTAGTGAAATGAGATGGCCGAGCACGGGCAGTATTGAGAACTACACTGTTTATTACTCGGGAGATGTAACCACTGAAAATAAAAACGGAGCCGCAATAGTGGTCTCAGAAGAAGTGGCAAGAATAGTGGAAGGATTTTTACCGATCTCAGAATAATCTTGATTCAAATAAATTGCAAACCCCACAAATTTAACATCATACAACTCTACGTCCCAACATCACAAAGTACTGATGAAGGAATCGAAATATTTTATGAAGATTTAAATAAGACTCTACAACACACTAAGAAAAATGACATAAACATAATAATGGGGGATTTCAATGTCAGAGTAGGAGATGAAAAAAAGAAGAGGATATTGTGGGGAATTTTAGCTTGGGTAAACGTGATGATAGAAGTCAGAGGCTGATACAGTTCTGCAGAGAAACGCACCTCTCCATTATGAACACTTATTTTAAATTGCCACCCCGACGGTTATATACGTGGAAAGCCCCTGCAAATGGAAAAGATAACAAAGTCATCCGGAATCAAAAGGACTATATTAACCATCAATAGAAAACAACGAAATATAGTCAAATCTGCCAAAACCTATCCTAGAGCAGATATACCTACAGACCATAATTTGCTACTTACAACTGTCAAGATCAGACTAAAAAAGATAAAATATGAACAAACAACAACAAATATTAACATTAACTAACTCAAAGAAGAAGTCATAAGAAGAGGATTCATGAGGAGATTGGTAGAAGTCTGGATACAAACAAGCTGGAAACTCATCAGACACCGGAAGAAAAATAGCACCACATCAGAGAAACACTGGAAGAAGTAATGGTAAATGTAAAACAAAATACAACCAAAAAGTAACGATTATAGATGACGGAGGAAATATTGGGTATGATGGAAGTAAGAAGAAAGTATAAGAGCAACAAGAATATAAAATACAAAGAAACCCACAACCTAATAAAAAAAAAGATAAAGGAGGGTAAAGACATGTGGCTAACTGACGAATGTACAAAAATAGAGGCATTAGAAAAGAAATACGACATATTTAATTTACATAAGAAAACCAAAGAAGGTGCTGGACTAAGGTTACACAGGCAACCACAAGTAATAGAGGAAAAGAGTAAACTACTACTGAACATACAAGAAAGAATAGATAGATGAGAAGAATATATAGGGGAAATGTATAGTGACACAACTAGGCAACATAATACAAATAAGCTTAATACAATGGGCCATCCCATAAATAAAGACGCAGCAGCAAATCAGCTCAAAAACAAAAAGGCAGTAGAAGAAGATAATGTACCTACAGAAATCATTAAAATATTTCTTGAAAAACATATGGACATTATACAGGACCTCTTCAACAGCGTATACAACACACGTGATGTAACTCATGATTGATTGACATCAATTTTTATACCATTGCCAAAAAAGAATAACCCTAGAAAGTGCGAGGAATATCGGAATATAAGTCTAATGAACCACATCTTGAAACTCTTCCTTAAAATAATCCACCAAAGAGTATACAAAAAACTAGATGAAAGTACTGGACAAACACAATTCGGCTTTAAGAACGCACTAGGAACGAGGGACGCACTATTCTTCATCCGCGTTCTGATTAAAAGATGTAGGGATTTCAACTATGATGTTTATTTATGCTTCATAGATTTCCAAAAAGTCTTTGATATAGTAAATCATGAGAAAATGATAGAAATACTACAATCGGGTAACATTAATGACAAAGACTTACAAATAATATCAAGTTTATACTGGAAGCAAACTGCCAAAATAAAAATTGAGGATCGCATATCCAAAGAAATAAAAATAAAGAAAGGCGTACGTCAGGGTTGTATTTTGCCACCCCTGTTATTCAATGTCTATTGGGAGGAAATCTTCAATTTTTTCTTCTGATAAAAAAGATGGAATTACAATTAATGGTCTGTGTGTAAATAACCTCCGCTACGCTGATGACACTGTCATTCGAGCGGACAGTGAAGAAGGCCTACAAAGACTCATGAATGGAACTGTTGATGCATGTGAGAAATATAGAATGAAACTGAATACGAACAAAACCAAAACAATGGCGGTCGGTAAGAATCCTAATACAAACATAAACATTAGGGTACATCAACAAACACTTGAAAGGATAACAAAAATAACGTACTTAGGAAGCGTAATTAGTGACCATTTGGACCACTCTATTGAAATACGCTCAAGAATTGAAAAGGCACGAAGCTCCTTGAGCAGCATACTCTGTAACTGCCAACTAAACTTAAAAACAAGAGCAAGAGTGCTAAGATGTTACGTGTTCTCGGTCATGTTATACGGTATAGAAGCTGCAACAATTACAGAGACAACACAACAAAGAATGGAGTCATTCGAGATGCGGTGCTATCGCCGAATGCTGCGTGTTCCTTGGACAGCGCATATCACAAATGTGGAAATACTTGATCGGATCGGAAAAGAACGAGAGTTGATTCCAGCTGTTAAAGAAAGAAAAAGCACGTCCTTTGGCTATGTTATGAGAAGCCAAAAGTATGAGCTCCTGCTACTTATAATTGAAGGAAAAATAATCGGAAAGTGAGGACCAGGAAGGCGCCGCAACTCCTGATTGAATGGACGAGAATGACATCTACTGAACTGTTTAGAGCGGCAATAGATAAAATCAGATAGGCAAATGTGATCGCCAACGTTCTTAGAAGATAAGGCAGATTAAGAAGAAGATGGGTAATTACACCGGCCCATAAAATTGTACGAAACTCCAGACCCTGAGACCAGAGTACACTTCGCCAAGAGTTTTTGATACTGTCAATCCGAATCTGGCCACATTAGATTTTCAAAATATCCTAACCTAAAAATTCAAAAAACACGGTTTTTCGCTATATTCGGGATTATGTTACACCGCAAATTAATTTTTCTCCACAAAACTCGTTACGGCGTATGAAAGTACTACTCCTCCCCATCAAAAGGCATTTGAATTTTTCAGATATCTTATTTCTTCCTGAAGAAATCATCTTTCTAGTAGCAACATTGTTTATTTGTTATCATACATGGTGTCCCATTTTAATATGCTAGGCTTCTTAATTTTATTTTGTCAACTTTTAGTAAAAAAAATTGTTTCAAAGAAAAGTGAAGGGTTTTGAAGAGGCAATAAAATGATATAATTGTGATGACCTTGGAATATCGTTTTTAAAGGTCATTTCAAGGTCGACTTTTGATTTTTTAAATAGGAACTTATATTTTTTATGACGGCATCATGTTTCTCTAGCAAAAATATACAACTTTTGTTCGAAAATTTTTTTCTCGATAATACTCCATTCTTCAATACTTCATTGATAAAAGGCATTATACTCTTAATCCCCAAATAAGTATAAAGGCAGATGAACCTAACATAACCTCAGGCGTCGAGTGAAAATTGATGAAAGATGAAGAAAATTGGTTCTCAAACCCTAAAAGTATCAAAATTTAACACAGCAGAAAGGCAAACGTAACAAACTCTTAACCAAATTGGTATGGTTGTAACGGAAACGCCAACCTAATTAATTTTAACGGACGATTTTTCCGAGAAGAAATAAAAATTCTGAAAAATTCAAAATGCATTTTGAAGGGGAAGAGTAGTACTTTCAGCTGCCGCATTGACTTTTGTTGAGAAAAATTAATTCGCGGTGTAATATAATCCCGAATATAGCGAAAAACAGTGTTTTTTGCTTTTTTTGGTCAGGATATCTCGAGAACCTGATGTGATGGAGCAATTCTGAGGTCGGATTCGGATTCAGTGGACCAAAAAGCTTCGAAAAAGTATAGTCTGATCTCAGAGTTTGAAAAACGTTGGCTTGTGTTATTAAAGTATTAAAGAAAATATGGATTAACAAACTATTTTATGATTGGTACGGGTGAAATAAAAATATGTATGATATATATATATATATATATATATATATATATATATATATATATATATATATATATATATATATATATATATATATAAAGTAGCGGGTAGTCAATTCATCACGATCCTGGTGATGAACAGGACTACTTCAAGGACGCAATCCTGCTTACGCGAGGGTGGTTTTTCTCCTAATTCCCTTATTCGGGACAAAATCAGTCCTAACCTTACTTTCGACCCCTTCCCCTAACCTCTCTCCAACCATATCTATCCTCCAACTCTCCTTGAGCTAACGCGGAGGATTATGGCTAAAACTCCCTTAACATGGCGAATTTCAAAACACACGGAATTATACCCCAGATGGGTAATAAGTCCCACACCTCAATAGAGGTCTGCCCTAAGGATTCTGGGGAGGGCAAAAGTTCGCTAATCCCATCTACAACAAACAAACCTGGAACATCGCAGAGACACAACATTGGAAAACATGAAAGCAAAGACATATGTATCTCCACATTCAACGTGAAAACACTATTAACAGAGGGGAGACTGTTGGAACTAGAAGGAGAACTTAAAGATATACAGTGGTCAATAGTGGGTATATCGGAAGTTAGAAGATGTGGAGAAGCTTGTATAAAACTTAAAACTGGTCACACTTTCTGCTATAAAGGAAATGAAGGAAATAAAATAAACGAAGTGGGATTCCTCATTCATAAGAATATATCAAACAAAATAACACAGTATAATGCCTTATCGGAACGAGTAATAATGATTGAAATGAAAATATCTAAAAGATATAGTTATATAGTCTATATTCCAACCACCGACCACGAAGAGAAGGAAACTGAGGAATTTTATGAAGAAATAAATACTGCCCTTAAATCTAGTTCAGCACATTACACAGTAATAATTGGTGACCTGAATGCTAAAGTCGGCGTAAAGCAGGAGGAAAATGAACATGGCCTACGCCCTTATGGATCAGGAATGAGGAATACTAGAGGAGAGCTATTAATAAACTACATTAGCGAAAATAACCTCCATATCATGAACACATATGTTAAGAAAAAAGAAAGAAGAAGGTGGACATGGAAAAGTGCAAGCGAAAAACAGCTAACGAGATCGATTATATAATATCTAACAAGAGGAACGTAATATTAGATACACAGGTTATCAATAGGATCAAAATGGGAAGTGATCACCGAATGGTTCGAGCAAAAATAAACTTTAACAGAAGGATAGAACGAAGTAAAATGATGAATCAAAAGATGAAGATGATAGATAGAACACAACTTAAACACAAAAAAAATGAGTATATGTATAAACTCGAAGAACATGAAATCAAAGAGGATACTTCATCCCTCAACGTAATTAATAGAAAAATCGTTCACCGTATAGTAGAATGTAGAATCTGCGAAAGAAGTAGCTCTCACGAGAAATATTAAAGAGGAAAAGCTCTCCAAAGAAACGGTCAAAGTAATGCAAAAATGAAAATCCATGAAACAAGACACGATGGCGTGTGAAAATAAGCTAAAAACTTTGAATAACGATATAAGGAAATGTATTAGAAGAGATGTAAGAAATTATAACTATGAGAAAATTGAAGAAACTCTGGAAAACAAGAAGGGTATAAAACTTCTACAAAGATCATTAAATAAAGGACAACTACAAATAACAAAATTAGTAGATGAGAACAACCAAATAATAACTGAAATGAATGAACTAAGAATGAATATAGAGAAATTCTATAAGGACCTTTATGAGAGTAAATTTGAACCACCACCAGACAAAAGCGACTCAGTTCGAATACGAGTAATGAATGAAGGATCTGAAGATATTCCCAACATCACCAAATATACAATACAAGATTCTTTAAATAAAATCGCAAGCGGAAGAGCAGTAGGTGAAGACAGCGTACTTGTCGAAATGTTGCAAATGGGCGGAGAGCCCATATTACGAATGCTAGCTATATTGTATAATAAGTGTCTCGATATGTGCAATGTACCTCGAGACTGGGATAATGCTGTTGTGGTCTTGCTCTTCAAAAGAGGAGATAAGTCTAAATTAACCAACTAAAGTCCAATCAGCCTACTATCCGTAATGCACAAGTTATTTATGAAAATAATAAATGCGAGACTCACAATTCGTTGTGAGTTAAGAGCCATAATAGAAAAGTCAAACGAGTATAATTTTAAGATTTGTGAGGCCTTTGTGGATTACAAGAAAGCGTTTGACTCCCTTGAAATCTGGGCAACATTAAATAGTCTAAGTAACTGTAGAATTGACAGCAGAGACCAGCAGATTATTCAAAATATATATAAAAATGCAAGGTTTCAGATAGTATTGAAAGAAAACACTAATAATATACAAATAAAAAGAGGGGTATGTCAAGGGGATACCAACTCGTCGAAATTGTTTACTTTGGCGCTAGAAGATCTTTACAAACAACTTTCATGGATAAGTAAGGGTATAAATATAGGAGGTGAGCAACTTAATCATTTGCGATTCGCGGATGATATTGTGCTTATATCTAACAACAAAGAAGAATTGGAAGAAATGCTGAACGAACTTAACAACAAGTCCAGAGAGAAGTCTGAAGATAAACATCGCCAAAACTATGTTCATGACAAATGAAGACTGTGATAAAGAAGAAGAACATTGAAAACGCGAAAACCACGAGAATGGATTCATACGTATATCTTGGACAAAAAATAGCAATATCCAAAGAAAACTTGAAGGCGGATCTATCAAGGAGAATATCATTGGCTTGGTCGCCATGTGGCAGATTGCGGAACATCTTGCCAGTATTGACATACGGAAATGTGGGCTTTAAATCAAGACATTATAAATCGCCTACAAGTAGCTCAACGAGCGAAGGAAAGAAGGATATTGGGAATATCGTTGAGGGATAAGCTGACTAATGAAGAAATTCGAGGAAGGTCCAAGATAACTGATGTAGCTAAGAGGGTAGCAGGTTGAAGTGGAGATGGGCGGATCATATCGCAAGACTCTCTGATAATCGATGGACCCATAAGGTAATCAACCGGAGACCCTGGAATGAGAAAAGAAGCAGAGCACGCCCGCAAATGCGATGGTCTGACGACATCAAAAGACTAGTGGGATACAACTGGATAAATAGGGCCCAAAACCGAAAAAGATGGACGTACTTAGGGAAGGCTTATGTCCGACGATAGACTGCATAGCTGATGATATATATATATATATATATATAATATATATATATATATATATATATATAATATATATATATATATATATATATATATATATATATATATATATATATATATATATATATATATATATATATATATATATATATATATATATATATATATATATATATATATATATATATATATATATAGGTTTTTGTTTTGTCTACGATTCTATATCGTAAACGAAACGGGTCAAATGCTCGGTCTTCATATTTCTCGTATTTTTTTAAAATGGCGATAAGAGTGTCAAATTCGATATTTGTAACTATGTTATCGGTACATAAGTCTATTTTCTATGCTTGAAAATCATTCTTAGTTCAACACAGGCAACCAATAAATCCGCCGTTGGATTGTAGTATTGTATGAAAAACATTTACCAGTACTCCGAGCATGTCGACTAAGGTATACTACTTATTAAACTCATAAGAGTAACTGCAACTGCAATGGTGAATGTAGTGCTGCAAAAACAGATTAAACCTATATGAAATCTGCCCTGGAAGTGTGACAAAGTAACCCCGAAGTAACATCTTTTTGATTCACTTTCAAGGCTAGTTTTCTTATTCAGTGAATCCAGCAACCAGAGTATATAGAGCTCTTCTTAACAAAAGTATTAAAAATAATGCCACCAACGCAAGCTGAACTTGAATAACACATCCTGCGAGTCATATACAAAGGCCAAATCTGAAGTAAGGCTGGAGAAGTCAAGCAAAACATTCCTTATTCATCTGTACGAATATAGGCTTAAAAATAAAAAAAAACTCAGCATATTTTTGTTTTCAAGTTGTTCCTTTCTAGCCCTGATGTTGTTTTCACAAGTTCAAAATGTTCTTCCACTAAGCATTCAGTTGTACTTAAAATGTATGTAATGCACACATGCATATGATTTTTATTTCATATAATATTTATACTCTGTATAAATAAGACGCATAGCATTATTACTCTGAAACTGAACTAAAAATTTCATTTTTTTGCGAAGAAAATAACAACATTATTATTAAATTATTCAACAGTATCATTTTTTTTGTATACCTGACATTGGCATTCTCATCTTGGATTAACCGTCAGAAACGACCAAAACAGCTTGTGAAGATACGGCAATATGCTTAAGTAAAAAAAAATAATCTGACAGCACTCTCCTCACCATATATAGAACTTGTGATGGCTCTTACGTGCTTGACAAGGCTACTAACTTACCGTTCTAATAAATCGAAAACAATACACCTTAGGCAACCTGCTCAGTGCATTGATAACAGTTTCTTTATTTATAGCCGTACTTTTTAAAAAGGGGAATTACAGTTTTCCGATCCACCTAATTAAGTCAAAAAGATCTGAATGCTAATTCACTCCATCATCCTTCTCAAAACCTATTTTTTCACTTTAATAGTATTTAAACCTTTATTAATAAAGCATAAACGTGTCATCTGATAAGAAACAGTTAAACTGACCAGTACTACAAAAAATAAGGCATATTGCTCTGACGATACTCAACTGTCTTTTAACTGCTTAAGAAGCCTTAATGCCAGATAAGGTGTCAATAAGGACCCATCAGTGCTTAGTGTAGGTGTACCTTACATACGCAGAACTACAGGCAAAATAGTCACATTACTTAGAAAATTCAACATTTGAAAAATTTTCGATCCTTGTAAGCAAATTGAACAGTTTCTTTTTAAGGTGCCGTGCAGATTCCTGCGTAGGCGTCTGTACCAATTTCTGTCATCAAATGAGTATGGTTAAAGCCACATTGTGAAGAGACCGAAAATCACTTATTCCTGTCCAGTGACGAATATTGCGCAGCCATGATAGTCTTTTCGTCCCATTCCCTTTTTTCCTTGAATTTTACCCTGCAGTATCCGGCGTTGAAAGTTATAACGTTCTCCACGAATAATATGACCCAAGTATGAAATCTTTCTTCTTTTTATGTTTTCGAATAATTCGTGGTCATCCAGGTTGGCTCTCTCGTTCACCTCCTCATTCCTCACTCGGTCAACCCGAGATACTCTCAGCATTCTTCTAAGTATCCACATCTCAAATGCCTCCAGTTTGTTAATAGATAATACTTTCATTGTCTGTCATTCTTACAGCAAAACTGACCAAAGATAGACCTTAATCATCCGGTACCTGAGTTGTAGGTTAAGGTTTTTATTACAAGGGAACAATGTTTGAAAGTACCAAATAAACACAATTCATTTACAAACTGGGGATAATATTTCCTGTTTTTATGGTACGTGTTGTTGAACTAGGAGAAACTGAAGAAGCACTATCAACGAGAATTTAACAACATGAAAGACGTATCCAAAAGAAATAAATTGTACAAGCGGCTACAGCTGCTAAGTTCATATCTCTGTCTCCAATTTGTATAAACGAAGGTTAGGGAATCAAATGAAATTTACAAACATCCTAATAACAGTAGCAGAGACGCGAGGTACGTTATGGATCACAAGTGGAAAACAATTCGCTAAAAATTCTTATCGTGTGCTTCTTCGAGCATATTCAGTGATCTGATCTCAAATAGTGCGATCGTAGGCTTGTCGTCTAAAAGCTACTCCAAAGTAGGGTCAATCTCAAGAATTACGACTTTTCAAAAGTCCAATGTTTAAAACTTAACTTTTTTACATTTTTATTAAAACTGAATATAACACAATAATGTTAGGAAGAACTATTTTTTATTAAAAACATAAAAAATTTAAGATTTTACAATCTTAACCCGTTTTATTATAATAAATGTTATTGATTTCTAGCTTCTCACTAATTTAGGATTAATAATAGACTTGTTTTTGGTCCATTTATTCCATAATGAATGAATTGTACCTAAACCCTTTCAGAGATCCATTAATTTATCACTTGTAAGTACATAAGATTTGCGTCTGGCGATGTTACCGAGACCAGACCGGTATCTATCTACTAATTTAGGCTTAGGCAGGTATCCAACTGACAAATCGTAATAGATGTGAAAATTAGGGAGCGAAAGTTAAATGCTATTTAGGCTATTAATGAAAAGGGTTAATCCTTTGCGGATGATATGAACAGACTTCTGGTTTCTAAAATAACTGCCGATTTAAGATATGGTTGTAAATGCAAGGCCAAATGGGATTTGTGGTTATGCTGTAATATGTTTCGTTCAAATTGCTTTAGGTTGGTTTAAATAAGACCGTTGAGTTCAATTAAATCAACATAAAAATTTCCACTTATAATGAACTACTTTCATTATTTTAGTTTTCTATATATTTTAATTTAATAAATTCAATTTTCTCCTATATATATTAGGTACTCTTTAAACTGATACTATTTTAAGAGTTCGTAATACTTACTTAAATACATTATTTCATCAAAGATCCTACATAAAAAAATTTAAAAATCAAGAAAATACAGCCTTATAAGGTTTTTAAAATTTCTGGTTGTAGACCTGTCAAATTTAGGATGGCTTTAACGTATCATTAATTATGACAAATTTTCGATAGTCTTAAGATTTTCCTTCTTCAAGATCTGTTTTCAAGTTTTTTTTCAATAAAAGTTCTTAAAAGTGCCATATTTGATTAACACTGTCCCATTTTACGCCCTTGTGTAGGTGTAAGCTTAAAGAAATACTGCTGACAAATTGCCAACCGAATTGGATCGTAGTGTTTTTGTCAGTCGACAATGTGGGTTGTAGGAGCTAGCTGAATAAACGGTGTGAATTATTTTTCTGAGCTTGGAAAAGAATAATTTTCAGGTAATTTTACTGTTTTAATATATATATATATATATATATATATATATATATTATATATATATATATATATATATATATATATATATATATATATATATTATATATATATATATATATATATATATATATATATATATATATATATATATATATTTATATATACATATATATATATATATATATATATATATATATATATATATATATATATATATATATCACGTAAGCTGAAAAATTCTAGTTCTTTGTCTAGCTATTTAAAACACTTTTTTGCAAAATTCGACTTTATTCTTCGATATATTCTCCTTCAAGAGCAATACAATCAGTCCAACGTGCAATTTTGCCATCGTAACCATTGTCTTGTAACACGGTGCATTGTCTTAATGAAAGGGCACTTTTTTCTTGTTCATTTGGGGCCGTTTCTTTGGGATTTCTGCCGCACCAATAACTTTATATAATATTCGCTATTGATGGTTTTACTCTTCTCAGCATAGTGGATGAAAATTATTCCATGCGCATCTAAAAATACAGAGGCCAAAACCTTCCCAGCCGACTGTTGTGTCTTTGGTCGCTTTGGGCGGCTTTCACTGGCTGCTGTCCACTTAGTGCCTGCCGATTTGATTCCAATGTGTAGTCGTAGATCCATGTTTCGTCCATTGTCAAATATCTCCTAAAAAAATCCTTTTTATTGCGCTTAAACAGGTCCAAACAACGCTCAGAATCATCAACACGCTGTTGTTTTTAATCCACTGTGAGAAAACGCGGTACCCATTTCGAACAGAGCTTTCTGATGCCCAAATGTTCATGCAAAATATGACCAACACGTTCTTTTGATATCCTTAGGGTGTCAGCTATCTTACAAAATTTCACTTTACGGTCATCCAAAACAATTTTGTGGATTTTTATGTTTTCCGGTGTAACCACCTCATTTGAGCGTCCAGAGCATTCAGCATCATTTCTATCTATACGACGACGTTAAATTCAGAATACCAGTAAATGATGAGTGATCTTAGAGGGGCAGAGTCTCCGTAACACTTATCAAGCCATTGTTTTGCTTGAACGATCTTTTTTCCCATCAAAAAACAGTGGCTGATCAACACATGAAATTTGATTTTTTTCCATTGTTTTACAAATATCAAAAGTAGCGTCACTAAAACCACTGGACAACTGGTAACTAATTTTCGAAATAAAATTTTGACACGTATCGTTTGAAATTTGGTACTCCCTAAAAATCATATGGATTTTTTGAAAAGGGCGACATCTATGTGTCAGACCAAAAACTTTTCAGCCTACATGTTATACATATATATATATATATATATATATATATATATATATATATATATATATATATATTAGATTTGATTTCTTGAACCTTTATGTAAATAAATCTTTTTGATATATCTTAGGTTTTAGTTCTTTTGAATTTTTTTTTATTATTTTGAGGTTTCTCCCCTGGTTTTGGGCATTTTCAAAAAAGAGTCTTATTTTGCCATATCTGAAATTAAATTTAAAAATACATCACAGTCTTGCTTTAAATTATAACAATAACATTGGTTTACAAACATAACACGTATAATTATGTAACTATAAGGAAAAACACTGTTTTTAAAATTTTTACATAACTTAATTTAAATTTAACTTTTATTTACAAATTCCATATTTTTAGTATCTCGAAAATAAGTGACCGTGATTGATGTATTTCAGTCGATAGTTAGTGTTGAGACTGGCGAAAAATATGTGTGTGTATGCTGGCGGACGAACTATTTTTTAGTATGATACCATTTTTGATGGTTTTTATATTAATTTTGAAGTGTTTTTATTTGCTTTTTTATTTATTTAATTGTTTATTTTTACTATTATTAATAAGTTTAAAGAGATTTGCACTAATTAGGGAAGATATTATTGTAAATTAAACTTAGGTCTTTGATGTCAGTTCTGTCGTTTACCGCGTTTTTTTCCCTCCTTATTTCTATCATTTCTTTAATTGTCAGTTTATGATAATTGTGGCCCTTATTTAGGATCTTGGTTTCTTTGTAATTAAAGCTGTGATTTGTTTCGTTTTCGTGTTTGTTGAGTGCAGTTGTAGCGTTTTTTTTTTGTTTATTTGTGGCCATTTAATCTATTTTTTAGCAGTTGGCTAGTCATACATATGTACTACTACAAAAAATTAAATTCCCCGTTCACTAAGCTGAAAGATAGAACACCCATAACAAAAGACTCCATCGTAGTATATACTATCCCTTGCGAAAATTGTCCTAAAAAGTACATAGGTATGACTAGCCAACTGCTAAAAAATAGATTAAGCGGCCACAAATACACAAAAAAACGCTACAACTGCACTCAACAAACACGAAAACGAAACAAATCACAGCTTTAATTACAAAGAAACCAAGATCCTAAATAAGGACCACAATTAAAGAAATGATAGAAATAAGGAGGGAAAAAAACGCGGTAAACGACAGAACTGACATCAAAAACCTAAGTTTAATTTATAATAACATCTTACCTAATTAGTGCCAATTTCGTTAAACTTAATAATAATAGTAAAAATAAACAATTAAATAAATAAAAAAAAAGCAAATAAAAACACTTCAAAATTAATATAAAAACCATCAAAAATGATATCATACTAAAAAATAGTTCGTCCGCCAGCATACACACACATATTTTTCGCCAGTCGCTACCATCGATTGAAATACATCAATCACGGTCACTTATTTTTGAGGTACTAAAAATATGGAATTTGTAAATAAAAGTTAAATTTAAATTAAGTTTTTAAAATTTTAATTTTAATAATTATTTATTATATATTATTATATTCATTATAATTATACGTGTTATGTTTGTAAACCAATGTTATTGTTATAATTTGAAGCAAGACTGTGAGGTATTTTTAATTTTAATTCCAGACATGGCAAAATAAAACTGTTTTTTGAAAATGCCCAAAACCAGGGGCGAAACGTCAAAATAATAAAAAAAAAATCAAAAGAACTCAAAGATATTTATTTGATGAACCAAAACCCACAGCAAAAAGATTTTTATATATATATATATATATATATATATATATATATATATATATATATATATATATATATATATATATATATATATATATATATATATATATATATATATATATATATATATATATATATATATACATATATGTATACAGTTGGTTGTAAGTTATACTTTCATTATGTAACGTTTTATGTTTTTGTCTACATACCACCTAATATCTCACTTGCAAAATTTGTCGCTCTTGCCGAACATCTTGAGTCTCTTTGTTTCCTCTCTGGTGCTAATGTTCTCATCGTTGGTGATTTCAATCGACCCGCATTCTCCTCCTCTCTAAACGACATCAAAGTTGGATGCCTACGAAAATATATATATATATATATATATATATATATATATATATATATATATATATATATATATACATATATGTATACAGTTGGTTGTAACTTATACTTTCATTATGTAACGTTTTATGTTTTTGTCTACATACCACCTAATATCTCACTTGCAAAATTTGTCGCTCTTGCCGAACATCTTGAGTCTCTTTGTTTCCTCTCTGGTGCTAATGTTCTCATCGTTGGTGATTTCAATCGACCCGCATTCTCCTCCTCTCTAAACGACATTAAAGTTGAATGCCTACGAAACGTCTGTAACCTGTTTTCTTTAAATCAATACAATGGCGTTCCTGACTTTAACAACCGAATACTAGATCTTGTGCTTTCCAATCTTCACTGCTCGGTTTCTAGGGATCTCTTTGCTCTTGTTGCAGAGAATCTACACCACCCTACTTTTGATGTTGAGATCTTCTTTAGGAATACGAAGCGACGTGCAAATTTTCCCCTTCTCTATGAGGCATTTCTACACGTTGACTGGTCTAATTTATATGGCTTAGATGATATGAATCAGGCATGTGGAATGTTATATCATTCACTATATAATGTACTTGATTCCTGTGTACCAAAATCTGTGATTCACAAGATAGATTTCCCAGTATGGTATACATCGAACATAATTAGGGCGATTAAGAGGAAACACAGGATCTTTAAAAAGCACAAAAGATCCAAATCTCCTACTCTAAAAAACAGTTCAACGAATTGCGTACTCGAGTGAAAACTATGATTGACACAGCGTATGATGATTACATTGCAAAAGCTGAAAACTCTATAACTAATTAGCCTAAGATCTTCTGGGCGTTTGTGAAATCCTCTTTTTTCATCCCTGAAATCATCAGGGATGGGGCGACCCAGTATTCAGACCCACAGGATATTGTAAACTCGTTTGCTAACTTTTTAGTAGTGTTTATACTGGTCCGTCCATTCAAGATCCTGACAATCTTCTACCAAATACCAGTACACTCATAAGCCTCAAAAATACCTCATGTGACGAGATCTTTAATGCTTCTAAAAGACTAAGAATTAAAGCTACTCAGGGTCCTGATAAAATTCCATGCTTTTTAGTGAGGGATTGCATTTCTGCCTTCTTGGAACCACTCGCTTTTATCTTTAACTTTTCTTTTAAAACTAATACTTTTCCACACCTGTCTTTAAAAAGAACAATTCCACCGAAATTTCAAATTACAGGCCAATATCAATCTTGTCTGCCTTTACGAAGGTCTTTGAGACGGCAGTGTACGAACGGGTTAGTACCCAGGCAGCCCAACTGATTACATCCAATCAACATAGCTTTATTTACAAACGAATCACTATTACTAACCAAACTTGTTTCACCCAATTCGTAAGTGAGGCATCGCATAGGCGCTAGCATATACGGACTTTTCGAAGGCCTTTGTCAGGGTGGATCATGGATTATTCCTAGCAAAAATTGATGCTCGGGGATTTGATAACAACTTGGGTCAGTTTTTTTGCTTCCTATCTCACTGGTAGATCTCAATATGTTGAAATTTGTCACAAGTCTGCAAGTTTTTCGGCAATGAGTGGTGCAGCACAGGAAAGCAATTTGGCTCCTCTGATCTTCTCTCTCTTCATTAACGATATAGTCTCTGATATTTCCAGTAAAGTGCTCCGATTCGCGGATGATCTGAAACTCTTTTCCGGATAATAAGCACCACCTCGGATTGTCTTGACTTGCAGGCGGATCTAGAAAGAACGTAAGAACTTACCGCTGAATATCAAAAAATGTTACGCCATGACCTTTTCCAGTAAGTCAAGTATTCATTTCAATTACGAGTTAAACGGTTCGCAAGTTCAGCGGTGTTCTGTTGTTAGGGATTTGGGGATTACTTATGATGCTAAGCTTGCTTTTGACACTCATATCAACATCATTTGCTCAGAGGCGTTTAAGGTGTTGGGATTTGTTTTGCGCAATGCTAAAAGCTTTACAGATATTCAAACACTTATACTACTTTACTTCTGTTATGTCCGCTCAAAACTTGAGTATGGATCTGGAACCTAATATACAATTGTTATATCCGGAAATTAGAAGGCATACAGAGGAAATTCCTTAAATTTTTAACATTTAGAGTTGATGGTTTTTTCCCTCCTAGAGGCCGTGACCAGGTGGACTTTCTGGAGAGATTTGAGATACCATTACTACTGCGACGCATTAGCTACTTACTTACGAGTTTTAAGGCAAAACTTATGAGGTCTGTTATTGATTGCCCTGAGTTATTGTCCAAAATCATGTTGCACGTGCCTGGCCGTACAATGAGATCCCCCTCGACTTTTATTGTGTGTACACCACAAAATAATTTTCTATTAAAATCACCACTTTACCAAACAATGCCATTTTATAATCATTTCCTCAATTGTTTGGACTCTTCAGGAACATTGAGACGATCCAAAATTGTTATTTAGCATGCTTTTCTCGTTGTGTGATGGATGGGCTGAGCAGTATTTTGTGGTATGTAGTTGTTTGATTTTGTAATAATTATTATTATGATTTAATTAGATCTAATACTTTTTTCACCTATTGTCAAATTGTCTTGTAAATGAATATATTTCTGTTAGACAATAAATGCTTATTATTATTATTATGATCGTTTTTGTTTTTCTTTCTCGCATTTGGTCAATGCGGTTCCGGGCCTAAACCAAGTCAGCACAAACGCATTACCACTGTGTATTAAGGAATGACCTGACAATGTTACATGTTTTCAAACTCACTGACTTCTGAATGTTTTTGTGTATGTTTGTGTTGAGTCCTAATTGTGCTAAGTGTGGTGTGAATGTTGTTGGTGTAAGGCCTGTGACTGATATGATGAGAGGAACAATGATGACTTTTTCTTTCCACATCCTTTTTATTTTTGTTGCAAGGTCCCTGTATTTGGAGATTTTTTCTGTGTATTTCGTTTGGATGTTTCTGTCGTTGGGGACAGCTATGTCAATTAGATAAGTGACTTTTCCTTTTTTGCACTGAAAAGTACCATCGGGTCTACTGGCGGAGACAGTTTTATCTGTATGGATACTGATATCCTAGTAGAGCTTATAATCTTTATTTTCAAGTATGGATGTTGGTGTGTATTTGTAGTAGGGGTCTGTGTTTTCTATGAGTTTGTATGTTGTGGCTAGTGCTTGGTGAACTACTTTTGCCGCTGAGTCATGTCTGGCTGTGTATTTCGTACCTGCCAACATTTTACATCCGCTTGTTATGTGCCGATCGTCTCTTTCTGCTGGTGGCACTTCCTACATCTGTCTTCTGTAATAGTTGGGTCTTCGATGATATGCTTTTGATAGTTTTTGGTTAATATGACTGTATTCTGGATGTCAAGTAAGAAGCCTTCTGTTTCAGGGAATAGCTGTCCATCCTGTAACCAGGTGTATGATTGTTTTTTATTTGCGTGGTCTTGTTCTATGTGGTATCTGTGTTTTCCGTGAAGTGTTTTCTCTGACCACGTTTTCATCTTTTCCTGTTGTAATTGAAAGTGACTGTGTGTTTCTGCTGGGTGATCTACCCGGGATAAGTCGAGTGGTGTGTAGTTTTTGTCTGCTTTCACTATTGCTGTGTGGAGGCTGGTTTGCTTGGTATGAAATAATTTCCTAAGTGCTTGTATTTGTTTCGTGTTTAGTGATCTTATGTCTATGATTCCTCTTCCTCCTGCCTTCCTCTCTATGATAAGTCTCTCTTTGCATGCATTGGGGTGTAATTTCCTGTATTTGGTGAATTGAGAACGTATAAGGATGTGAATGTTTTCTATGTCTGTGTGTCCATTTGATGATACCAAATGAATATGTGAGTATAGGTATGGCAAACGTGTTGACAGCTTTAGTGAGGTTCTTTGAGTTGAGTTTTGTTTGTAAAAGTTCCGCCAGTCTGTTTTTGAATTCGGTTCTGAGCTCTGTTTTGATGTGAGTGTGGTTGAGTTTGGTGCTTTGTTGGAAGCCTAGATATTTGTATGTTTCTTTGTCGAGCATGTTATCGAGTGTTTCGTTGTTGATAGTTTCTGTCTCATGGTGGCCTAGCCATTGACCTTTGTTGATGTGGAGCACTTTACATTTACTTATACCAAATTCCATATTGATATCTAAGGTGAATGTTTCTGTGATTTTGAGGAGTTCTTTCAACTGTGTTTTCTGTGGCAGCGTAGAGTTTTATGTCATCCATATATAGGAGGTGGTTTATTTTATGTTGGTTCACTTCTTGGTGTCTGATGTTGAAGCCATGGTCTGTTCTGTTTAGTGTATTTGAAAGTGGATTGAGGCAGAGACAAAACCATAGAGCGCTGAGCGAGTCTCCCTGAAATATACCCCTTCTGATGTACAGCTCTTCTGTTTGGATGCATTCAGTTTGTGTTTTTAGGTGGATTTTGGTTTTCCATGTATTTATAATTTGTGCGAGAAATTTTTTATATATTATTTTATTATTATTATAAAAAGTTCTTCTTTCTCACATTTGATCAATGTGGTTCCATGTTTGGCTGACGGGCCAAAACCAAGTCAGCACAAACGCTATTACCATTCCGTATTAAGGAATGACCTGACAATGTTACATGTTTTCAAAATCACTGACTTCTGAATGTTTCTGTGTATGTCTGTGTTGAGTCTTAATTTCACTAAATGTGGTGTGAATGTTATTGGTGTAAGGCCTGTGGCTGATATAATGAGGGGGACAATGATGACTTTTTCTTGTCTCCATAGCCTTTTTATTTCCGTTGCAAGGTCTGTGTATTTGGAAATTTTTTCTGTGTATTTCTTTTGAATGTTTGTGTCGTTGGGGACAGCTATGTCAATTAGATAGGTGACTTTTCCTTTTTTGCACTGAAAAGTAATATCGGGTCTATTGGCGGAGACTGTTTTATCTGTATGAATATCGATGTCCCAGTAGAGCTTGTAATCTTCATTTTCAAGTATGGATGTTGGCGTGTATTTGTAGTAGGGATCTGTGTTTTCTATGAGTTTGTATGTTGTGGCTAGTGCTTGGTGAACTACTTTGGCAGCTGTTCCGGCCAATATTTTACATCCGCTCGTTATGTGCTCGATCGTTTCTTTCTGCTGGTGGCATTTCCTACATCTGTCCTCTGCAATAGTCGGGTCTTTGATGATATGCTTTTGGTAGTTTCTGGTTAATATGACTTTATCCTGGATGGCAAGTAAGAAGCCTTCAGTCTCAGGAAATAGCTGCCCATCCTGTAACCAGGTGTTTGATTGTTTTTTATTTACGTGGTCTTGTTCTATGTGGTATCTGTGTTTTCCGTGGAGTGTTTTCTCTTACCACGTTTTCATCTTTTCCTGTTGTAATTGGGTGTGACTGTGTGTGTCTGCTGAGTGGTCTGCCCGGGCTAAGTCGAGAGGTGTGTAGTTTTTGTCTGCTTTCGCTGTCGCTGTGTGGAGGCTGGTTTGCTTGCTGTGAAAGAATTTCCTAAGTGTTTGTATTTGTTTTGTGTCTAATGATCTGATGTCTATAATTCCTCTTCCTCCTGCCTTCCTCTCGATGGTAAGTCTTTCTTTGCATGCGTTGGGGTGTAATTTCCTGTATTTGGTGAATTGAGATCGTATAAGGATGTGAATATTTTCTATGTCTGTTTGTGACCATTTGATGATACCAAATTAATATGTGAGTATAGGTATAGCGAACGTGTTGATGGCTTTAGTGAGATTCTTAGAGTTGAGTTTTGTTTGCAAAAGTTTCGTCAGTCTGTTTTTGAATTCGGTTCTGAGCTCTGTTTTGATGTGAGTGTGGTTGAGTTTGGTGCTTTGCTTGTGGTTGTATGTTTCTTTGTCGAACATGTTATCGAGTATTTCATTGTTGATGGTTTTCTGTCTCATGGTGGCACTTCCATTGGCCTTTGTTGATGTGGAGCACTTTGCATTTACTTATACCAAATTCCATATTGACATCTAAGGTGAATATTTCTGTGATTTTGAGGAGTTCTTTCAGCTGTGTTTGTGTGGCAGCGTAGAGTTTTATGTCGTCCATATATAGGAGGTGGTTTATTTTATGTTGATTCACTTTTTGGTGTCTGATATTGAAGCCATGCTCTGTTCTGTTTAGTATATTTGAGAGTGGATTGAGACAGAGGCAAAACCATAGGGAACTGAGCGAGTCTCCCTGAAATATACCCCGTCTGATGTACCGCTCTTCTGTTTGGATCCGTTCGGTTTGTGTTTCTAGGCGTATTTTGGTTTTCCATGTTTTCATAATTTGCGCGAGAAACTGCCTGAGGTGTTGGTTGATTTTATAGATTTCTAGGGCCCTGATTAACCAGCTGTAGGATATAGAGTCGAAGGCTTTTTTATAGTCGATGTAACCGATGTGAAGGTTTCTGTTTTCTTTTCTGGTTTGTCCCATAATCACGCTATCTATAATCAGCTGCTCTTTGCATCCTCGAATATTTTTCCTGCATCCCTTCTGCTCTTCTGTGAGAATATTGTTGTCTGTTAGGTGTTGTTCTATTTTCTTCGAAATTGTGGCTGTGATGATCTTGTATAGGGTTGGAAGACAGGTGATAGGTCGGTAGTTTGACGGGTTTGTGGTGTCTGAGCTTTTGGGTTTAACGTATGTTATTCCTTGTGTGAGGAAAGTGGGTAATGTGTGTGGTTGTAGAATGGCTTTGTTGATTTGGTGTGTGAGTGCTTCGTGTGTGGTGGTAAACTGTTTGTACCAGAAGTTTTGTATATTGTCTATTCCAGGACATTTCCAGTTGTGTGTGTGTTTGATAGTTTCTGTAATTTCTTGAGTATTTAATGTGGTATTTTCTTGTTCTGTCACATGTTTATGTTTGTCTTCTTCGGCTTTGATCCAGGGGGTGTTATTATTGTGTAGTTTGGGTTCTGACCAGATACTTTTCCAATAATCTGTGAGTTCTTGTTTGTTTGGTGGTTCAGTCACTGCTATCTGTTTGTTGTACATAGTTTCCCGGTAGAACTGTTTTTCGCTTCTTCGAAGAGGTTGTTGGTGTCTTTCCTCTCATTTGATTCTTTGTATCTACGGAGTCTTGCAGCATATACAGATAGTTTTTGTTTCAAGGTATCGAGGATTTCTGGCAGTGTTCTGTTGGGAGACTTAGATTTGATCTTTTTTACCTATTGTGTGATACGTTTGGACGCGTTCCCGCTTATAAACTGGGTAAGATGTCCTAGATCTCTCCTGATGTTGTTGATTTTGTTTTCTATTCTTATTTGCCATTTGAATTTTGGTTTTGTCCTGTTGGGGTTTCCTTGTCGTTGAGGGAGTTTTTGATTATTTTGTGTTAGAGTGGTGATTGCTGCTGCGTATATTATTGTGTGAATGTCTTCGATTGTGCTTAAGTCTGTTATATACTGAGATATTATGTGCTTGTTTAGTGTGTTGAGGATTGGTTGCGTGCTCTGTCTGAAGATTAAACGAGGGATGGGATTTCTTGTTGTGGGGTCGGTGCCTGACCATCGAGCTAGATGCGACTCCATTCTTGCTTCAAGTGTTTGTATGAGAGGTGATTCGGGGTGATGTTGTGTTGATGTTGTTGAGGGTGGCGAGTTATTCATGTTGTTGTCTGTGATATGGTGTTGCGCGGTACTCGCAATATTATTTTGCGTTATGCTCCTCCTGGGTGGTGGCTCTTGTTGTGTTCGACTGGGTGGTTGTGTGTGTGAGGCTGGTTCGGAATCTGCTTTATTGTTTCTATTGTTTGGTTGGTCTGTGTTCAGTTCAACAGCCACTGTGTCCTTGATGGTTTGCAATTCGAGAGGTGTGAGACGATTGTTCTTGGTAATAACTCTTTTTTGGTCTATTAATCTCTGTTCTGAAACAAGTAATTGCAGATGTGGATATTCGGTCAAGAAAAGTCTGTGCAGTTCCGGTCTGTAGCCCGATGTTATTGTTTCGAGTTTGGTGGCGTTGTAGTAACAGCGCATGACCGTCCTATTCATCTCATCCGTCCACTTTAACCGCTGTCTTGGTTTGCCAGCCTTGGTAGTTGCGTGTTGTCCTTGCAAAACATACGGGCCCTGGCCTGGCTTTGGTGGTTGTGTTTGTCCCGTATCTACGTCGGTTGCGCTTGGGATTGATGTTGGTGGGTCCAAGCGGCGAGTGATTCTGTTCTCAGTGATTTCTTTGTCAGGTTTTGTTTTCATTACATATTATTATTATTTTTATTATATATATGTATATATATATATATATATATATATATATATATATATATATATATATATATATATATGTATATATATATATATATATATATATATATATATATATATATATATATATATATAGGGTTAGTCGATAAGATCTTTCCGCCCAACCGATCATGGGCAAGATACGATACACAGTACCACAAAAACACTAAAACAAAATGCATACAGGGTACAAAAAAACCAAAAAAGTAATGCAACCACAAAATAACATATAAGCAAAACCTCAGGAACGATCTGAAAACAAATCTATTTCCCTATTTTAAAACAGTAACACACTGTCGCGAATAAGTACTCTGAAAACCTAATGTATCTACAGCCTATAAACCTCGTAAAGTAATAAGATAATTATTCACAAATTCAAAAGAAAAATTAAAGCCACAAAGCAGCATTCTATGTGATAGGTGAGGTCTATAAAAAATAAACCAATATCCGCAATGCTCGAAGAACATAAACTCACGCAGAAAATCCATTTTAACACTTGCAAACAAATTGCCACCATACAACACTACAAAACAAGAATAATTCGAGGAGCCATCAAAACTATAAATAACCCGTTACGTAATAATATAAAGCACCGTCGTTTACTGTAGCCTAGAGAGGATAATTTTTTTTTATGGGTCTAACACAAGTGCTGCAGAGAAGTCCCTAAAGCGCTCCAGGAGCGGCATGTGTGCGGAAAAAACCGATTCATGTTGTTCTTGAATCGCTGTAAATTGTACTCGGTGGGAAACACAGCCCTGGGCAAATTATTCCAAAGGGATGATGTTCTCCATATAAAAGACTGCTTGAAAAGCGTTGTGCGTGGAGTAATAAGCTGAACCTTATACAGATGTGACGCATTAGCGCGATGTGTATTTTTAACAAGCACTGCTCTGGGAGGAATTACATCCTTCGAACACTTTCCATGAAAATACTTGTAGAACAAACTCAAGTCGCCAATCGTTCTTCGATGTTCCAGCAAATCAAGGCCGCCAGTCATTTCCGCATCTCCAATCAGATGAACAGCTCTTCTCTGAACAAAATCCAACAAATGCAGTGTGTGTTTGGGAGCGGAGCCCCAAACATGGGAGCAGTATTCCATAGTTGGTCGAATTTGGGCTTAGTAAAGAATTAACAGTTGTTGTGGAGTGTAAAGCTTTCTGGTTCGAAATAATATTCCCAACTTTTGAGAAACTCTTCTTGCTATGCTTGCAACATGTTCAGGCCAGAACATATTTGCTCCCAAATTGACGACAAACAAATTGAGTGACGATGCTAGAGGAACGGAGTGCCCTGACGGTAACTTTTTTAGGAAAAACTGCCGCCTGGGTTTTTGTAGCATTAATTTCCACTTGTTTACTGTCACCCCAAGATAGAATTTCTTCCAGGTCTTTGTTAATTTGAACGACCTCCTGCTTTTCAGACATAACATAAGAGAGTAGCTTAGCCAACAGTCCATCGTGCCAAACACGATCGAATACCTTGGATATGTCAAGAGCAACCGCTCGAGATTCTCCAAAGTGTTTAATTGCGTTATTCTAAACATGTGTTACATAAGTCAGAAGATCTTCTGTTGGTCTGTGTTTACGAAAGCCATATTGCTGATCGCTAATAATGTTGAATCATTCAAGATATTTTAGAAGGTGCTGATTAATAACCTTTTCCATGACTTTCGATATTATTGGAAGCAGTGCGACTGGTCAGTAGTTATTTGGCAAGGTCCTCTTGCCTTTTTTAGGTATCGGCTGAACTGTGGCACATTTCCAGCAGGAAGGAAATATTCCCTTCATGTAAGATAGGTTGAATATTGTACAGAAAACTGTTGTTAGTTCCCACGCACAGTTTTGAGAACTACGGCAGGTATTCAGTCAGCGCCAGAAGCCTCTTTGGTGTCTAACTTCATTAAAATACGCTTTATGATACGCTGTCTGAAGACAACATCGGGCATCCTTGACTGCCCTATAGAAATAGTAGGTGGTGTTTTTCCTTAGAAATCGAGAGTAGAATATGAAGCAAAGAGTTCCGTCAACAAGTTCGCTTTCTCAACATATGTCGTTGCAATAGAATTATATGGCCGGGTGAATGGTGGTATGGTGGATATGTGAAATTTTAACTATCTGCTTTAGCGTTTTAGCTTTCTTCTAGAAGAATTTTTCTTTGCCTTCAAAATAGGCCTCAGTTTCAGCAATAACTTCTTCATTGGAGCCAAATCTCTTTCCCGCGAGCATTTTTTTGAGGTCTGCGAATAGATAATAGTCGCCGAGGGCCAAATCTGGAGAATATGGTGAATGAGAAAGCAATTCGAACCTCAATTCGTGCAATTTTGCCATCGTAACGATCGACTTGTGATACGGGTAATGAAAGAGCACTTTTTTCTTGTTCATTTGACGCCCTTTCTTTACGATTTCTTCCATCAAACGCCCCAATAACTTTATATAATATTCGCTATTGATGGTTTTTCCCTTCTCAGCATAGTCGATGAAAATTATTTCATGCGCATCCCAAAATACAGAGGACAAAACCTTCCCAGCCGACTGTTGTTTGTTTGGTCGCTTCGGGCGGCTTTCACCCGCTGCCGTCCACTTGGCTGACTGCCGATTTAATTCCGGTGTATAGTGGTAGATCCATATTTCATCCATTGTCACATGTCGCATGAAAAAATCCTTTTTATTGCGCTTAAACAGGTCCAAACAGCGCTCAGAATCATCAACACGTTGTTGTTTTTGATCTAATGTGAGCAAACGCGGTACCATTTCGAACAGAGCATTCTGATGCCCAAATGTTCATGCAAAATATGACCAAAACATTCTTTTGATATATTTAGGGTGTCAGCTATCTCACGCAATTTCACTTTACGGTAATCCAAAACAATTTTATGGATTTTTCCGGTTTAACCACCTCCTTTGGGCGTCCAGAGCATTCTGCATCATTTCTATCTGTACGACCGGATTAAATTCAGCATACCAATAAATGATGAGTGATTTTCCAGGGGCAGAGTCCCCGTAACATTTATCAAGCCACTGCCTTCCTTGAGCTGTGTTTTTTCCCATCAAAAACAGTGTTTAATCAACACATGAAATTCGATTTTTTTAATTGTTTGGCAAATATCAAAAGTAGCGTCACTAAAACCACTAATCGTCGAATATATAAAATTTTGACATATATCGTTTGAAAGTTGGTACTTCCTAAAAATCATATGGATTTTTTGAAAAGGGCGACATCTATTTGTCAGACCAAAAACTTTTCAACCTACTTGTTAAATATATATATATATATATATATATATATATATATATATATATATATATATATATATATATATACACGAGGATGATTTGAAAAGTTCGCGGCCTAGTCAAGAAAACAAAATAAAATACGCACAAAAATATTTTTATTTTTCCACGTAATCTCCACCTAGCTCTATGCACTTCTTCCACCTGCTTTCCAAAGCTTCCACAGCACTGGTTAACTGCAGCTTCGACTTCTTCATTTGATGAAAATTTCTGACCACCGAGGTGCTTTTTTAGGTTTGAAAACAGATGAGGGTCCGAAAGTGCCAAACCAGGAGAATAAGCCGGGTGGGGCAGCAATTCAAAACCACAATCACGAATTTGAGCCATAGACTCAACAGTCGTATGAATGCGAGTGTTGTCCTGATGGAACAAAACTTTCTTTCTCAGTAATCCTGGGCGTTTCTCTTTAATTTCTTGACGTAAACGACGGAAAAGGGTGCAATAGTAAGTCGAATTTATTGTTTCGCCTTTCGGAAGGTAGTCCACCATAATAATACCTTTAGCATCCCAAAAAACTGACGCCATCACTTTTCCAGCTGACAGAATTGCCTTCGCTTTCTTTGGGGTCGGTTCACCAGATTTTTTCCACTGCTTGTATTGTTGTTTTGACTCTGGAGTATAGTCGTGAACCTAGGTTTCATCCATTGTCACAAACAGTCGCGAGAAATCGTGAGTCGAATTCGTTTTTGTTCAACTGAAACCAAACTGGGGACCTACCTAGCGGAAGCCTTAGAAAATCCGAGTTCATTGGCAATGATATTTTGTGTTCGTTCATACGAGATACCTATAGTGTCTGCAATCTCCCTGATAGTTAATCTACTTTCTTCCAATATGAGATCACACAGTTTGCCGATGTTTTCTTCAGTCGTAGACGTCGTGGGCCGGCCGGAGCGAGGGACATCTTCGATGCTCTCTCGTCCGCGTTTAAATTCTGCAACCCATTTTTTCACAGTGGTATATGACGGAGCAGATGCCCCTAGTGTTGTTTTCATATCATCGTGGATCTCCTTTGGTGTTAATCTTTTGGTACTTGATGACCGCACGTTGATCAATGTTTTCCATTTTTCCAAAAACGCTGCACTTGGTCTCACTAAATTCGTTCTAACTTAAAAACCACAAATTCTAAAGCAACAAAATTTTACACTGTGATAACCAAAGAAAGTATGAACTTATTGAGGGTACTATAATAAAAGTATTATAAGTATTTTTTGGTGAGGCCGCGAACTTTTCAATCCATCCTCGTGTATATATATATATATATATATATATATATATATATATATATATATATATATATATATATATATATATATATATATATATATATATATATATATATATATATATATATATATATATATATATATATATATATATATATATATATATATATATATATATATATATATATATATATATATATATATATATATATATATATATATATATATATATATATATATATATATATATATATATATATATATATATATATGTATATTGCAAGGGAAAGTCGCTAAGATCTTTCCGCCCAACTGAGAACACTAACAGGCAAGATACGATAAACAGTACAATAAAAACACTCAAACAATGCGTACAGCGTACAAACAATCAAAAAAGTGATGCAAACACAAAATAACATATAAGCAAAACCTCAGGAACGATATGAAAACAAATCTAGAGTCACGCTTCCCTATTTTAAAGCAGTAACACACCGTCATGAATGAGTACTCCTAAAATCTAATGTATCTATAGCCTACAAACCTCATAAAATAATAAGACATTTATTCACAAATTCAAAAGACTAATTAAAGCCATAAAACAGCATTTTATGCGATAGGTGAGGTCTATAAAGAATAAACCAATATCCATTTTAATACTTGCAAACAAATAGCCACCATACAATATTACAAAACAAGAAGCATTCAAGGAGACACAAAACTCAAAAAAATGCCCGTTGCGTAATAATATAAAGCACCGTCGTCTACGGTAACCTAGAGAGGTTACCGTAGACTAATACTGACCAATTAACACAATCTCGGGTCTCAACAGCATACACACACAACTCATAAACACTCAGTTTGTAGTCAACTATCGACCAGTAAACATCCGTAGTGCTAAATGTAACTTTAGCGAAACGTCTATGACTTTAAAACAACACTAACCCACGAATGTATTGTCGGACGTATCGGGAAATCACTACCATGAAATCATTTTCTTAATGGCATAAGCCTATATGTTTTAAAAACAGTAATGTAAAATACTTTCCCAATACATAATATAGACGGTACATAATAAGCTGAGACATTTAATATGCTTTTAGTACACTTTTAAACAATCAGTATATTTTTATTAATTAAATTTAATTTCAATATTGTCCCGAACAACATCTTTAATATTTTAAACGCTCATTGAATATTATCGGTACCCTAAGTCGTACTAATATATTTTACTTTTAAATTCGCATCTGAAACAATTTCAGGCAATAAAACCTAAATTGTGTGCGAAGGCACTGTAACACGATCTCAGTTAACTCTAGTTATTTTGAAATTTCTTTCTATTATAATCCCTTAATTATTTCTACTAACCAGACAGACATTTGGATAAATTATTGATTTTGGTCATCCTTCTTGGTATAAGACGGATGCTATAATAGGGAGTACTCCATACAATTTTACACAATTTTGGGGTAGATTTATTTTGAGTTATTTCAACTTTTATACCTGTCATATTGGGTGAAGACTTGTTATACTGATATAACTGAAAAAAATCTTTCAACTTACAATACCACCTATATGAATACAAATATATAAAAAGATAGAGAATCAGCTGAAAAAGTGAGATCCGACAAAAACTATATCTTTTTAGTTAAACGGAGATTTCAAAATTGTCCTGTAATAAATAATTTTGAGTTAGTACCTAATTGGCGGATGTCCACTTTGATGACGACAACGACAAATCGTTCCAGAATTTCAGTATTAAGAAAAAATAGGACATTCTAAAATATATAGATCATTGCAGATATTACAACCAAATTATTCAGAATTCTTTCTTTCTATCAATGTAGTCCTCTAATTAATTACACAACCAACACAGATAATGGATTTTATGGTTCAATGCAACCTTATTATATATATATATATATATATATATATATATATATATATATATATATATATATATATATATATATACATATATATATATATATATATATATATATATATATATATATATATATATATATATATATATATATATATATATATATATATATATATATATATATATATATATATATATATATATATATATATATATATATATATATATATATATATATAAATAATATATATATATATATATATATATATATATATATATATATATATATATATATATATATTGAATTACGTTTCAGATAAGTCAGTTTTATTTATATATACGTTAAACTCTCATTAATCCTACCCATCCTTAATAATAGAGCCGTCGAATGGCCCTATATATTGGATACTAATGATAAATAATAAATATTTTTAATGTACTCTAAATCCTGTTCTCGATGTTAAGTGAAAGGATGGATTAGTGAGTGGCAAAAGCAGGATTAGCAAGAATTTAGTATAACAGTAGATTTCACCAGTGTGCTCTAATAGTTTGTTCCATTATTGTTAAATAATAATTCTGATTCATATAAATTTGTTTTTTGATTTAGCTTAAAATTTGCAGTTAGCTGACCTAAGCAAGTTTTTGTTCGCATTTATTTATTTATTTTATATCTACTCGTATTTTGAAGCTATTATAATATAACGTATATCTAGTTATTATCCTCTGTCTATTTATCCCCATGCTATTTTCATTCGGGGTAAACGCATACAAATTTAAACAAAAGTATTTAATTTGATTGATAAAATTATTAAAAATTATGCTGTGTAATAATATATTCATTTTTTGTAGGTCTAGATGAGCTAAAAATGAATTCACATTTTTTTCTACTTCGTTAACAAGCTGTTTTAATTTCACTGTATACTTAACAAGGATATTTATTGGAACAATTTATACTTACGTCAAAAAATTACATTAATTGAGCTTTCGAACGTATAGTAACGAAAAGACTGTTACGTTTACTTTTATTCTGATGCGAACTTTTCTGAGTAATTTTTACATAGTTAGACCTATCTGAAAGGACTTCCAGATCACCCTCAACGATTGCTTCTTATGAATTCACATTTATAGTTCTTGTACAGCCGTATGTACCTGATTTACTTACACTCGCCCTGCCTTCTTTTTCGGAGACACCTATATAGATCTGGAAAATCACTCATAGCCCTTTCACTCTCTTCTCCTGAGGTGATATCTTAAAAACCACAGGTTCTATTTGTGCTTAAAGGGTTATATACATACCAAAATTTCAAATTGATAGATAGTTTAATTCGTGAGTTAACGGCCAATAAAATAACAAGCCGACAGATCGATGGAAATTAGAAACTATGTTTTTTTTTTGGAATCTGGAGGACGCGTGAAAAATGCAAAAATATCGGAAAGTGACTTTTCTGAGAATAGAAAAAAACTATATCATGGCAATTATATAAACGAATATATGATGCTTCGCTACGAGTAACTTTATATTCATGAAAAATTTTACCTCTAATTTCATACACCGATTTGAATAACCAGTCATCAATTAAATTTAAGCCTTGCAAAAGGTTCATCAAAATAACAGACCTATAATAAATCAAGGCCGAAACAAATGGCCATAAATTTATTTTATTTCAGCCAACTCTTTTGAATTTGCAAGGCGACACGCTTTTATTATCGGTAAATAATAAAATCCTGACTTTTTTAGGTTTCCTTTTTATTAGCGATTTCATAAAAATATAATCAAATTGCTTTAATAAATTTTACGAGCCTTTTTGTGAATATTGACTACTTACTGAACATAAATAAAAATAAAACGTCCTTTTAGCTACAGGATATCTTAAAAAGTATCGCGTTAATAAAAAAGTCATGAAATTATGTCATCAGCGATATTTTATGTAATTTTATACCAAGAATTTAGCGATAAACGGCCTCAAAAGAGTCTGTTTGCAAAAAATTAACATGTGCATTTGACTATATATCTGCAATTAGAACTCCAATATGAATTAAACAGCAGATAGACTAACTGTATAGAACTATTACATGAAATTTCCGACATAGTAAGTAAATTACGGATACTATTATGATACCTTTTATATTACATTTTCCAAAAAAATGAGAGTATTTTTATTTAAGATCGTTACCACCACACCTTTGGCTTTTTGGCAATCAACATATTTCTAGTAAATTGTTTGTCAGACATGCTATTCTTCAACAAATAAATTGTATATCATATGTTCATATATTGTTATCACATATTACGAGATAAAAGGACTGCACATCATATTACATAAAATTGTCAATAGAGTTTGAACATAATTATAGATACTATAATTATTGTTAAGTATTAAACGAGCAGAAAAATAAGTACTAAAATTAAAGAACATTAGAGGGTAGTAGATCTTCGAACATTTACACCCCAGCATGAAACATGACACCAGATTCTCTTTGATCAATTAAAAATCCACACAACAAATCCCTTTTTCTTTCCTAGGAAAATTCGGGAGTCCATCAAAACATATAAACAGCCCAACAAACGAAAACGTGACTCTGGTTGATACCTCTCACCAATCTGCTATTATTCTGTACGGTTTGTAGACTGTAGATATGCGGTGTTTTCACAGAAGTCTATTGTTTCTTTGAGGTACGGTAGTGTGATTTAAAGTTTGTTTTCAGGTGGTTTCTGAGGTTTCATTGTGTACTGTTCTGATGTTGTGTTGGTTTTTAAAATTTATGTGTGCTGTGTTTGAGCGTTTTTATACTATTGTTTATCAGATGCACCCATATTCATTTCTCACCAGGCAATATAGAAATTTTTTAGTCGTAGATACTATGTATTAGATATTTTGAAATTGTGACCAAACGTTTCAGAATTTTCGAGAAAATGATATACCTATTCTTAGAAATGTTATTGTTAAATATCAAAATGATCTACTACTATCATGTTAATATTCTACAATTCTTGAGGAAAAGTACACCTTCTGTTTCTTCTCGGAATATAAGCGTTTTCTATTCACGAAAGTATGGTAACTTAAAAAATCATATAATTTTTGAGATCCTCAACGCTCAGAACCTTGAAAGAGAGTTATATTATGATATATACGCAAGTAGTTCAATAACACCCTCTTCCACTGGTTTAACCCCAAATGTCTTTTACTGTAAATAATTTAGCTAAAATTTTGTGAAATATCGCTACCAAAAATCAAAAAAAAGTCTCATAATACTATTGCAACTAAATTGTCCAGTCTATTTTATCTCTTCTGGTAGTATTTCAAATTATAATAAAAAAATTCTCAAATTTCTCGACTTTAAAAACCTTGAAAGGAACATAGGACACAATATATAACAGTCAACGACTGTTCAGTAAGCAACGATAAGGCGAATGAGAATTTTTGCTTGACATCCTAACTGCCAATTCAAAACAACACTGATTAACGAACGTATTTCCATATATATATATATATATATATATATATATATATATATATATATATATATATATATATATATATATATATATATATACTATATAAGATGTGTTAGCTAGTAGTTATACAGCTTAGCGTCTTGAACCCCTGAATAAGGGTATCAACTCCTTGAGACATTTTAACTAGTGGTTAGAGAGCTGCGCATCTTGAATCCTTTATTAGATTAAAAGCTACCATGTATTAAACTTTTTTAAAAAATTATGAAAAATCTCCTCACAGAACTATCTCTAGAAGTATCACATTTGTTAAACTGAGGGTGGAGTATTCTGAGTATTTTTGTAATTTTATTAATGATTTTCCAATAAGGGTAGCTTACAGCCTTACCAGGGTTCAAGGGAAATTGTATAACCACTAGCTAAAATGCTTTAAGGCGTATAGCTGATGTCAAACTTAAGACCTCTGTGCCTATGTTTTTAATTGTTTTAAATAATTTTAGAATAAGGGTAGTTGACACTCTTATCAAGAGTTTAAGACACTAAATTGTAAAAAGTACTAGCTAAAGTATCTCAGGGGGTTTATAATGCATCAGGCTCAAGATAATCGAAATTGTCTCTGTATATCTCTTAATTTTTTATTTTAAATTTAAACTTTACTTGCCTCCTTATCAAGGGTCAACAAAAATTCTTAACTAAATTTCCCAAATCAAGACCCTTCCGCCTGTAAAGTTTGAATCAAATAGTAATTAAGCATCAACCTATGAACTTATTATCTGTAGCTCCAACAAAATGAAAACTCGTTGGGTATTGAAGTCATTTCGTTGCTACCTTCATTCACATTATGCGAACTATCTTCTGTCCAATTTTAGTCAGCTAGTTTTGACACTTACTGTTTATTACTGGTTGAGAAACATTTATAATTGAAAAGTGATTTTTTAAAATACCTGTTATAAATTGTTACGGAAAAAATACGATGGTAGACCTTTTTTTTCTTTAAAGTAGCTGCTGATTTTGGAACACCACTATACTATAAATATTTTTGCAATAAACAAATAAAATTAAGTACCGATATTTGAATAAGTACTTTTTACAATAGTCGTTTAGCTAATGCCTTTAGTTTAATGTAGTAAATTTTATGTCAACAATTCATCTTTGGATATTATTTTGGAGATATTACCCCTTTAAAACTCAAAACTTCAAATGTAATTGATCCTGAAAAATTAGCACTTTTTTTTACAATACCGGAAGGGTTCCTTCTGAATGGCTTAAATCCATATTCATGACCATACCCAAGAACACAGCTCCTTAAGCCTGCAGCGTCTTTAGAACAATAAGCCTTATGAGTCATCTATCAAAAACTTTTCTGAAGATTATACACCAAAGACTATATACAGTTTGTGAAGAACACATGGGATACACTCAATTTGGATTCAAGAGGCCCACAGGCACCAGTGAGGCGATATTCTCCATACAGGTTCTATTTCCAAAATGTAGAGACATCAGTTGTGATATACACGCGTGCCTTATAGACTACCAGAAAGCATTCGACAGGGTCCAACACCATAAACTCATAAACATATTAAAAAGAATAGGAATAGATGACAAGGATCTACGTATCATAAAAAATCTCTACTGGGAGCAAACAGCCAATATCAGAGTCAATGGAGAAATATCAGAAAACATAGAAATCCAACGTGACGTACGCCATGGATGTATCTTGTCAACACTCTTATTCAATGTATACAGAAGAAATATTTAGCATATCACTCGACGATATCTCAGCAGGAATAAACATTAATGGAAGAAGAATGAACAACATTAGATTCGCTGATGACTATATAATATTTGCAGACAATTCACAGGATCTACAAATCCTGATGGACAAAGTAGCACATGTCAGTCGGGAATACGGAATAGATATAAATACAAAAAGACTAAACACATGATCATAAGCAAAAACTCTGCGTTACAAGGACAACTCTATATTAGCGACCAAAAGATTGTTAGAGTCAGTAACTTTTGCTACTTGGGTACTACAGTAAATGAAGAATGGGACCACTCACTTTTCGCACTGCACGACTGCACCATTCGATGCAGAATAGAAAAAGTGAGAGCAGCTTATTTATATATGTATATATATATATATATATATATATATATATATATATATATATATATATATATATATATAGGTCGAAAATTTTTTTTTAAAAGTTACCCCCCTGAAAAGCTTTAATTTTTTATGAATAACAACTGGTCCAAATTTTATTGAATTTGAGCGTTATTTTTGGCTCGAACCCTAGCCTCAAATAGATTTAGTCTTTAAATATCGAAGAAAAATTTAAGAAAATGTAAAATGTTTAACATATTATTTGTTAATTTAAAAGTATATATTACTTAAGACAAATAAAACACTAAGTTAAGTTACAACGAATTTCCATCAAGTAATGGCTAACTCAGTAAATTTATTAAGTATATATTACATTCCTTGGTCACAGAAACTGGCTATTCATCATGACTCGAACCCTAACCTCAAATAGATTTAATGTTTACATATCGAAGAAAAATTAAAGAAAATGTAGAATGTTTAACATATTGTGTGTTGATTTAAGAGTATGTATTACATTCCTTGGTCACAGAAATTGGCTATCCATCATTTATATATATATATATATATATATATATATATATATATATATATATATATATATATATATATATATATATATATATATATATATATATATATATATATATATATTGATTATATCGCATATCTCGTGTGTTGCCAAGCATAAATAAATTATTAACATTTTAACACCTATCTTTAAATTTAAAAATTTAATTTTGGTATTTAAAACTGACAACCGGCGACCCCCCAAAAAAGTCCTTGTGGGTCTCAACTCACCGGTTGGGAACCAACGCTCTAGAGCAATAAACAAAACTTTTACTATAAGAACGAGGCTCATCACACGTCGGATAAATACAGTCGAATACTTTGAATATATAAAGCGCAACCTCTCGAGAATTCTCCATAGTATTCAAGTATTGTCTAATTGGATTGTTCGCAATATGTCTAATATAGGTTAAGAGGTCTTATATTGATCCTTTAATACGAAAACTTTATTAATAATCATTACTAATAATAATTTTTTTTTCCGCATTCTTTACAACTTGACACTTAATCTGGATTAGCTCGCTTAAACTTCAGACAGTGGGATGAGTACATATATATATATATATATATATATATATATATATATATATATATATATATATATATATATATATATAGTTATAGTAGTATATATATATATATATATATATATATATATATATATATATATATATATATATATTCTTTAAAACTCAAATAACTTAATAACCTTTTTTCAAATGGGATTTGATCACATTATCGAAAATCTTTCATATACATTTTTTCTGTAAACAAGGATAAAGCTTCGCGTCGCAACGTATTTATAAAGACTCGTCAACCCACGTACTTCGCTTAATTTTTATCGTTTATCAAGTTGACAGGGCCTTGAATGAGGACTTTTTTAAAACTTTTAGGTAATGGAGCGTTATGTCAAAACATCTCTGATGAGTTTTTTTTTTATCGTGACTAATCATTTGTCCTCCAAAGGTTTTTAACCTTTTATAAATCAATAAAAACAAATAAGAATGAAAATATAAAAGTGACTACATAAGGTATTTACTTTTAAACGCAAGAATATCTTATTACTAATTATTAATTAGATTTGAAATTTTTATAGTTCGATATAATCTGCCCAACGTAAAACTAATGAGGTCCATTAGGGATATTTTTAATGGAAAGAAGATTTTTTATTTATAGATTATAGATTATTTTAAACTCCTACTTTACTCCATCCAGCTATTCAAATACAAATACGAAATTCATTGTCAGTAACATTAGTTAAAGACAACTACGCCATGTTTTATCCATAAATTGGAACTTCTGTTTCTTTAAAGCAAACAAAAACTCATGTGGCTAGTTACTTAGCTCATTTACTTATTCTGTGCTATGTAGAAAGTTTTCATTTTAAAAATTTTCAAAATATATATATATATATATATATATATATATATATATATATATATATATATATATATATACATATATATATATATATATATATATATATATATATATATATATATATATATATATATATATATATATATATATATATATATATATATATATATATATATATATATATATATATATATATATATATATATATATATATATATATATATATATATATATATATATATATATATATATATATATATATATATATATATATATATATATTAATATACATACACCCCTGAACAGTTCTGCTAGTCAGCGCGTGGACTCTGATCGTTATTGACTGTTACCACCTATCTTCTCCTTGTATTTACAAGATAACTATGTTCTTTCTTGCCAAATGATATCGTGCTTTATATTCTACCTGTTTCCAACTGTACAGGCAGCACTAAACCTCATTTTCGAAAAAAAATGTACTCTGGTCGGTAATAATTTATTTTCCTTTTTTGAACCTTTATTTTTATTAATTATGTAAATTTCCTATTATTGGGTATTTAGGTTCAGTAATGAAACGATTATTTATTTTGTAGACATTTCGCCCAATTTTTCGGGCATTTTCAATCTTACATTTCACTTTCTGACCATGTGATTTTCTGATTTATTTACAAAATAGCATTTTCTTTATTGTTTCACTTGTTCTTCAATATGTGTAGCTTTCTCAACTCATACTACTAAGAATAATAATTTGTTTTCCTTTTTTGAACCTTATTATTTTTATTAATTATGTAATTTTCCTATTATTGACTATTTAGGTTCGATAATAAAACGAAATAAATAAATCTTTTGTTGAGGTTTCGCCCAATTTTTCAAAGCCTCATATCTTACATTTCACTTGCTGACCATGTGATTTTCTGATTTCTTCAAAAAAATGGCATTTTCTTTATTGTTTCACTTGTACTTCAATATTTGTAGCTTTTTCAACCCGTACTACTAAGTATAATAATTTGTTTTCCTTTTTTGAATCTTATTATTTTTATTAATTACGAAATTTTCCTATTATTGGGTATTTAGAGTCAGTAATGAAACGATTATTTATTTACTTATTTTGTTGACGTTTCACCCAATTTTTATATATATATATATATATATATATATATATATATATATATATATATATATATATACATATATATATATATATATAATATATATATATATATATATATATATATATATATATATATATATATATATATATATATATATATATATATATATATATATATATGTCATTTATAGTTTAGAATATATGAAAAAAATTTTCATTAATCACAGAATTCGTTATATCATCATATCGACTCGATGGTAAATTTGAATATCGTCAAATAATAATATAATGAGCTGATTTTTGAGACTAGGTAATATTAGACAATCACTGAAAATTTTCTAATGTAAATCATTTTTAAGTTTAAAAAATAATATCTCATGGTTTAAAGAGCAACTTTAGGAAAACTGTGATTATAAATTCCAATTATAATTAGCCAAAAAAGCATAAAATATGTACAGCTGAATCCTTTTTGTCTTGAATAATTTTTACAAAAATTGTAGTTTTTTTTAACGTAGCTCTTTAAACTCCATTGCTATAGAACTGACTCCATCGGTGGGAAATTAATTAAGATTTAGATATTTTTACATCTGCACAACAATTATCACCACTACACCAAACACTTTATTTTTGCGCAAAACGCGCGTTTCGATCTACCATAACTGAAAAATCACATATTGCCGAGCATGCTCTTAAACAGAATCAAACTGTAACATTAGATAATTTAAGGACAATGAAGAATGTATGTGATAGGAAATTATTGGCCGCATACCACATACATAGTATTGAAATAATAAAATGTGAACATAATGTAAATCAGATTCACAGTTCTCCGTACGAGTTACTTGACCTGAACGAATACTCTTCCACTCAAGTAATTCCAAGTATCAGGACTCCGTTTCGTTTTATTAGATTTTGTCAATTATCGTTCCTGATGATGCTAACATGCTAAGCGAAACGTGCGTCGAGTGCAAAAATAAAGTATTTGGCGTAATGGTGATAACTGTTATTGTTCCAAAGATTTCAAAGTCCCAATGTAATTTCCACATCTGTCATTTACCAATTCAAAACTTTGCTAATGTGACAGTTCATGTCGAAGGACGACATAGTGTGTACATGTACGTAACTTCTTTTTCTATAATTTCTTCACAGAATTATGTGATATCAAAAAATGGCTTACTCAATTCAAATAAAAAAGCTAAGGATATTTCACATTTATAATAAGCTGGAAACCTAATATTTCAGAAATTGCTGTACCAAATTTAATGCGTTCTTCTAAAACGCATTTTATTGGTTAATGAATATTTACAAACACTGTATGGCAAATAGTTATAAACCTTAGAATTTTTGAGGCACCCAAATTTTTAGCCTGTTAACAGTTTTTAATATTTTTTTGATATGCAATTTACTTGTCTGTATTTTTTTCTAAGCAAATTTGTAATAAAACTACGTTTTTAGTCAAGTTATATCTTGTTTTGCATATTTGGAACAAATTTCTGGCTATAACCAAATAGCTACCTAATAGTATTATGCCTGTATTTGTTTAAACATGTTTAGACATACGAAGTCAATTTTGTTGGTTAATAATACACACAAGAGGGGAGAGATATGATAAATTACATTCATATATTTTTTGTAGTTTTTCGTAAGAAAATTTAAGAAAGGAGCAAAAATGTCTATAAAGTTTTTTTCATTCTAAAGAAAAGAAAAAGTGTTCAAATGTGTTATACAGTGACATAGAATACATAGAGGTTTGAAAAATATAAAAATAAACTTTTATTTAAAGGTTAGAATATTTATACTAAGCTTGGAATTACACGCGAAGCATTAGTTCCGGTCGAGTAACTCGGAAAGAAAATTGTCAGGAATAGGTCCTCGGTCCTTATTTAATCTATTTTAATATTTTATTATTTCATTACTTTCGTATGCGTCGTAATTTCCTATCACATACATTCTTTATTAACCTTAAATTATCTAACAGTGTAAGATTTATTGATGTATACAATCTGAACACACTTAGAAGTTTTAAGGGATACTTTTTACACAAACTAATACACAGATACACGTGGATCCCAGAGACAAGAAATCTATAATCACCTATACAATAATGAAACAAAAAAACACGGCTGAGAGTACAAGACATGAGAATCCAAAGAACTGCAAGATGTAGTAGTGACCATTACTTATGTGTTACTTCGCATGAAAATAAACTTCCCAATAAGAAAACAAGATAACGAAAGGCAAGGAGCTATAAAGAAAAATGAAAAAAAGGAAAATTTAGAAGAGCAAAGATACATTTTAATGGATGTTTACATTTAAAGCACTGGGACATTATACAAGAAATAGAACAAATAAACCTTATTGGTGGGATACCGCAATCGAAAATGATATAGAACACAAAAAGAATCTGCATTAAAAATATTTAACAACCAAGAAATTGGAAGAAAAAAGAAACGCAAACAGTAGTAAGTAGAAAAATATCTAATAAAAAAAAAAAACACTCTCGGGAAAGAAACTGTCAAAGAATAAAAATCTATTTAGAAGAAACTAGTAACAAGAAAGCTGGAAAGTGATAAAAAACCTAAGAGGGTATAAGAACAGAGAAATAATAACAACTATAAAACCTCAAGATTGAGGAAAGCTAGTGATAGAGGCAGACAAAAATTTGAAGAGGACAAAAAACCAAATGATGAGAGTAGCAGGAATATCCAGAAAAGAAAGAGTCACCAACGAACTTATTAAGGAAATCATGGGAATCAAATACAATATTACAGACGACATCCTAATTAAACAACTTATCTGGTTTGGGCATATTCAAAGAATGGATGAAAATCGAATTCCAAAACAAATACTAAAATAGCAACCAGACGGCAAGACAAAGCGAGGTAGACAGAAAACAAGTTGAAGAGAAGAGATAGACAGGGAAATTGTGAAAGGAGACCTGGAATACCTATGAAACGACCGAAAAAGATGGAGATTTGATGTCGGAGAACGTTAAAAATATATATATATATATATATATATATATATATATATATATATATATATATATATATATATATATATATATATATATATATATATATATATATATATATATATATATATATATATATATATATATATATATATATATATATATATATATATATATATATATATATATATATATATATATATATATATATATATATATATATATATATATATATATATATATATATAGGTCTCACATATAGAGCTATCCCGTTAACTTCCGCAAAGTACCGGCCAGAAATCCTACAAAAAGTTAAACAAACATTATACAACAACCATTTTTCAGAAAACACAATTTTAAAAATATTTAAACAGAGAACTTTTTTATTTTACAACAAAGATAAAAAGACAAAAAAAAAACACCAAACAAAATAATAAAAAATATATTGCTATGCCATATACAACCGGTCTTTCGGAAAAAATAAGTCATATTCTTTCAAAACATGACAATGCTGTTTGCCATAAAGCCCAAAACTTTTTATTTACACCACTTAAAAGCAAAGTACCTCAAAAAAAGAAATCTAACGTAGTTTACTCCTTCCCTAAGAAATACATAGGAATGAAAACATAATACTTAGACAACAGACTAAATGGTCATAAATACACCAAATATGCTTCAACTGCACTACATAAACATGAAACACAAACAAGACATGAACTTGACTTCAAGAATACTAAGATCTTAACACAGGAACCAAACTATACAAAGTTGATATTCAAAGAGATGATTGAAATAAAAAGAGAAAAATGAAACGATAAATGATAAAAAATATATCAAGGGCTTAAGTCAAATCTACCATAATCTAATTAAATAAATAAATATAAAAAAAAAATCTTAAACTACTAACTATAAGCAAAACATAAGAATTGAACGGCCTTATATAGAATATATACAAACATCCTATATAAAATACAAACTAACAAAAAAAACAGAATCTTATCTCAAAATAAAAAAATATAAGCCACCTTGACTGTTAAAATAACAATCAGTTGATATCAATTCACACAAAAAAAAACTCCAAGGTTTTCAATTTTTATTTTGGAAATATATTTTTAGACAATTTTAAATTTTAACATATAATTGTGAAAGTGTTTTTTAGAAAAGTAGATTTAATGTAATTTTTTTTTTTTCGTAAAGAAAAACTTGAAAAAGCACAAGAAAATGTGCGAAGCGTTGTTGTAACCAATAGTAAGTTTTGTTTTAAATGACAACCAAAACCCAAAAAAAATATTACCTATTTTATGTATTATATGTTATTATATATATATATATATATATATATATATATATATATATATATATATATATATATATATATATATATATATATATATATATATATATATATATATATATATATATATTTATATATATATAAGATTTAACCAACTATTTTATTTTTAAGAATTTTGGTAGATATCTCTTGCTTTCTATCTTTATATGTATATATATATATATATATATATATATATATATATATATATATATATATATATATATATATATATATATATATATATATATATATATATATATATATATATATATTTATATATATATATATATATATATATATATATATATATATATATATATATATATATATATACAGTGAAATCTCCCTTGGGCGGACACCAACGGGACCGACCGGAACTGTGTTCAAGAGGGGTGTCCACTTACAAGAAAACTGTAATTAACGAATTTAGGACATTCAAAACGTATACTTATGTATGTACATATTTTTAAAATAAACAAAAAACTTAAAACTTAAGGAAAAAAACAAAAATTTGTTACCTTTAAATACATATAAAATATAATAGGATAGAGTTATACATGTGAAATGAAAGGTCACTTTAATGACGCAAGAATTCATGTATTGTTGTTTGTGTTCTCTTTTTCTTTAAAATGGCGTCCACAAATCGTATTTCTAATTTGGAAGGAAACTCTAAAGACTCTGCATCTCCGTGATCTTCGGCAAAACTTTTAAGCTGCTTGGTTAGGGTAATAGCTTCACCATAATTTGGGATAGCATCTGTAGGTACTGGAACCTCATCGACATCAGAATCTTCGGAAAGTCCTTGTGTTTCAACTGGATTTCCAATTTCTTGTTCTGAATCTGGATTTTCAGCATACAAATTTCCATCTGTGTCCAAAAAATTATTAAGGTTTTCATTATCAGTCAACTCCAACAAATTCTTATTTTTGAGGATATCTGCAAGTACGTTAAGTGGTAAGTCATCTTCTGTATCAGATGTAACAGCCTCAGTTAAGTGGTCTTCACTTTGCTTATTTTTATGCTTAACTCCCGCATTACGGAAGCAATTTTTAACTGTTTCGTTGGTTACTTGTTCCCAAGCGGAAGTAAACTGCATCCATTGGAGTAATTTTCTTAATTAACTCAAAAGCTGTACCAGCAGTTTCAATGTTTACTATCAGGTGTTTTAGTATTAGACTTCGGTAATAAATTTTAAAATTTTTTATAATTCCCTGATCAAGTAGTTGACAAGGTGTTGTACAGTTAGGGGACAGAAACAAGATTTTTATATTTTTTGAGCAGACGTCTTTTGGATGAGATCCTGTATTGTCTAAAAATAAAAAAATGTTTCTTTGTTTCTTTTGTCATTTTCCAATCAAGATCTTGCAACCACTCTGTCATACTTGCTCCTGTCATCCAAGCTTCCATTCCATCCAAGCAATATTTCCAAGTTACAGGCAGGTTGTTTATATTAATATTTTTAAATGCTCTGGGTTTAGCTACCTTACCAATGACTAAGAATTTTTCTTTTTCTCCCGCCATATTTGCACAATGAAAAACTGTAAACCTCTCTTTGGGATATTTACAACCAACCATGTTTCTTTTTTTAATGTTTGCGTTTTGTTGGGTAAAAATACAGGCCTATCTCATTGGCATTATAGATGTCGTGTGTATCCCTTAATTAAAGAAGGGCATTTGCCTTGAATGATGAAACATCTTCAGCAATAACCGAAGCTCCTTCTCCTGAAATCGCTTTAAAACTTATGTTGTGGCAGATTCTAAATTTACTAAGCCAACCAGAAGAAGAACTGAGAGAAAATAATAATAATCTTTATTATTAGCCAAGCTAAACAAATACAATTACAAAATATATATATAATTACAAACTAACTTAAATGCTATGGTTATCTACTATGTAGCTTCTTAACAATTTTTTAAAGAGTATAAAGTTTGCATTTTTCAAATTTATTGGAAGATTGTTAAATTCTATAAGTTCTCGATGGAATAAGCAATTTTCAGCGTATGATGAATTTACAGTGGGAACATAAAAGGCCAATCTATTTCTAGTGTTATATGCGTGCATGTCATTGACAAATTGTAATTTTTCTAAAATATGTTTAGGGTACACTCTATTTTTAATTTTAAAAACAACTATCATTGTATTTAAAAAGATATTTTGTTTTACACTTAATAAGTCTGTTGTTTTCAACATATTTTTTATTCTTGAATACCTATTACAACCTATTATACATCTTAATGCCTAGTTTTGCTTTTTCTGGAGATTGTCTATATTTCTTTTGTTGAACATAAAGAGAATTGTGGCACAATAATTGAGGTGGGGATTAGTATCGACTTATATATTAGCAATTTAGCCCAAGTACTTGAATTTTTACCTATTCTACATAAAAAAAATAATTTTTTTTGATACTTTTTTTTATATAAGTGGCATGACTAGAGAAAGATAGATTTTCATCAATAACTACACCCAAGTATTTATATTCTTTAACTTGTTCATTTCTGTCATTGTCTATCACAATGCCATTATGAGTAGAGTTATCTAGAGTATTATCTTTGCCTTTTAGTATCATAAATTTGGTTTTTTTTAACATTGAGACTAAGACTATTACAACACAGCCATCTGTGTAACCTATCTAAGTCTTCATTTATTGTTTGCACTAGATCTTTTATGTTATCACTTTCATAATAGAGGATTGTGTCATCTACAAATAACTGTAATTCACATTTTTTATGACTTTCACTATATCATTTATACACAACACGAATAAGTCAGGTCCTAGCACTGTGCCCTGTAGAACACCATGACTATTGATCTTAATAGAAGATAACGCTCCATTATATTTTGTTTGTTGTGTTCTGCTGTCCAGATATTCACAGAACCATTTTTACATTTCCCTCAAAACCATATGTTTCCAATTTCTGAACCAATAACTTTCTGTTTATATTTTCAAAAGCCCTTTGAAAGTCAAGTAGAAGTACACCAACCAATTTTTTCTCACCTATAGAAGACTTCCACTTGGAAATAACAGTCTGTAGTGTACTTTTACAAGAGTGATTTTTTCTAAAACCAGCCTGACCATATGTAAGCAACCTGTTTTCTTCTACGTATTTTCTCATTTGTTTGCTTACAATAGTTTCAAGAAGTTTTTCATACCTAGCTACCATATTAATTGGTCGATATTCTTCACATCTGTTAGTGTTAGTTACTTTTTCAATAGGAATAATCGTTATCGTTTTCCATTCTTGGGGGAAACTTTCTCTTACTAGGCTAGTGTTAATCAGTTTCAGAAAGCAATCACCAATTATTTTAAATGCTAGTTTTAAAATTCTGACATTAATGCCATCAACACTACTTGTCTTATTTTTTAAATTTTTTACAGTTTTTCTAAGGTCAGTTAGTTCTAATATTTCAAAATTATTAAACTTATTTATTGAGGTTTCAATATTGTTTAGAACTTCCTGGGTTTCAATTTCCCCCATGTCTTTTGTTATGACACTAATACTATGCAAAATGTAGTCATTAAATTTTTCTGCTATTATTTTGTTATCCTTTTCCATCTTTCCCTTGAAAAAAAATGCCTTCTTGTCGTTTATTGTTTTTACCAGAAATTATTAGACCCTTCAGAGTCCTCCACATTTCTTTAGAATCTCCTTTAGCTTCATCTATTTTTCTATTATAATATGCCTGCTTTTTTTCTTTAATAAGTTGAACAACTCTGTTTCTATTTTGTTTATAGCTTATCCAGTCATCCTCAAGTCTGGTTATCATTGCTCTTCTGTACAAACTGTCTCTATTAGAAATTGCATCTTTAATTTCGAGCGTCCACCATTTTTTGTTTCCCCATTTGCACATTGCCCTCTTTCTACTATTGGAGCATGCTTGTTTAATTTCACAGTTATAATTTGTACCAGATAGTTTGCAATAGCGTTTGTAGACTTCAGGGTTATCAATGCGCTAATTCCAGAAAACATTATCTAAAAAAAAAATAATTCATGTGCATACCTGTCAAAGGAATCACCCACCTTATGGCGAGCTGCTATAAACCAGTTTTAACACAACTTATCAATTTTGGTACCATCACCAGTCAAAAAGCTTCTTTTTTCATTCAAATAGTTGTTCGACATCCACTTGTTTAGAAGGATTTCTTTATGTTTAATTATATCAGCAGCTTGTGTTTTTCAGATATTAAAACCCTTGGATAAGTCCCTTACACTTAACTTTTCCTTATTGTGAACTTCAACAATTTCAATTTTTTTGTTTAAGGGTGAGAATTTTTCTATTTGGAGCCATTTCTACAATGAATGTGTCGCCGACTATGTCTCTTTTTCACATAGGCGTCAGACCAATCTTAAATCTCCGCGTATACGGAAAAATTGAGATCGGTAAATCCCCGGTTTATTCGGGGAAGTCCCTCAGTGAAGGCAGGCAGCGCCGTTGGCACGCGGCGCGAGACGCGGTTGGAAAACGCAAATGTATATATGTATATATATATATATATATATATATATATATATATATATATATATATATATATGTATATATATATATATATATATATATATATATATATATATAAATTATCTAATTTTATTAATTTTTTATTTGATTCCGTTCAAGCGCATGCTCGTCAATACTTGATTTTTCAGGTACAGGGCAGATAATGATAATGCTAACCTTGCTAGAAAAACGCGCGCCGAGTGCAAAAATAAAGTATTTGGTGGAGTAGTGATAACTGTTTAGATGTAAAGATATCTAAATCTTAACGACTTTTCCATCAAGATAGTCAAGTCGGTATTAATTCTGTATCATCAGAGTTTACAACTACAATTTTTTTTGTAAAAATTATTTGATACAAAAGTATTTTTAAAATCGACTCTTTATTATATATATATATATATATATATATATATATATATATATATATATATATATATATATATATATATATATATATATATATATATATATATATATATATATATATATATATATATATATATATATATATATATATATATATATATATATATATATATATATATATATATATATATATGTATATATATATATATATATATATATATATATATATATATATATATATATATATATATTTTTGTAAAAAAAAATTGGCTCCCAAATTTTAAGGCATTGGCATAACTATCTTCTAATAATACTTTTATGCCCTTTGGAAATGATGGTTATTTTTGTATTTCTACGTCGCTTTATATGAAATAAATGATTTTTTCTTATTTATTTTTTTGTCATTTATAATGACTATAAAAAAAAATTGAACAACCTAATAAGTTTTCAGTGTCTGTGCGCGATATATATATACATATATATATATATATATATGTATATATATATATATATATATATATATATATATATATATGTATATATATATATATATATATATATATATATATATATATATATATATATATATATATATATATATATATATATATATATATATATGTATATATATATATATATATATATAATATATATATATATATATATATATATATATATATATGTATATATATATGTGTGCGCGATATATATATACATATATATATATATATATATATATATATATATATATATATATATATATATATATATATATATACATATATATATATATATATATATATATATATATATATATATATATATGTATATATATATATATATATATATATATATATATATATATATACATATATATATATATATATATATATATATATATATATATATATATATATATATATATATATATATATGTGTATATATATATATATATATATATATATATATATATATATATATATATATATATTTATATATATATATATATATATATATATATATATATATATATATATATATGTATATATATATATATATATATATATATATATATATATATATATATATATATATATATTTATATATATACATATATATATATATATATATATATATATATATATATATATATATATATATATACAAATTGTATATAAGAATTAACCATAAAATGTTAAAAACAATAAATAATCAATCAAATAAAACTTACATTTTGAAAATTTCATTAGATTTAATGTACTAACCAATGAAATGTTAAATTTTAAAATTGATGCAAAACTTTTTATTTCTTTTAATTATCAGCTAGTTTTTCATAATTGTATATTACTAACTCAAAGCCCTTAATACGGAAATGCTGCTAAGGGAGTGTACTTTTAAAAAACGGATAATTATTACAGCTGGACACGTCACGCATAGGATTCCAATATCAAAATTGCAAACGCAAGTAGCTAATTTATCCTTGTCAAAAAAGGGTAAACCCAAGTTTTTAAAATAGTCTGTAACAGAAAGGAGACTACTTTATGCAACGACTTTTCATGAAATCTGATTTATTAAATTCCCAGCTTTTTACGTATTAATACAAAATTTGGTGTAATTTATTACGTCAAATTTCGTAAAATATTATGAAAATTGTGTTTTTTACTTACAATATATAAAATACATTACCATAGCAATAGATAAGTATTAAAAAATTAAAGCAATGAATAAAACACTTTTTGAGGTTTATTTTTACTGTTTTAGTACCTTATTGGCTGTTCAGGACAGCCGTAGGAATCTATGTTCCCTATAGTGTACTTTGCCCTGAGATTAAAGGTTTTAGTGATTCATTGGCTGCTAATATCTTTAGGTATGGGCGTTTGTATTTAAGAAAGACAACAAATTCAACACTGCAATCAAATGAGCGCAGGGAAGATGTTTATAGCAAACATATAGCAACCAGACTTGGCGGGATTAAAAGTACAGACAGTCATTTTGGTTGCAAACTTATCTGAAATTTAGAGTATGTTTCTAGCTCTATTTAAACAATTTACAAAGAATAAAAGCAAAAATCGATATTAACCTAACCTTTATTGTTGTTTTTATTAGTTCAAAGATAATTAAAAAAAAAAAATTTCTGTGTGCGAAATCGAAATTTCAGAAAAAATATATTTTTATAACCAAGTAGTTATTGCCCAGAGTTATATTTCCAGTGTCAGCTCTTTACATCCACCAAAGACAATTTTTTAGTGACTTTGTCTAGGTTTAAAATAATTATGACTTAATTATTATCAGTGGTACGCAGAATCAGTGTTGCTTATCAAATAAACTAGTTTTAGAGCAGAAGAAAATTCTGTTAATTAATTTCCTTAACAATATACCAGAGTCTAGCAATGAACTTTTAAGCAATTATCTGAATTTAAGAATTATTTGGGATTCACAAATTAATCTTATCTGCTTCGGACTTTTAAGTACCGACTATCCTTACGAGGACCGCGTTTTAAGTTTTAAAAAACGACCACTAGAAGGCGCTATTGAGATGTGACATTACCATTGTTGTAAAATTTGACGTTTGTTATTGTTAAAACAGTAGCAGCTCAGAAATTGATCTAGTGGTTTGTTTACAGTGAGCGTTTAAAAAAAATAGTTTTGTGAACAAATGGAAATTTCACGAGAAGGTTTGATGATTTTTTACGATTTTAGTAAAGACCTAACTCAAAAATAATGCCTCGAATCGCTTCGTTCAACTTTTAGTAATGAATCGCCATCAGAAAAGACTGTTTACAATTGGTTTGCAGAATTTCGTCATGGTCGTGCTTCCATCAACGATGAATTTCGTGAAGGTCGACCAAAATCGGTTGTTGTTCCAAAAAAGATCGATACTGCGCGCAACATGATTAAAGAGGATCAGTATGTGATCTACCGTGAGAAAGAGGCATCCTTAGGCATGTAGAAGACTACACTACTTTCGATTTTGCATGAACATTTAGCTATGAAAGCTATCTGTTCCCGATGGATTCCGCATAATTTGACCGAAACTCAAAAACAGGCTCCTATCAATTGGTATAAGGAAATGCTCAAAAAATTCGACCAAGGACATGAAAAATCCGTATACAACATCATAATAAGAGATAAAACTTGGATATATTTGTACGAGCCGAAAACTGTTCCCAGATGAACTGAATCCAACAAAAGCACTATAAGAAAATGATCGTTTGTTTCTTTGGTTATACTTGACATGTTGCAATCATGGCTTTAGAGAATCGAAGAACAGTTAATGCTGAATTATAACAGTTTGTTAGCCAGAAGTCATCGGTGAAATCAGAAAAAACAACTGAAAACTTCGCATCATTATTTATCCTGACAATGCCAGCTCTCACAAAGCAAGTCAAACAATTGATTATTTGACGGAGGAAAACATCGAATTAATGTCTCAATATAAATATATAATAAAAGACTGTTTTTAGTCACTTTCTACTAATTTATTTATAAATTTTTGTGTGTTTCACGCGAATTTCCACCAAGCAGAAGCTACAACCATCCGTAATCTCTCATTACCCGTATTCACCTGATTTATTGCCTAACGACTTTTTCTTGTTCCCGATTGTCAAAAAAAAAAATGCGTGGATAGCGATTTTAATTACCTCAAAAAGCTGTTAAATCCTTCTAAAACCATGTTTTTGAGGAACCAACTTCAGAGTAGAAAAAATGTTTAAAAAGTGAATATTTTGAGAAAGTTACGGAGCATGATGGTAGGATACAACGAATTGTATAAAGTACGCATACCTATTACTCCATCGAAAGCTGACACAGCAGCTTTCGAACCGACAGAGTAGTTGACACAGTCAACGCTTTAAAAGCAGGTAGCGCTTTTTTCGAGGAATCCTTCCTCAAGTATATAATTATTGTAAAGCAACTGAAAATAGACAGAAGTCCATATTCCAGCAGCTTACTAGCTATTCTCTTGTCTGTCAAATCCATCCTGAGATGCGTTTCGCCGTATCACGGCTCGTCAGTCAGGCTAGGATTGACAAACAAGAGAACGGTATCAAGTGGTACTTATCCCAGAAGTTATGGAGCATGATGGTAGGATACAACGAATGGTATATAGTACGCATACCTATTACTCCAACGAAAGCTGACACAGCAGCTTTCGTACCGACAGAGTGACTGTGTCAACCACTCTGTCGGTTCGAAAGCTGCTGTGTCAGCTTTCGATGGACTAATAGATATGCGTACTTTATACAATTCGTTGTATCCTACCATCATGCTCCGTAACTTCTGGGATAAGTACCACTTGATACCGTTCTCTTGTTTGTCAATCCCAGCCTGACTAACGAGCCGTAATACGGCAAAACGCGTCTCAGGATGGATTTGACAGACAAGAGAACAGCTAGTAAGCTGCTGGAATATGGACTTCTGTCTATTTTCAGTTGCTTTACAATAATTATATATACTTGAGGAAGAATTCCTCGAAAAAAGCGCTACCTGCTTTTAAAGCGTTGACTGTGTCAACCACTCTGTCGGTTTGAAAGCTGCTGTGTCAGCTTTCGATGGAGTAATAGGTATGCGTACTTTATACAATTCGTTGTATCCTACCATCATGTTCCGTAACTTCTGGGATAAGTACCACTTGATACCGTTCTCTTGTTTGTCAATCCTAGCCTGACTAACGAGCCGTGATACGGCAAAACGCGTCTCAGGATGGATTTGACAGACAAGAGAACAGCTAGTAAGCTGCTGGAATATGGACTTCTGTCTATTTTCAGTTGCTTTACAATAATTATATATACTTGAGGAAGAATTCCTCGAAAAAGCATTACCTGCTTTTAAAGCGTTGACTGTGTCAACCACTCTGTCGGTTTGAAAGCTGCTGTGTCAGCTTTCGATGGAGTAATAGGTATGCGTACTTTATACAATTCGTTGTATCCTACCATCATGTTCCGTAAATTCTGGGATAAGTACCACTTGATACCGTTCTCTTGTTTGTCAATCCTAGCCTGACTGACGAGCCGTGATATGGCAAAAACGCGTCTCAGGATGGATTTGACAGACAAGAGAACAGCTAGTAAGCTGCTGGAATATGGACTTCTGTCTATTTTCAGTTGCTTTACAATAATTATATATTTTGAGAAACAATAAAACGATTTTTTTTTCTTTGTTTTTGTAAAACCTTCAAAGGTAGCCCTCGTATCATTACCTTACTCACCACATCATGCTTTAGGGTCTTATGTAAACAAAGTATTGTAGTAAGTAAACCCAGGCGGCAGTTTTTTTCTAAAAATGTTAACGTTGCTGAACCCGACATAGTTATGGCGGGGCACTCCATTCCTCTAACATCGTCACTCAACTTGTTAGGCGTTAATTTGGGTGGAAATATGTCCTGGCATGAGCATGTTGCAGGCATAGCAAGGAGAGCTTCTCAAAAGTTGGGAATATTATTTCGAACCAGAAAGCTCCATTCCACAACAACTGTTAATTCTTTACAAAGCTCAAATTCGACCAACTATGGAATACTGCTCCCATGTTTGGGGCTCCGCTCCCAAACATACACTGCATTTGTTGAATTATGTTCATCGAAGAACGGTTGGCAACTTGAGCCTATTCTACAAGTATTTTCATGGAAAGTGTTCGGAGGATGTGGCCCGTTTAATTCCTCCCAGAGCGGTGCATGTTAGAAATACACGTCGCGCTGATACTTCACATCCGTATGAGGTTCAGCTTGTTACTCCTCGTACAACGCTTTTCAAGCAGTCTTTTATATGGAGAACATCATCCCTTTGGCATAATTTGCCCAGGACTGTGTTTCCCACCGAGTACAATTTACAGCGATTTAAGAACAACGTAAATCGCTTTTTCCGCACACGTGTCGGTCCTGTAGCGCTTTAGGGACCTCCCTGCAGCACGTGTGCTAGACCCATAAATAAATATATATATATATATATATATATATAAATATATATATATATATATATATATATATATATATATATATATATATATATATATATATATATATATATGTATATATATATATATATATATATATATATATATATATATATATATATATATATATATATATATATCCCAGGAATATATATAATTAATAATATTTGGTCTGAGTCAACTTGAATCATGTTTAGAGATATTTAGAACAATATAGTCACCGTTACCTCAGTATATTAAAATGTACCACTCTACGCACACTATGGGAACAAGGAAAGTTTTAAACTGAATCTGCATAATCACAACTACTTAACTATGTTTACTTTTGCTCTTACAATACAAGCCGCTGAACAGCAATCACGAGAAAGTATTAAATTGGTAAAATGATTAAATATATTTAAGAACAAACTAAAAACTTTTTAAATATGAATATATTTACTAATATAACAGAATTCGCGAAATTTAAAAGTTAATATATGTACTCTAAATGTAGTGTGTCAGATCTACTTTTAAAGTTAAACTTGATTTATCTTATGTCATTCATATGATATTACGGGCAATTAAATTAACTTGTGACGTGCAAAATAACAAATAAGTGCAAAGTCTTCAAATCTAAAAAACTAATAAAAGTGCAATTTATATCAAAGTGTAAGAAAATATGTTTTTGAAACGGGTTAGGGAACATCCATAAATTACGTCAAGCAAATTTCGTGGTTTTCCGACCTCCCTTCCTCTAGATCGCAGATTATCACATTCGAGTGACCCCCATCCCCCTGTTGTGACATCACATTTTTAGTAAATTTTAATTTGCCCACAATGCAGACGTAATGTGTACCCATAGATTGTTTTTCGTATTTATGATGCGATGTCACAAAAGGCTTAACTCCTCCCTCTCCTCTGTCACACTGTGTCACACTCTATAGACCCCCTCCCCCTCAATGAGTCACGTAATTAATGGATGATCCCTTATATAATATTTAATAATTACATGTTATCCGGTGGTATTTTCTCTCTCTCGCATCATTACTCGGCTCCGAACGTCGTGACCTCTATTGCATTTTTACACAGAATTTACAATAGCCTTCCAGTCTTCTCTATCTTCGCCACTTCTTATTATCTCCGGTAACTCCAAGTGCATTGCAGAAATGATCTGATCGATGTATCTGTTGGGAGATTTACCTCTTTTTCTTCTACCGTCGACTTTCCCCTGAATCAGCAACTTTTCCATGCAATCTCTCCTTATTATGTGACCAAAAAATGATGCTATTTTCCTCTGAATCGATGGTAACTATGATATTAAGATCACTCAGAACAGACGCATTTGTCCTATAGGTTGTCCAGGAAATTCTGAGCATCCGCCTGTAGCTTGTAGTTTCGAAAGCCTTTAGTCTTTTACGTCATGCTGCATTAGCAGTCCATGTTTCGGCTCCGTATGTGGCTAAAGGAAAAATTAGTGAATTGACAAGTCTCTTTTTAGTCATTTTGTTTATTCTGTGATTTTCCCATACTTTGGTTAGGCTTCTCATTGCAGTTTTAGCCATCGTTATCCTTCTTATAATTTCTTCTTCGCAGCCTCCTTTGTTAGAAATTCTGGTGCCTAACTATATAATATCTGTCTTCAGTGGTATATGTTAGAGTTTATTTTGTTGAGAGGACGCAAAATTTTAGCTCGATCTACTATAAGAAGAGAACATTTAGTGAAATGCACATTTGCGCTAACCTTTTCGATTCGATGCAGCAGTGCAACCATTTCTTCCTTGGAACTAGCCATTATTGTTGTATCATCAGCGTATCTTAGGTTCGAGAACATTTTGCCTCCTACTGATACCCCTCCATTCCACTCTTCCGTTGCTTTGCGGATAATCTATTACCACATGTATTGAAGAGTAGTGGAGAGAGGATACAACCCTGCCTCACTCCCCTTCCAACTTGGAATGGCTTAGACAGATTTTTCTCAACTCTAACATAGGCGATGTTGTTGCCGCATAATTTGTGGATTAAGAAAACTAGGTGGTCGAGTGTCCCCATTTCTCCATAAGTGATCCCACTGTATTGTATCGAAAGATTTCAATCGTTCTTGGATGATGTGGAGCATTTTGCTTGCATGTTATATAAAAGAGATTTGGGATAATTTTTACAAACGTCTCGTGAGCCTTTCTTGTGAATATATATATATATATATATATATATATATATATATATATATATATATATATATATATATATATATATATATATATATATATATATATACATATATATATACATATATGTCGATTGTGTCCATTCTTTAAGTCATTTACCTGTTGTCCAGATCTTGGATATTTTGCGGATTAAATTAACACCTGTCGCTTTAAGCATTTTGACCACAGTGCCATCCACCCCTAATGATTTATCATTTTTGAGTTTTTTCATAGCTGATTCCACCTCACTCCTGAGAATTGTTGGCTCTAGATTTCCCATATTCAGTTGTGTGCTATGGTTATTTGCACTTCCCATGAGAATTTGACAGTACTCGCACCATCTTTCGATTACTTCCGGCTTTTCTGTCAAAATTTTCCCAGTGTCGCTTTTTTGTGGTAGAAAATTTGGTGTGAATGTGTTCATGTTTGACTTTTTTAAATAAATCTGTAATTTCATGTTTTTGTGAGTGGCGTTCTATTTCGTCACAAGTTTTGACTCTATGTTTGTTTTGTCTTGTGTAATAGCTTTGTTTATTGTTTTTGTTAAGTTATTATATTTCATTTGTATTTCCTTGTTGAGGCCTTTATGGTAGACTTTAGTTGTTGGCGCTTTTGTATTAGTTGCCAAGATAATGGAGATATCTACGGTTTTTTTGGTTCCGATTTCATATCGTTGCAAGTTGAAGCAGCTGATTCAATGACTGTCCTCATTTTTGTCCACAGTTCATTAGAGCTTGATTATTTTATTTCATCTTGTGTTATTTACTTCAGATTATGAGTGACATTTTTAGTAAATTTTGAGCTTGATCCAAGGTGCCATCTGTTTGATGGTATTGTTGGGCTTACATGTCTTCGAAGTTTGAGGCATATTTCTGCTATGAAAGCGTTGTGATCGCTACCGCAGTCCATTCCTGGGAATATTTTTATATCTCTTATCGATGTTTTCCAGCGGCATCTGACTATAATGTAAACTATCTGATTGCGTGTTTTGCTATCTGGGGATTGCCAAGTGTATAGGTAGCGTTTGTGGTGTTTGAAATTTAAGTTTGTTATAAACAAGTTATTTTCTGCGCAAAATTCCATTATTGTTTTTTCTCTCTCATTTCGTTCTCCTAGACCGTACCTGCCCATTATGCTTCTTAATTATCTTGTTCCGTTGTGCCAATCTTTGCATTGAAATCACTAAGAAGTAGTTGAACTTCTCTATTACGAAGCCTTTTAATAGTCTCACTTAGTTGTCCATAAAAGTTATCTATGTCCTCTTGCTTGCTTGAGCTGTTGTAGCGTAAACCTGTACAATATTTATGTTTGCGGGTATTGTTTGAATCCTAACTGTTATAATTCTGTCATTATCTGCTTCGTAATCCAGAACCGAGTGTTTTATGCGTGTATTGTATTTTAAAAACATATAAATATTCACGTTTGTAAAAATTTATTGTTAAAACTAATAAAGTTAAGAAATTATTTGCATTTTGTTGTCTACTGTGGCAAGAATTAGGTTAAACAACTTTGTAAAACAATGTAACTGGTTTTAAGAGATTTTATAAGATATCTACTGCCTACCTGATGCCTGACTCTTACTTTAAACCTAAACTATGAGTAGAAATTGATACATATAATTTACTTATATTCTGAAATTTCACACTGAGTTTCATCAAGTAGTTAATTTCTCAGCTATATGACCAGAATGATACTCAAATTTGCTGTTAAATTTCAAAATCATCTGACCTATACCAGTATTCATGTTTCATGCTAATATTTATTTTAACCAATAAACTTTTTTTTATTTATCATTTACATACCTGAATTAAGTTTTTCATAGTTTTGAGTTAGTCAGTCATAGTCAAAATGTTATTCACACAATAAAGGCTTAATTTCCAGGTAAAATCGCTTAAGAATATCTCATTTTCATATATAAGTGCTTCATGGATTTCACAAATTCATTGCATCCTTTAATATATATATATATATATATATATATATATATATATATATATATATATATATATATATATATATATATATATAATTGTAATATATATATATATATATATATATATATATATATATATATATATATTATAATTATATTTTAGTTTTTATTAAGTAGCTTTCTTAATACTTGTACTATTTATACAAGATTCGGTGCTAAGAGGTATACTGAGATGGGAAATCGCAATCAGCTCACAGTTTTGTTGTAAATTGTAGGGACCGCCACTTGTTTCACTGTGTATACATTTAAATTGCCATAACTTTTTTACATCACCCTGTATGATATTTTTAATTAAACATTCGTATTCGCCGCCTTCTCCTGTCTAAAAGAGCTCTCTTGGTAAATGTTGCTCCAAGCAACAGTTTCTGAGATAGTGGGATGTTTATTTCCATTTTTTAATTCCATTCCAATTCGCAAATGCGTTCCTTCACACGTTTCTTCACATTGTATAGTTACTTGGCAACGCTCAAAAATCACTCTGGCAATGATATAAGATATAATATGTTCTATGACTTAACTGGCTTGTAGTAATAATGACAGAAAGTAATTTTTGACAGATATCAAACAAGTTTTACGAGTATATTTAAGGAGAATTAATCTCTTCTCAAGTTCAACAGTGTTTTAAATCAAGATTATTATAGAGTTTGGTGAGAAAACTGATATGATTTTAGTGTTTGGTTTTTGTAACGGCAACGGTGGCAAAAGTGTTTGCGTATATCACGAAAGATTTCCGCATCGTCGAACTCCTAACCACCAGAATTTTGCACATATTGAGAAGCGACTTCCAGAAATTGAACAATTTAAGCCGATTAGGAATAATGCTTGACGGCTTTCACAAAACTAAAGCACTCGATGTTGAAAAGGAAATCCTTGAAATTGTACACGATAATCCTGGAATCAGCACTCGTTTAATTGTACGTCAAACGGGAATATCAAAAAGTACAACTAACCGGATCATTTAACAACAAATTATTCATCCCTTTCATATACAGTCCGTCCAGAAACTCTTACCTCCAGATCTTGGATCCCGTTTACATTTTTCACAAATTATTCGAGCACGGATAGCGACTCTTCCGGCTTTTTACACTAAAATCATGTTTACAGACGAAGCACGCTTTACTCGACGTGTTATAACCAATATGCATAATAATCATGTTTACGCTGAAGAAAATCCACATGCTGTGCAGCAAAGAGAGTTTCAACGCAAATTCAATATTAATGTCTGAATGGAATGTGTCGCGAACTACTTGATCGGACCGTTTAGGTTACCAGATCGACTTGATGGTGACATTTACTTGAATTTCATCCTATTCCAGAATTATTAGAAAACTACAAAAGTATCATAGTAGCCAGCAACTATTTTGCAAAATACTTCATGAATATTTCAAGCTACTATTTTTAAAAGCTGCTAACTACGAAAAATTTAGCTACGTTAGTAGTCTAAGCGTTCAGTAGTTCCGTACAATCCCACTCTATATACAGTGACGCCAATTAAGTATATATTTTATGGAAACATACTTTTGTGTGATGAAGAACTATATTTCATAGCAGCCAGTGCTGCAAGGCTACGCAAAAAAAAACAAAATATCACAATATAATATTAAAAATTTAAGGATAAATTAGTCCAAAAAAGCAGCATAAAAATTGATCAGTAGCATAATAAAAAAAAATTATATATATTAATTTATTTAGAACACATTAAAAAATGTTATTCAGCTTTTCGACATGAACTTATCTATCTTAAAAATAAAATTTTTATTTTGTGTATTAGGTGTAAGAGGAAAAATTATTATCTCTTACTGAAGAAACTGGTCTTAATATTATTAAAATACATACTTATGTTAATTTACTTTACACGTAATTTCATAATTTCTAACTTTATATTGATAGATCCTAGTTACCTAATTTTGAAAAGAAAAATAAATTTTTTGTTTTTATTGAGAAAAGGTTTTAAAAAGTTAATAGTGTGTTGAATTTATCGAAAAAATGTGTTCTTAAGGCTGCAATTCATTGTTTTTTTACAGAAATGGTGAATAAACCTCAAATTTAAAGATATTTTCAAAATACAAGTATTTAAAATGTTTAAATATACTTTGATATTCTATTTAGATAGCTAAAAATCAAAATCTTATTGGCTATGCAGCCTTTAAAATATGGTTAACTTTCAGTAAAATATAAAAAAGTGCTAGGTGTCCGTAAATTAATAAAAATAAGCTTAGTGTCTAGAGCAGGGGTCGGCAACCTTTTAACTAAGGGGTGCCAGTTTTCATCCATACAACATTTTGCGTGCCGACATAGGTACTTACTACAACTAAAATTAACAAAAATTAACTTAAATTAACTTAAAACATTGTTTTTAGGAGGTTTAATTACAAAATAACATTTAACAAATAATTTTATTATACTAGTCCTAGGACCTAGTGTGAACCCTGTGCTTGAAGTCACCTTCTAATACCCTTCTTAATTCTACAAATTTCGTGTTCCATAACTCGGAGCTTTTAAATTCGATGTATGAAGATCAAAATCATTAATGTCCATCCATGAGAAAAGAGATATGTCAAAGCACCTGCTGGAAAAATCCATTAAATCTGGTTTGATTAAAAAAGCGAACATAGGACCATGTTTATCAAAATCCTGACCCCTCTCGATAAACTCCTCTTTAGATTAGTCATATATTTAAGAATTTCGTCTATTAGTGCACCATCGTCGACACTGGATATATAAGTTTTTAAATTTGGAAAATATTTATATTTGTTTGTAGTAATATCGCTGATAAATAAATCTGTTTTTAATTTGAATGATTTCCAGGATTCGTATAAATCCAGAACTGTTTTGCCTGAACCTTGTAGCTTTAAGTTGAGTTCACTGAGATTGTTTGTAATATCAGTAAAACACATTAACATACAGATCCAGTTCTTATCTTCTAGTTCAGGATAAGCATCCACTTGATTTTTTTCCAACAAGAACAACAATTTCGCCCAGATATTGCACAAATCTAGATAGCACTTTACCACGGCTGAGCCAGCGCACATTATTGTGCAATGGTATATCTGAATATGCACTTTCTAGTTCCTGCAGAAACGCCTTAAATTGTCTATGGATCAGTGAAGAATGACCGACAATGTAGTTAACTATTTTAACCACCCTATCCATCACGGATTTTAAACTTCCAGCCGAGAATTTAGCGCACAAACTCTCTTGGTGAATTATGGAATGAAAATTCAAAACTGATCGACCCATGCGTTCTATAAGAAGGGAAACAAATCCTTTATGTCTCCCAATCATAGCAGGAGCGCAAAAAATTTTATTTAAATCAATGTTCCGCTTTTCAAAATATTTAACAAATTCTGAAAATATATCCTCTCCTCTTGTAGTTCCCTGCAATGGGAGCAGACAAATCAGCTCTTCATACACACTGCCATCATCGAAGTATCGCGCAACGATTGCCGGACGGGCAATGTCATTAATATCGACCCTTTCATCCAATGCTACACTAAATACAAAACTCCGTTTGATAGCGCCTCTCTGCTGTTTTTGGACATTTTGTGTCATTTCGGTAATTCGTCTCTCAATGGTCCGCGCTGATGCCGGTATATCCCTAATCCTGGCCAATATTGTATCCTTATTGGGCAAGTCGTCGAATAAAATCTCGCCAGTACTCAAAAACGTTTGCTTCATAAATTCTCCGTCAGTGAACGGCCTACCCTTTTGTGCCAACAATTGTGCAATTTTGAAACTGCTTTCATTTACCTGATTTTTTCCTTGGAAAACTTTGCTAAAGAATCTTGACTGTTTCTCATATTGTTTACTTGCTCTTTGTATTGCCTCCCTTTTATCAGCGTTATCTTTAAATGACGATTCATGTTTTATCTGGAAATGTCGTTGAACACTAGATGTCCGGAAAACTACGCTTTCCCGACATAGGACACAAATGGCCCGATCGTTTTGCTGTACAAAACCGTAATCTGTTGTCCATGAAGTTTGAAATGATCGAACGTCTACCTTCTGTTTCTTCGCGACCATAACGCAACGTAATTTTAATTTTTAAACTTTTCGACGACTATTGACTGGAACGGATGTTACTTCTATACTAAATGATCCAAACGTGTAGCCGCTTGCTATATATAGAAAAATAATGTTTCCAGAAAATTCCAATAATTACGTTTATTAAATTTCTTAGAACAAAAATTATTTTCTACAACGCGCCCATTGCAATCAAAGGGCCGCCTAGAAGTTAAATCTAACAAAAACTAAAGTTCGGCAATATAAAAAAAGTTGAGGACGCGTAGGAACGATTGAAGTCAAGTCAAACAAAAACCACGTTATAGCGGCTCTTTTGATCTGAATTGAGGACGTTTATTTGTGTTTTTGCCTAGGCTTATATTTTGAGGCTTGCCGTCTTTAATACTTGCCAAACCAAGGCATTCAGTAAAGTTATAAATTACAAAATATATATTTTGTAGTTTTTGGTAATAATACCTAGTGACCTATATATTATATCGTTTTTGTTTGTATCGTTAAAGTAATACTGTCTTCGATTATTTACTTAATTTCGAAACATGTCACAGATTACAGAATTAATGTGTAAACTTTGAATAGGTACGCGTGCCATTCAAAATTGCTTGGCGTGCCAGAGATGGCACGCGTGCCATAGGTTGCTGACCCCTGGTCTAGAGGATAGCAATTATAGGCAGAACTGTCGCTAATTTACTTTCACTATTTGAAAAAGTAGTCAAATTATTCTTGGTAACTCAAATATTTTAATTTAATTGCGATCTTTGGTAATGAATAATTCTTTCCTTAGTTTAGAAGTATTCGAATTAATTTCAAGGGTATTGTACCACTGCCACAGCAATTAAACTACTAGAGCAGGAATTTAAATATGTCCATAGAAATTTATTTACTGTCAGAGTCACTAAATTATTTTCGCAGTAACTGAATCACTGCCAAAGTTATTAACTTACGCTTGGTAGTGAAATAACTAAAATTTTAACTGCTATAGTAACCTTAACAACATGTTTTTTATGGGCAGAGTACACGTGTTAAAGGAATTCTCTGAAGCTCTATAGAAGTGACACGTGTGCGGAAAAAGCGATTTACGTTGGTCTTGAATGGCTGTAAGTTTTACTCGGTAGGAAACACAGTCCTGGGCAAATCATTCCAAAAGACCGCTTGAAAAGTGTTATACGGGGAGTAACAAGTGAACCTCATATGGATGTGATGTATTAGCGTGACGTGCATTAATAGCCCGCACCGCCCTAGGAGGAATTAAGCAGCTACATCTATCGAAAACTTTCCATGAAAATACTTGTAGAACAGATTTTAGTTGCCAACCGTTCTTCGATGTTCCAAGATATCAAGGTTTCTGGTGAGATCTGAGTCTCCAATCAGGTGAACAGGTATCTTCAGAATAGAGTGCAACAAATGCAGTGTATATTTGGGAGCAGAGCCCTAAACATGGGAGCAGTATTCCATCGTTGCACTGTGGGCCAGGAATCTGATTTTTTGTTCAAAATTGTCTAGAGCTCTCAATTATTAACGAAATCAGACATTTTTTTTTTAAATACTTGTAAGCGAATTTCAGACAAATGAAAGGAAGCCGATTTGCAAAATATAACCTCAAAATTTTTTAAACTTGCAAAAAGCAGCACGGAACTGGGTGGTGAAATTTCGAAGTTCAGGGGATTTCAAGTTAACGCGTTCAAAACTGGTTCATTGGGGGTTTCTAGGGTCGCTAAATCTATTTCTCGGGGTTATTTTTATTATATGCACCCTCTTGAGGTGTGAGAATGGGGGGGTTGGAGGGGGAGAAATTACGATATTCACCTGAATTAGAGTTTCGCGTTCAAAACTGGTTCTTCCGAGGTTTGTGAAGTCGCTGAATCTATTTTCGGGATTATTTTGATAAGGGTTGGAAAATAGATTCAGCGACTGCAGAATCCCCCGAGGTACCAGTTTGGAACGCGAATCTCTAATTCAGGAGAATATTACAATTTCTCACCCTCTAACCCTCATTTATACCACTTAAAAGGGTACATATGATCAAAATAATCCCGAAAATAGATTCAGCGACCCCAGAAACCCCCGAGAAACCAGTTTTGAACGCGTAAACTTGAAATCACATGAACTTCGAAATTTCACCTCCCGATTCCGTGCTGTTTTTTGCAATTTTAGAAAGTTTTGAGGAATATTTTGTAAATCAGCTTCCTTACGTTTGTTCGGACTTCGCTTCCGAATATTTAAAAAAAAAATCTTTGATTTCGTTACTAATTGAGGGCTCTAGACCATTTTGAACGAAAAATCAGATTCCTGGCCCACGGTGCGTTGGTCGAATTTGAGCTTTGTACAGAATTAACAGTTATTGTGGGGTATAAATCTTTCTTATTCGAAGTAATATTCTCAGCTTTTGAGAAGCACCCTTTGCTATGCATGCAATTACTATTAATACAGTTATTGTTTCCGTAAGTGTTATCTGAAAATTAAGTTTAACATTATAATACAGTTTGAAATCTACTTGTACATACTGCATATTATTTTTAGTGTTCCGTAAGGAACCCTTATAAGATTACTTCGGTGTATGTCCGTCTGTCTCTCTGTCCGTCTCTTTGTCTGTCACATCCGATTTTCTCCGAAACTATTTGACATAGAAAGTTAAAATTTGGCACTAATATAGGAATGGATGACCTCATCAAAGTCGTGTAGTTTTGAAAGCTAAATTTTGACTTAAGGGATTAATTTTGGGGGGTGAAATCGAAAGTGAAAAAAAAATTGACCAGGTCATCGAGTGGGGTGGCAAATGAAAGCTTGTAAATACACGACTTCAAATATATATATAATATAATACTTGCACACACTTTTCTTCATATTGTTTTTTAAAAATTGCGAAAAATCGCTGTCCCCTCAGTTATTTCTAATATTATTTAAAAATTCGATATCAACTATTAAGGCAGTCTGTATCATCGGTAGTAATCAGTTGTCATTATACGCCTATTATACATTTATAAATTAATTACCAAGTGGCACAAAGACACTCAACCCTCACTGTAAACGTAAAAAAAGATTTTTACAATTGCCTTGAAAGAAACCCATTATTAAGATTTAGATTTGAATATTCAAATTATCCACATTTTGAGCCAAATTAAATTTATAATTAAAATGGTAATTAGTTTTTCCTTACATTTATTGAAAACATAAGGAAAAGGGCAAACAATTCTTAAGTGGATAAATAAAAACAAAGACAATTTATTTACCATGAAAATAACAGCTAAAAATTAAAAGAAAACCATTTTAAGTTATCTGAACTAACATGAACTAACCCGAAAATGAAATATATCACTTTACAGTTCTATTATCGTTCTATTTTTAAGAACAGAGACCTGAAATATCCTAAATTTTAATTTTTACGATTCAAAAAAAAGTTGTCGGTAACCTCACTGCCGCTTTTTGTAAACATATGGTAGATGTTCTTTATACGAGCTTTTTCAATGAAAACAAAAATTACACTTTACAATTTTGTTATATTTAAAGCAAGCTTGATATGGTACTAATGATTTAGCCCCCTCATTCGAATCTCTGGATGGTAGCTGGTTCGGGGGCGTTAACATTTAGAGATTGAAAGATGAAAAGTAGATTTCTGCAAGAGACGAGACTTAAACATAAATTCAGTGTACCAACACCTGCAATTAGATAAGCTACAATAAACAATAAAAACTAAGGTAAGTTCATCTACCAGAACAGTCAACTTTTTCTGTACTAGGTAGGATTTCTATTCTCTCTCTTATCGGCGAAAAGAAGCTCTGGAGTCCGGGGACGTTATGTGATTAAAAATAAGAACTCAACAAACCACGAGGTTCAGTTTCTATCTCTGTTGACCACCAAGTGAGACTAGCTACTATACTTTTTACTTCTCTGATATGTACTATTATTTATACATTAATCATCTAAAAACATAAAGTACGAATGTAAAGCTGAATCTAACCAGTTATGACCTTACTCATTAAGTCAATGAACCAGCACTGATGTCTGACCGTGCCGGAGAGTTCGCCCGTCTTCTTGACCTATTCTTAACCACTAATCCAGATATTTAGAGTAACACCGTAAATCCACCATTAGGCTTTTCCAACCATAAACTGCTTTCAGCATGGAGTGTTCTACAGTGACTAAACCACGCACGATTTGGTATTGCGAATCTGCTAAATAGGAATAACTTACGAAATATTTTCGGACTTGCCTTTGGTTATATGTTTGATTCCGACCCGACGATCCATCTGAAAGAGGTTTCTGATGTTATTTTGGCTAGCATGGAAGCTTGGCTGAACTGAAAATACGATAACGAGAAAATGGTAACGTCATAAATTGTAACATCTTTATTATTTCCCAGAAAAGGTGCAAATAAAAAACCATTAATTTTTTTTTTCCATTTGAAGAAAACTGCTGCTGCGATTACTTCGAGAAGCTTATGGTGAACATGCTCCATCTCAAGATACGTTTGAACGATGGTTTCGGCGTTTCAAAAGTGGTGACTTCGATATTGCCGACAAGGAACGTGAAAAAACCGCCAAAGAAATACGAAGATGTGGAATTGCAAGCATTGTTGGACGAAGATGATTCGCAAACACAAAAACAACTCGCCGAGCAATTGGGCGTTAGTCAACAAGCTGTTTTCAATCGGCTACGAGAGATGGGAAAAATTGAGAAGACCAGTAAATGGGTACCACATGAGTTGAACGAGAGGCAAATGGAAAAGCGCAAAAACGCGTGTGACATATTGCTCGCTCCGTACAAAAGGAAGTCGTTTTTGCATCATATAGTTAAAGGGGTTGAAAAGTGGATTTATTTTGAGAATCCCAAGCGTAAAAAATCATGGGTAGACCCAGGCGCACCATCCACATCAACCGCAAGACCGAATCGCTTTGGCAGAGAGACGATGCTCTGCATTTCGTAGGACCAGAGGGGCGTGGTCTATTATGAGCTGTTAAAGCCTGGGAAAACGGTTAATACTAAACGTTACCAATAACAATTGACCGATTTGAACCGTTTGCTGCTTGAAAAAACGCCAGAATACCGAAAGAGGCAACACAAAGTCACTTTTCTTCATGACAATGCTCCATCACATACGGCAAAATCAGTTCGCGATACGTTGGAAGCACTCAGCTGATAAGCTCTACCCCATGCGGCTTGCTCCAGACTTGGCTCCTTCCGATTACTATTTGTTTGCATCCATGGGTCAGGCACTTGCTGAGCAGCGCTTTGGTTCCTACGAAGATGTAAAAAATGGCTCGATGAATGGTTTGCAGCCAAAGGAGAAGATTTTTACTGGCTTGGTATTCACAAATTGCCCGAAAGATGGGAAAAATGTATAACAAGCGATGGAACATACTTTGAATAAAGCACTTTTTATCATTCTTCCAAATTTAACATGTTTTTTTAGAAAAAAAAAAATCCGCATTTCATACTTGTACACCTGGTAAGTTAGTGCATAGGAATTCACGAATGGAAAAATCTGTTTCCATGTGTATCTATGAGTACATCCGTACTCTTGTTCCGACCTGGAAACAGCAGACGTTTCATCGAAGTCACAGTAAGCATGGATAATGCCAAATTCAAAAACACAATCGCTATTTATTAGTACTTTTATGCAACCCCTATAAGGAATCACCAGTGTCAACATATTAAACGTTTCTCAAGACTTCCTCTGTATATATATATATATATATATATTATATATATATATATATATATATATATATATATATATATATATATATGTATATATATATATATATATATATATGTATATATATATATATATATATATATATATATATATATATATATATATATATATGTCTTATTATTATTTGTATTGCTGACGAGATGGCGAACAAGTTTTCGAACTAGTGCTTCGCTTTAAACATTGTAATAAATATGTGAAACTATTTATAGCCTTAGTGTTGTCGAATTTAATTTTTTTTTTTGGGAGTATTTTATATTTAAAAAATGTACTCAAATTCTCAATTAAGAAGAATGTTAACAAAGATTTATATATATTCAAGATATTGCTTTCTTATTCTTATAAACCTTAGTAATTTTTATAAGGTCGTATTTTTTGCAGGAAAATTGTTGCAACACATCTTATCCTCTTTAGCGCTCGATGGTCTGTCCTCACGAGACCGGTAGAGACAAAATTTTAAAAAAGAATCTGGGAAATAAGGACACAGTTTTACTCTATTTCCACAGAAATTTGTTGTCATAACTACAAGAGAATTAAATTATTTGTGTGTCCTATATTTCCACTTTAAAACTTACATTTCCTTTCTCATTACTTTTATATTTCTAAGCAATAGAACTAAAAGTTGTGTATGACGGCAAAAATTCTTGAAATAAATAATATATTACTTAAATGTCTTTTCAAGTTTTCTGAATTGTATTTACTGCCTTGTTAGACGAGTAGTCTAAAACTTTTTGCCAGAAAGTTATTTGATTTAAACTTAGTAAAAAGTATCTCTCTGTGTAGGTCGTAAAATAAAATAATTTAATTCCTTTTCTAGTACCATTTTAAAATCTCTTTAGGGTAATGGCATACTTGTCTGTTCTAACAGCGTCTTCTGTAATTTACTAACTGTCAATAAATTATTTATTTTAGAGAATGCAATACGTAATATTAAAATAATTTCACTGAATTATCTTCTATACAACACATAACTCATAACTATATATATATATATATATATATATATATATATATATATATATATATATATATATATATATATATATATATATATATATATATATATACATATACACATGTATATACATACATATACATATATATATATAAATATAAAATATATATATATATATATATATATATATATATATATATACGAGGCATGTTTTTTAAGTAAGTACCGTTTTGCGATTCCGCCGCCGCAGCGATACGGTCGGCGTTCCGCGCATGCGCGCTGGTAACCTACATCTCATGTCTACGCACTGACGCCATTACAGTCTGATTCTTCATTGTATACGTTGTTTACTGAGTGTTTAAGATGCCTCCGACAATCGTGAGTCCCGCCGATTGTGAAGTACGGGCTGTTATAAGATTTCTTAGTGCTAAAGGCGTAAAACCGATCGATATTCATCGTGAGATCTGTGAAGTTTACGGACAAAACATTATGAGTGATGGAATGGTAAGGAAATGGGTGAGAGCATTTAAAGATGGCCGCACAAATGTGCATGATGAAGAACGGAGTGGGCGTCCTTCGGTCGTTAATGAAGATTTGGTGCAGAAAGTGGACGAAAAGGTGAGAGAAAACAGACGCTTTACAATTTCATCATTGTGCGACTGCTTTCCTCAATATTCTCGTAGTGTTTTGTATCGCATTGTGACCGAGAACTTGAATTACCGGAAATTGTGTTCACGTTGGGTTCCAAAAATGTTGACGGATTTGCACAAAACCCAACGTTTAGGCAGTGCATTGACTTTCCTTGAGCGGTACCACAATGAAGGTGAACATTTTTTAGACCAAATTGTTACTGGTGACGAAACATGGGTGGCCTACGTCACACCAGAATCGAAACAACAATCCATGGAATGGCGACATTCATCATCACCCAAAAAAGTGAAGTTTAAGCAAACAATTTCTGCCCGCAAAATCATGTGCACAGTTTTTTGGGACAGAAAAGGAGTATTGCTAGTGGAGTGTCTGCCTCGTAATGAGACAATCAATGCAGCGTCTTATTGTGAGACATTGAACAATCTGCGTCGTGCAATCCAGAACAAAAGACGTGGCAAGTTGAGTAAGGGTATCGTTTTGCTGCATGACAATGCCCGTCCACATGTGGCTAATCGGACCAAAGATCTCATCAAATCTTTTAAATGGGAAACTCTAGATCATCCTCCATACAGCCCTGATCTGGCGCCCAGCGACTACCATTTGTTCCTGCACTTGAAGAAGCACCTGGGTGGTCAGCGTCTTCAAGACGATAACGAAGTCAAAACATTTGTGATACAGTGGTTAACAAGTCAGGCGGCAGAATTTTATGAGGAGGGTATTCAAAAACTGGTGCCACGTTATGACAAGTGCCTCAATATTCACGGAAATTATGTAGAAAAGTAGATTAAGGTACAGGCTTTCATGTAAAAATAAAATTATAGCGATATCTTTGCACGTCTTTTTTTAATTCCAAAACGGTACTTACTTAAAAAACATGCCTCGTACATATATATATATATATATATATATATATATATATATATATATATATATATATATATATATATATATATATATATATATATATATATATATATATATATATATATATATATATATATATATATATATATATATACAGTCCCTGGCCAAATTATTAGACGCACTGCAAGATTTCATGTAAAATATTAATTACGGAGTGATATTGTACCGTTTTATTATTTTAAATTGATTTGTTTTTTATTTTTATATTATCCAATCAATTACCTATTTATTTGACATAAATAAAACAGCATTAATTTAGAAAAGCATAAGTTTATTAAGTTTTAAAGAAAAGTGAAATTAATGTTAGTAAAAGTCAATATTTAGTTGAGCCACCTTTAGCCGCTATCAAAGCTTTAATTCTGCGCGGCATGCTATCAATGCAAGATTGTACTGTCTCCTGCATTTGAGGATGATGATTCCACACATGAATAATCTTTTCTAGGAGCTGGGTTTTGTTGGTAATCACATCTTTAGCCACTTCTCTTTTCATCAGCTCCCACACATTTTCAATGGGGCTATTACCCGGCCAATCCAACAGAGGGATATTTTTTCTGCCAAAAAAGCTTTAACAGACCGAGCAGTGTTGCAGGGAGCTCCATCTTGCATGAAAGTGAATGGTTCCCCATTTGGAAACCATTCTCTGAGCTGCGGAATCAACCGATTTTGTAATACTTCTTTGTACTGATCTTGCCTCATTATTCCTTTGACGACGTACAGACGTCCAGTGCCCTTGCCGCTGATGACTGACCAAATCATCACTTTGGTGGGATGTTTAACCGTCGGGACGACACAATCAGGATGAAACTTTTCTCCATGACGACGACGCACATACTGAGCTTTATTCTGCAAAATTTCGAATGTGCTTTCGTCACTGAAACAGACCTGTCAAAAATAGGAAAAATATATAAACTTCCATGTTTATATGCTTTATTTAACTGAAAATGATAATAATGTATCAATTATTGATTAAATTGCTGTATCTTACCGATCTCCAGAAGTCCACATCTTTGTCTTGCCATTGTTTGGCCCACTTCAGGCGCTTTGCTTTCATTGCAGCTGTTAACTTGGGCTTCCTGGCGGGGCGACAGACCTTAAAATCTAATTCTTTCAATTTTCTTCGAACAGTGCGCTCAGAAGCATTTACGCTAGCATCCTGGAGTTGTAATTTTATTACCTTTGTGATAGCAAATCTGTTTTCTACACAAATTTTCTTCAAACGTCTCTCTGACCGTGGACTGAAAATTGGTTTTCTACCGCATCTTTTCTTTCTTTTCGGGCTTAATTCCTTCCCTGACTCAATTTTCTTTTTTATGCGTCGTACACTAGCTTCAGAAACCTCCAATCTTCGTGATATTTCTCGGTTTGTAAATGTTTTCGCAATCACAAGGGCCTTCACTTCAGCTTTTTTCCGTGGTGAAAGATCGCCTTTTCTACCCATAACGAAAATAGTCCAATTACTTTTTTAAAACACTGCATACAAAATAAACTAATAACTGAGTAGTATAAAACTGTTAAACAAACAATCACAGTCCATAAAGCCACAGAAACACGTCCGTACCTGACTCGATTCCGATCGCGACTGATACAGGTTTGTAGTTGTTTACGTTCATGTATCACTTTGTCAACACAGTGTTGCCATATGTTAAAAATAAATACAAATATGTAGTCTACAACAATTCTTTTAAATAAAAATCAATAATATTGTAGTTTAAATATACCATAAAAACTCTTAAGAAACATAAAATTACTAAAAAAAATACAGTGCGTCTAATAATTTGGCCAGGGACTGTATATATGCATATATATATATATATATATATATATATATATATATATATATATATATATATATATATATACATATATATATATATATATATATATATATATATATATATATATATATATATATATATATATATACATATATACACATATATATATATATATATATATATATATATATATATATATATATATATATATATATATATATATATATATGGACATATACATATACATATATAGCCTCCAATATTAGACACTCTTGAGGTTTGTTAAAAAATAAACCGTTTTCATACCTTTGTATATATTTAAACACATTACAATACCTTTTTTTTATCGCTCACATCCCCGCCTCTGTAAGGATTTTACCCTTTTTCAATATCCCAAGGATATCGGCGAGGATATCGTAATACCCGTGAACGTTGTCCAAGTGCCGAAACATACATTTTTGTATTTCACGGCACCTTTTAAACAACGCGGTAATGCTGCCACGGACGTTATTTGCATTTCGGCAAACAACTACTACCTATGTACGTGGCCAGGCCAAATATACTTAAATAAATTAATAAATAAGTATATCGACCTACGGGATTGAACCCTCGAGTTTCTGCACAGTAGCAAAGTACTACGCCACCAAGCCACGGCCAGTCACCTGCAAAAAATACTTAATAATTAAAAAACTACAATTCTCTCTTTTAATATCACAACGCACAAAAATATATACTTTCGGCCAACGAAATAAACACTTATTTCGTACACACGTATCTAAAAGAATAAAATTAAAATGTGGACAATACAGATAAAAAATCTGCAGGTGTGCTTAATGTATAAATAAACGTAAACCTTTATTGCGATGTGTGGTTGTATTATTGTTTTATGATATTTATTATCAGACTGATAAACAGCTAAACCGACGAAAATGAGTGACTATGATTTTCCTAATCTAGGAACCTTCAAACGTGAAGAAAAACCAAAATCTCGCAATGTGATATTTTCATCAATACGATACTTTCCTGTACCAAGGAAAGTTAAAAGAAACAAGTAGAGTATGATTGACAACTACCACCTATATGCTTTTTCGGTTTCGTTTAATGATTTCGGAAAAAAAAAAAATGAGTTTATCCACTTCAAGAAAAATACTCATAGTGCGCTGGCATTAATTTTCAATTTCACATTTAAGTACCTTTTTCGTATTAGTTTACTTTATCATTCCTTATATTCGCTTTTTATAGATTCCCGACAATTTTACGCCATTTGGCTTATAAGATATTTCGATAGGAAATTTGAAAATTTTTCTACCTAACATCTTAAATATTATATTTATATTCAATTTAAAGTAGAATGGTTCTGGAGCATCTTCAATTTCGAATATAGGGTTATTATAATAGGGGAATGTATTTCTTCAAACGATATAGTTTGTTTTTTTTTAATAAAATATGCTCTCTACTTAAAAAGTAAGTGTAAAGAGTAATAATTGATAAGTTTATCCAGTACTTCGCTTGCAAACACGCATCTTTCAAATAAATACTAAACTTTACTTCTTCCCACTGAAAAACATCTTCGTCCAAACATAAAACTAATTTTTGATGAGGATACGTATTTGAGGTTCAGGTAAATCCCAAAAAAGTTAATAATGACAAAAATAACTTAATTTCTAAATTCCACAAGCGGTAAAAGGACATTTAGTACGATACGAAGCAACCCTTCTAACTCCTTTATTCATTTAACTTGTTATATGTTATTATTGGCATAATTATAATTACGCCAACAGTCTGAGAGACCAACAGACAGACAGACTGACAGGCAAAACAGATAACTATGGTTTTCATAATCTGAAAATCCTATATTGTAAAAAAAGTAAAATCTCGGATGATAATTTTTTCACGAATACAATATAATAATTATCCAGTACCTTCACAATTTGATTTTCCCAAACTAAAGAATAAGTGACACATTTTAGATTTCAAAGCACCAGATCCTAGAATGGTAGAAAAATATATAATCACTCGACAAATAAAATATTCTTATGAGATTCTTCCACGTATAGGTACATACTTTCTGTGGAGTAGCCAAGGGGGTTAGGGGCGAGGAGGCTCTATGCTTCCCCGTCTCGGTGGATATAGAAAATACGTCCGTTAGAAATAGAACTCTTTTGTTATTAAGGGTAAAATATAGTCATCGATTTTTAAATAGATTGAGAAGTTATTAAAATTCTATTGTACGTAGGGGGGGGACTTTTTCTGTGAATTTATGTTCATTAATTTTTAAAATGGTTGCTATGTTATTAGAGTTCCACTATTTTGTGAGAAATCTCCCCTACGGTTATCGATTTATAATTCACTACGTTGAGAGAGGCTTTTAGAGTTCCGATGCTCCTTTTTTGTCGATTGTCTCGTCCTCAGCTCCTCCTTTACTCATATATCGTTGACCGCCGGGAGAAAGATAATAAAGTGGAATATAATGCATATCTTAAATGAAAGCATGTAGTCTACGCAGACAGCCACAAGTAAACCAAATATACTAAGATTCTTTCCTTAAAATAGATTTTCTTCAACTTTATGCCATTTGCTAATAAAAAATATTAATCTTCTATGTGTCAAATAATAGTCACGTTTTACTTTTGGGGTAAATATCTTAATTTAGAGGAAGTTTTAAGTGAAAGATAATGGAATGTAGAATAAGTACTAAAATTTTAAGTTCTTAATCAAAAAGGGGTATGTCACCATTGCACAATATTACCAGAATTTACTTAGCTGCATTGGTGTAACATAAATTTATTTCTATTCTACTAATTACGGAATACGTTTTAATGGAATCAAAGCCAATCGATAATTTTTAACTTAGATTTTAAATTATATACTCGAACTATGAGGGTAAATTTTAGTTTCACATGTTTTCTGATTGGACAGTCTCCCCCCATCAAATTTTTGGTTGTGTCACTGCTTCACAAAATGATAGAATTGGATGAAGTTTCTAGAAACATAGGACTAAAAATAAATTTAAACAAGCAGGAATTTTTTTCCTGACAACATAATAATGCATTATGTAATTATACTAATTCCCTTTAATCAATTCCCTGAATACTCCTAATTACAGAATAAAAATAATATTATTTAATTTAATTGTGTTTTACTAAAGTAATATGCAAAATTACTTAACCGCACTTGATGCTATTGCATTAGTTATAATAACTAAAACACGCAAGCTGCAAAAACCAATAAACATGTAATGTACAATTTCATTTGTTTGAGTATTAAAATTTTTTAGTTCTCACCTAAAAAGTACAAAAAAATGTGGTCAATTTCAGCGTACTAAGCTAAAGTACAAATGAATAAAATAACATTGTTGTATTGTTGTTATTTTCTTTTTAGCTTAAGAAATAGGGTTTCCTTTTTGTAGCATTCTAAATTGGTTGTTCGTTTTGTAGCTTTGCCTTCTTTGTATATGTGTATTTACTTTTCTTGTGTTTGCTCAGCTATAACTAGATAAATTTTTACTTCCTGAGAGTTTTAAACTTAGTAGTTGCTTTAAAAGATTTATTCTAACGTATTGACCTCTAATTGGTTATCCTCATGATCCATATTGACAATGAAATTTAGCGAAATAATCATGATATTTCTGTTCCAGATGATCTTTTTAACCTGCCAAATTCAGTTTAAAATTACAATTATTTGTGCTTAGTTTTTGTCTTATATCGTCTGTAACTGATGGTACTGTCTGCTTTAACTTTCTTGTAGTAATAGAATTTAAAATATTTAATGTTTTCACTTTTTTTAATTGAAAATGACATTTTAAGTACGAAAATATTCTCCACTTCCACAAACAACAAATTTTAAAATTTTTTGTTATTTATCTTTAATTTTTATTAAATGCATGACGTGATATCAAACAAGTTTTATCATAATGCTAGATAACAAGGAGTTTCAGTCTTATAGTTACTAATCTCGCTAATTATTGCCTCTGAAAAATTTTTAATTACTTCCTAAGGAACGCAAAATGGGGAAAATAACATTTTGCTTCACTGCATATTTATATCAGATTTAACTTAAATAATTATATTTTTTTGAAACCTGATTATTGCAAATGTCGAGAAAACAGACAATTGGATGGATAGCAAATTCTCTTGATTCGTACCCGAAAATACAGCAAAAAGTGTCAGTACGTTTCTGTTTCCAAGGTTATAACCATAAAAATAACAATGTTAACGTTTTATAGTACAATATAATTTCAAATGAGAATAAAATAAAACAAGATAACGAAATATATTTAGGTGCAATTTCAAAGTTATTTTGAAATTATCAATCACAAATGCCACTTGTCAGCGCTTTTTTCAGTTTAACCTTTAATGATGTCGTATGTTAGAATTGATTGGTAGCAGCTATAAGCAATTTAAAAATAGAACTAAAACCGAATAAGCTATTCTTATCCCAATTGAAAACATAAAATAAGCCTTAAAAACTCTTTCGAAACATTTACAAACCTATAAAATGGAAAGCACTGATAAAAAACATGTATTTTTCTACTGCCTAATTTAGTCAGTCATTAGATTATATTAACGTTTTGAATGGACCTAGAAAGTATATTTTATAAATCTGCGTGTCTAGTAAATTAATAGTTCACTAAAATGTTTTGAGCAACACAGCGAATAATTACTACACCAAATACGAACCGTTTTAAAGGAGTCTTTGAAAAAACAAAAATTAAAAAATAAATGAATGTCAACATTTGGTTAGTATGATTTTATAATGCTCAAAATTACATTTTTCATGAAGATCATATACAACCAGAATCCTTAAACATAATTTTTTGGCAATACCTTCACAGACTTTAATTGCCTTACTATTTTAAGCTAAATCTTTTTAGTAAATGAAATAGTTAAATTCACTGAAAAGGTCTATTCAGGCAATTCAACTAAAATATTTCATCTTAGAAGACAAGACCTGGAAAACCATATTAATTTATTGTCATAGGGATAAAAAATAAAATATTATCTTTAAATTTAGAAAACTACTAGCTGCCTTACCTATTTCATAACTTTAAGTATAGATTGTGAACATCTCATAATAAATTTGGAGAAAATGATCCATGTGGAGTTTTTTTTAAAGCATAGACTAATGATCTGCTTATTAATTTTAATAATAGCATAATTTCAGTAGAAAAACAAGCAAAATTTGTTGGTCTATCTATAAAAGTTTGGTCTTTATTATTTTAAAACAAAATTTTAAATAACAATCCCTATTCGCTCGAAGCTATTATTATAACCAACGCCCAGAAAACATAAAGACTTTAGAAAATACCTAAATTTACAAGACAATTTAAAACATTTTTAAGTTAGCATTATTTATATAGTTCGCAGGAGTATACTAAATATATAAAACCTTAAGCAAGATCAAGACACTTCTGTGTGTAATATTGTATTTTTTTAGACTTACATATGTAATTTCACTGTACATAATTTTAACTGACTTGTCCCACATCTATAAATGTATAGTAATCAAATAAAAAGTAAAGGAAAGGTTCTAGTTTCCTTATAGATATTTATTTGGTGATATTTCTAATACATTATAGAAAAATGTTGTATGGGATATAAGGCGGGTTTAAATCTTAAACATCTTTAGGGAATAAAGCTGATGGTGTCATTTAAAATTTGAAAGTTAGTGTGATTTGTAGCTAAACGAAAAGTATCAAAATTATTTGACAGTGTCTCTAAGTATATATTTTGTACATAGGTATTAAGTTACAAAACAAGACAAAAAAAAATATTAATAAATACTCTAGGTTTATTTTTAACTTAACAATTGCTCATAACTTCTACCGTTAACAACGAGGCAATGACCCAAATTGTCATAAACAGCCTGAACAGACTTTTACAGAGAATCCGGGGTAATCTGTGCTACTTTACATTGAATTCTTTGTTGTAAATCTTCTACAATTTCAGGTCGACTTCGATAAACTTACATATATATATATATATATATATATATATATATATATATATATATATATATATATATATAGAGTGACCGGATCTCATAGAGGGGGAAAAAAAATGTCGGAATCTTGTTCGTCTGGACCCCACAAAACGATTCCCCTTTCCAGATATTGAGATTCTATACATAATTGTTGTTATTTTAAGTCAAACCGAGTTACAACAGCCTTTAGCCCCAAAAACGTTACCTGGTACCACTAGGAGCATACTTCGTATATTTTGTTATTAAGTGATAAATTTTGCTTTTTTTGGTATATTTTTGAGTTTAAAGTAGAAATATAATAAAAAAACAAGTAATACTGATAAGTCTAATGACATTTTTTATTTTAAAATATAAAAATTAGGTATATAGTACATACAAAACAGACACAGAAAAGATACAGACGTAGTACCTACATGAGTTGATAATTTTACATAGTTATCTAATCTATTCTAGAGCTTTTGTTAAAGTAGTTTTTGAAACGTCAGGATTTAATGCTCGGCATTTACTTACAATTTGCAGGACTTATTGCTTTTGGTCTTCATCTTTTGTCAGAAGGTCGTTAAAGTCGGTTATTAATTTAACACCACCCTCAGCCATATCATTAACTACTTTTAATGTTTTGACAATTTTCAATCCTTCTTGGAAGTCATTATTTTGAGGCCAGGTGTTTGGATGTTGTCTTAGGAAATCTGTTTTTATATTAAATTGGTCAAAGAATGTAAACGTTTCTTTGGTAAGTAAATTTACCAATCCTCCATCAACTACCTCTTTTAAGTTTTCTTTCCTAACTTTTGGATTTACAACCCTAGCGTGCTGTGATGGTTCATCTGTGCTACTGAGCAATTTATTAGCTATTAACAACTTTTCATCGTCTGTAATGGTGGGATCAAAAAACGATAATCCCACCAACTTTGCATTCAAATACCACAAATGGTTCGAAAATTTGGTCAGGGCTATTTCTGCAATGTCGTTGTCACATTCTTTATAGTCTAACAGACTATGCAAAATACCTAAATCTTGCTTTGGTGCAAGATGAGCTTTTGGAGCATTGAACCAAGCTTTACAATAAATTTTAACTAGGAAAACAGAAATGGCACGCACAGAACTTTCTTCTTCTTTAGACATCTTAAATTGACGACGAAAAATGAACATTTTTAAGCAGTAAATAGCATTTGCCATTCACCTAGCGTGATGAATGGCTCCTGGAGTTCTAAAACCCACAACATTGCTGTCTAGTGATCCAATAAATACGAGAACCAACTGCAATAGCTCCTTGTAGTCATCTCTGGGGTGGCTCTCAGTTAATTTGGTCTCGAATTCAGCAGTAACATTTGCAATTACTTCTGGAGTTAGCTGCTTTTGTATTAGATTGTCACTGATACCTGTGTCGTATTTTCCTTTGTCTATCTTGGGCCACGCAGTGAGGAATCTCTTGAAAATGTCTGGATGAGGTCCAGTGGTTGATCCCATTTTTGTGTCGAATACGCCTCTTAACAGAATTTCCAAGATATGGTGACGGCAAGCTAGGTATAACAATTATTTTCCTAACATTTGCTCTAATATGACGCATGCTCCTTTGAGTCTTCCCGTGTTGGATGCTGTAGTGTCGAAGCACATCGCCTTGACGGTGTTGAGAAGACCCCATTCATGTAGGCATTCATATACGGCTACGGCTTGCTCCTCTCCAGAGCTGTTTGCTGCTACAGGAACTCCCAGCAGCTCTTCCTTTTCGCCATATCAAATAGCTATAGCTATTCGCTCACATTGTTCATTTTTTAAAACACCCGGTAAAAGTTTACCGTCCAATGGACAACCACGGGCTCTTTTTCAGGAATGTTTACTTTATCAAAAATTTTTTTATTATATTGTTCTCTGAACATTTGCCTTCTATCATGTAATAAAGTTTTCGAGACTTTGTACTCAAGAGGGTCAAGGTTTAGTGCTTCTAGAGTAGCTATTAAAATTCTCGTGGCATTTCTGTCGGATACCTTACATGGATCTAATAAAATGGACAATTTCATGTTTAAAATCTCTTTAACGCCCCTTGCAAATGAAACTTTCATCCTCTTGCTCTCAGATGGTCCTGGATCTTCTGCAGCTTCTTCAGGGATGTCCATTTCCTCCAAGCTCTCAAGTTCCTGGTAGATGCTGTCCTCTTCAGTGTCTTCTTCTCCTTCTTCGAACTTATCTTCATCATCCGTCTCTAAGAAGCAACAAAAGAAAGAGAAAAAAAAAAGACTATAAAAACTTGTCGTTTTAGCAGAATAGTAATAATACATAGGTACTAAATTACCTACTTCTAATTATCAAAATTTATTATTTAAAAAATATAAACTCAATCATAAAGATGCCAAATCATGCTCTCATGTACAATTTTCTTTCAATTATAATGAAACTATTTACTTATTTGTTTATCTATTTTTTAGAATACTAATAATAAAAAAAAAACTCACCAATATCAAAAGTTGCTTCTTGGATTTGTCGGTTCATTTTTGCAAGTTCCTTTTGCACCTTGATTTCTTCAGCTCGAGACAACTTGAGATCCACTCCAGTCATGGAACCTGGGCGGCCCTTCTGCCTCTGTTTCACGAGAAACGCCTTATCTTCTTCCGATTTTATCAGAGCCAAGGCACCTTGTTGAGCAATATCAAAGAGATCATCCAACTTTTCAACCAACTGTTTAAATTTGTTCTTGGCCGTTTTCGATGTTTTCTTCCGGTCTTTTTGAAGAGTTCTCCATTCGGCGTGAAGTTTTTCCAGCTTAGTAATTGCATCTTGCTCATGTTTAGTCGGGATTCGAGCTTTCTCCCAAAAAATGAACACTTCTCGTATCACTGGAGAACTACTTATCCGATTTACGTACTTTTTTTTTAAAACATACATATATTCTCTGGACAGGTTATAGGCTATATTTTATTACGATAGGTAGCATAAGGAATGAGCAGTGACGAGAATAGTGAATGAAGTCGGAAAAAAGTTGGCCGCTAGCGCGTTCCCTTGCAATACCCAGCTTAAACCATTAAATATGGAACTATTATGTAGCAAAGAATATCTATAATCTATAATATATATAAAATGTAATGTCTCTCTGTCAGTCTGTCTGTCCATCAGTGCGTTTATCACGCAAGAACCACTTATCCGATTTACGTATCTTTTTTTAAATTCATACATACATTCTTTGGCCAGGTTATATAATAATAATAATAATAATCTATATCTATAATATATATAAAATGCAACGTCTCTCTGTCTGTCTGTCTGTCCGTTAGTGCGCTTATCCCTCGAAAACTACTTATCCAATTTACGTGATTTTTTTAAATTCATACATATGTTCTCTGACCAAGTTATAGATATATATTTTATTACATCTATAATATATATATAAAAAGCCACGTATCTCTGTCTGTCTGTCTGTTTGTCCGTTAGTGCGCTTATCACTGGAGAACCCCTTATCCGATTTACGTGTTTTTTTTAAACATACATATGTTCTCTGTCCAGGTTATAGGATATATTTTATTACGTTAGGTGACATAAGGAATAAGCACGATAATAGTGAATCAAGTCGGAGAAAAGTTTGCCGCTAGCGCGTTCTCTTGCAATACACTGTCTGAAGCATTAAATATGGAACAATATCATGTAGCAAAGAATATAATATATATAAAATGCAACGTCTTTCTGTCTGTCTGTCTGTCCGTTAGTGCGCTTATCACTTGAGAACCACTTATCCAATTTACGTGTTTTTATAAACTTATACATATGTTCTATATAATTCGATATAAGCCTAGATAATGAGAGATAAGGTGAGATAATGGGAGATAAATATAAATAATGGCAGATAAGAAGAAATAATGGGAGATAAGCAGAGATAAGTCTAGATAATGGGAGTTATGGTGAGATAATGGGAGATAAGGAGAAATAATGGGAGATAAGGAGAAATAAGGGGAGATGAGCAGACATAAGCTTAGATAATGGAAATTATGTAGAGATAATGGGAGATAAGGAGAAATAATGGGAGATAAGGGGAAATAATGGCAGATATTTTATTACGTTAGGTAACATAAGGAATAAGCAGTGACGATAGTAGTGCATCAAGTCCACGCGGGCACGGCTAATATATATATATATATATATATATATATATATATATATATATATATATATATATATATATATATATATATATATATATATATACAGTCCTTGGCCAAATTATTAGACGCACTGTATTTTTTTTAGTAATTTTATGTTTCTTAAGAGTTTTTATGCAATAATGGTATATTTAAACTGCAATATTATTGATTTTTATTTAAAAGAATTGTAGACTACATATTTCTATTTATTTTTAACATATGGCAACACTGTGTTGATAAAGTGATACATGAACGTAAACAACTACAAACCTGTATCAGTCGCGATCGGAATCGAGTCAGGTACGGACGTGTTTCTGTGGCTTTATGGACTGTGATTGTTTGTTTAACAGTTTTATACTACTCAGTTATTAGTTTATTTTGTATGCAGTGTTTTAAAAAAGTAATTGGACTATTTTCATTATGGGTAGAAAAGGCGATCTTTCACCACGTAAAAAAGCTGAAGTGAAGGCCCTTGTGATTGCGAAAACATTTACAAACCGAGAAATATCACGAATATTGGAGGTTTCTGAAGCTAGTGTACGACGCATAAAAAAGAAAATTGAGTCAGGGAAGGAATTAAGCTCGAAAAGAAAGAAAAGATGCGGTAGAAAACCAATTTTCACTCCACGGTCAGAGAGATGTTTGAAGAAAATTTGTGTAGAAAACAGATTTGCTACCACAAAGGTATTAAAATCACAACTCCAGGATGCTAGCGTAAATGCTTCTGAGCGCACTGTTCGAAGAAAATTGAAAGAATTAGATTTTAAGGTCTGTCGCCCCGCCAGGAAGCCCAAGTTAACAGCTGCAATGAAAGCAAAGCGCCTGAAGTGGGCCAAACAATGGCAAGACAAAGATGTGGACTTCTGGAGATCGGTAAGATACAGCAATTTAATCAATAATTGATACATTATTATCATTTTCAGTTAAATAAAGCAAATAAACATGGAAGTTTATATATTTTTCCTATTTTTGACAGGTCTGCTTCAGTGACGAAAGCACATTCGAAATTTTGCAGAATAAAGCTCAGTATGTGCGTCGTCGTCATGGAGAAAAGTTTCATCCTGATTGTGTCGTCCCGACGGTTAAACATCCCACCAAAGTGATGATTTAGTCAGTCATCAGCGGCAAGGGCACTGGACGTCTGTACGTCGTCAAAGGAATAATGAGGCAAGATCAGTACAAAGAAGTATTACAAAATCGGTTGATTCCGCAGCTCAGAGAATGGTTTCCAAATGGGGAACCATTCACTTTCATGCAAGATGGAGCTCCCTGCCACACTGCTCGGTCTGTTAAAGCTTTTTTGGCAGAAACAAATATCCCTCTGTTGGATTGGCCCTGATATGAACCCCATTGAAAATGTGTGGGAGCTGATGAAAAGAGAAGTGGCTAAAGATGTGATTACCAACAAAACCCAGCTCCTAGAAAAGATTATTCATGTGTGGAATCATCATCCTCAAATGCAGGAGACAGTACAATCTTGCATTGATAGCATGCCGCGCAGAATTAAAGCTTTGATAGCGGCTAAAGGTGGCTCAACTAAATATTGACTTTTACTAACATTAATTTCACTTTTCTTAAAAACTTAATAAACTTATACTTTTCTAAATTAATGCTGTTTTATTTATGTCAAATAAATAGGTAATTGATTGGATAATATAAAAATAAAAAACAAATCAATTTAAAATAATAAAACGGTACAATATCACTCGGTAATTAATATTTTACATGAAATCTTGCAGTGCGTCTAATAATTTGGCCAGGGACTGTATATATATATATATATATATATATATATATATATATATATATATATTACCAAAAAGTATTAAAAACGTTAGAAATTTCCACTTTTCAATATATTTCCTAAATTAATTTATATAAATACTAGCAACTTGACAAGTAAATAACTTTTAGTATTAGTCTACAATAAAATTCAAAAGACGGTATTCCAACAAACCACTTATTAGAATGTATTATTTAGTCACTTAGACACCCCTTTACCATTAATCAAAACTCATATTTTTTGAAATTGTATTACTAATTTAATATCCTTCTTTACCTGCATACAATTGGATTTTTGAATAAAAAATAATTATCGATTTTTTTACTTTATTTTAGAACTTTATTATAAATAATATAGATAATCGATGCGAAAAACTTTTTAAAATTTTTTTAAATTAATTATAAGTATATTCAAATTCATAATATTTAAAAAATCGCCACGATCATAGAGATATTAGAATAGAGGAGTGAACGTATATAGTCTGCTGTAAGCGAAAGAGTATAGTCGTTAAAAAGAAAAGGAAATAATATGAGACAATTCTGTCTCTCTTACTTTTCCTTGCCCTTCGTTGGCTCCGGACGAAATACGAATAACATTCTCGAGCGGGGCGTGCGCCGAGTAAGAAAGACAAGAGGCAGAATGACTCTCACCACGCTTTTCCCAAGAACTTACCTCCTCTATTCTAATATCTCTATGGCCACGATTGGCTGCCATGTTTGTGACGTCATTATGTTAAATTATTTTCACGTAAGTATTGTGTGTATATACTGTCAAAATTATTGAAGTATGCTATATTTTGATATATTTGTTAAAAATGTAAATGTAAATAAGAAACAAAATATTTTTATTAAATATAATTAAATTACACAGACCAAGTATGAAAAAACCTTTTTAATAATTTTACCTGATATCTATGTTTTTTGGTGTGCTGAGTCCGAAAATAATAATAAAAAAGTGGTATCACCCACCAATTTTTCACATTTTAATATTCAAAATGCGAAAAGTTTATTTTTTATCATTCAAATGTTATTAGGTTGGCAATAAAATCAGAATTTTATAAGGTCGGCATTAAAATCAATTGTTATTAGGTTGGCAGTTCCGATAAATGTCACAGCTGTTTGTTTTCTTCCAGTTAATATAACCTCGCATTGCAGTGTTTAACTCACGTACTTTAATTCACACTCTTGTTGTAAAAACTCTCCCAACACTGTTTGTTATATATGTGGAGAGTTTGTAGTTAAAAAACATCAAAAAAACATTACTGACTTTGTAAAAAAAGTATACTTTGCATATTTTGGTGTAGAAATCGGTAATCAAGAAAAATGTTGGGCTCCTCACAAAGTATGTTATGCTTGTGTCGAGGATCTTAGGAAATGGTATAAGAGAGAAAAGAAAACTTTTAGATTTGCAGTACCCATGGTATGGAGAGAGCAAGAAAATCATTCAAATGATTGTTATTTTTATAGCGTTGATGTTTCTGGATATAACTCTAAAAATAAGAAAGTAATTGTCTATCCTAACTTTATTTCAGCTAATCGGCCAGTAGGACATGGACCGGGACTTCCTATTCCTGAGCTACCTCAGTCTGTTGACGACGTTTTACAGTCCAGTCCCAAATTTAATGAAAGTCGACCGGATGATGATGAGTTTCAATGTTCTCTAGAAAATTTAGAACCACAGTTGTTTACACAAGAGTTAAATGATTTAGTGAGAGATTTGGGTTTGACTAAGGAAAAAGCAGAATTGCTTGGTTCTAGGCTGAAAGAAAAACATTTATTGGAATCTGGAACACTATTTTTAATTTTTTATTTAATTTAATTATTTATAATTTAATTATTTAATTTTCCCTATTTTGAAATTTAATCGATGTCATATTGTGAGAGAACTATGGGTGATACAAAAAAAAAAACTGATACCAGATGCTGTTTCAGCACAGATGTATAAGTTTAAAAAGTTTTTACAAATATTTTTTTTGTTGCCTGTGTTATTTGTAGGGTGTAACGCGAAAGTTACGGTAAGAAGGCTATAGGTTATATTTAGCTTAATCGCAAAAATGATTATTATTTTATTAATTATTTATTAAAATATTTACATCGAAGTGATCTTCACAACAGAAAAAAATTGTTGTTTTAGGATTAATACGTCGTGCTGCTTGGAACCATTGATTTCGACGTTTAACAACTTGTAGCACATTTAAAAGCATTTTTTTGGGAGTTGTTTTTGTAGTATTCGTACAAAATGGTACGAAAAAGGCACGATAACTTTTTAGATTAGACATTTTCAATAAATTTATCAATACACTAATGATAATAAGAAGAATACATTGATTGAAAACTAAAATACTCGTATTAGCTGTGTGTGATGTTGGGGAAAAATGAACATTGTGACACACACGCTAGAGATTTTTCAGCGCGTCATCGATAATAAATTTAAAAATTTATTTTCAATTTGATGTAACTTTTTAATTACAACGAAAAAAGAAAAATAACAATAGTTTTGCTATAAAACTTACATATGTTCTTTCCATTTATGACAAAAAATTTTTTTGTTCAAAATCTCAATTATACATACATTTTTTAAAGTTTATAAGTCCACAAATTTCTTCTTAATTAATAAAACTTAAATCCTAACTAGACTTTTTAGAACAGAATTTTTTAGGTTTCACTACATAAAATGACAACTTTTTCCCAGTATTAATATGTTCATACTTTATTTAAACAAGCTATTTTATTACTATTGCCTATGTCCTTTGTACAAACTAATTTCAATCATAAAACCTTTGTGAACGATATCTGCATGTAAAAGCAATTTCAATCAAAATGAAGTAAACAAAATAAAGTTGAATATTTGAATTTTAAATTTTACTACCTATACCTGAAACCTTAGTAGTTACATCAAAGGATAAGTAAAAAGATATACTTTAAAGGTCATATAATGAAATATTCTACAAAAGAAACCATAATGACTTTTTTAAAAGGAACTAATCTGACTTAACTTAACGTAAAATTTGATTTATTTTAACATATGGGCAAAGCTGCCGCTAAATATTTTCTAGTAGTTCAATTACAATTACAAATTAGTACCAAAACAATTGAAATATTAATTACCAATTAGCGATATAATTCCAGAATTAATGGCTGTAATTGATTTATTTCAGTAAAACAATTGTGCTATGGTAATACAGTAATAATGAATATTAGTCCCTAAAGGAACATTATCCAGAAATTGTTGCAATTTTAGTGCCCTATTGCAAAAAAAATAATTTCGACAGAATTGTAATTTTCAATTTTCTGCATAATTGAAATAATAATCTACCGCAGCATTTATAATTTTCATGTGAAAATTGCAATCATTTGAA
>CM032456.1:119296541-119299808 GCA_019049505.1 Pachyrhynchus sulphureomaculatus
CAAAATAAACAGTAACTTAAGTATCAACAGTTATCTAAAAACAATATATTTTTTCTTAGTAATCTCATAAAAGATAGAAAATAGTAGAAATACGAGTATGTATGTCAAGTTCCTTAAATTTCAAGAATTATGATTAATACATAAGAGTTATCACCATTACTCCAAACGTTTTTATTTTTGCACTCGATACCTGTTTCGCTAACTGTGTTGTCATTTTCAGGAGCAGTGATTACTTCTAATTATGCTAACATTATAAAGAAATCGCACGTCGAACTCAAGAATATAAGGATTGATGTAGTGATGATAATTTTCGTGTAGTAACGCTGAGATGTATCAAACTTAACGTTTGTATGTATATATAGATATATGTACATATGTATGCACGTCTATATATAACTCCAGTAATACTCCAGTATTCATGCAGTTTTCTTTCACATATAGGTATATTACTTGACCAGATTTTCCATTATATTTTTATAATTTTATTTAAATTTTTTATGAAAACCTTATTTTCGTGGCATTTACATCCCCAACTATAACAATAGCGAAAGTAATAAGTCTTCTATGACAACCAGTTTTCATTTATATTTTACACATGTTAGTGAATCTTGTAAGTGTTTTTATACTATTCCAGTGGTGACAAACTTTTTAATCTTAATTGAAAAACATGCAGTGACTTTATAACAATAATAATAAATATTTACCCTCAATTAACATTAATTTTATACTTAGTAGTAGTATTTACCAGCAATAGTGAATATGAAATTTAAGCTTAAATCCGACAGAAAAATATTCAAAATTTAATATAGTGCTTTGTTTTATTACGGGTATGTTGCCAAATCATATATTTTCAAATTTTTGTTTGTTTTCAGTTTTATCTGTTTCTTTCTGAACTACTTTCAAATATCTAAATAGATTCTTACTTAAGTCTACACGGAGTTATAATAATTGCTATAATAACACAATATGATGCTTTTTAGTTATGCAGGGTATTTATTTTTCGTGATAGAACCATTATAGAATCTGATTTATGTGCGATATTATAAATAATTATACGCGACATTATTTTCACACCAGTGACACCGCGGATATAAGCACGAATTCGCGCAATTATTTCTCGTATGTAGGTCACTAATCTTGTAAGATTTTAGCCAGTGTCAGATTATAATTTGTTAAATATTTACGGAAAAATAAAAATTTTTGTCAGCGTTGATAATATATGGTTTAAAACCCAAGAGCCAAATATAAGAAAAATCAGAATTTCGGCATTTTTATTGTCCGTACGGAACGTCTGTCTGTCTGCCCGTCTGTCTTTCCGTCTGTCTGTCCGTCTGTCACACCCGATTTTCTCCAAAACTATTTGACGTAGAAAGTTGAAATTTGGTTTTGGGGGTGAAATCGGAAGTGAAAAAAAAATTTGTTTACTAGGTCATCGAGTGGGATGTTAAATGAAAGCTTGTAAAACACGAGTTCAAAATTATATATAATGTCATACATGCGCACACTTTTCTTTGTATTATTTTGAAAAAAAATCGCGAAAAATTGCTGTCCCCCTCTATCTCGAAAAGTACTGATCCAAAAATTTTGAAAAAATTCTGGAATATTCTCCACTGGGTTTAGATTGAACGAAAATTATCACTAGTGCATTACCTTTAATAATTTATCTGGTATATAAAAAAACAAAAATTTCAAGGTCATCAGTTTTCAATAAAGATCGGAAACAAACTTTGTTGAAAACTCATTTGGGGTGTGTTTTGTGAAGTCACTGGTCATTTTATACCTCCGTAAAAAAATGTTTATTTCAGAAGCAATCAACGTACGGAAAATTAATTGCGCAAGTTCAACTTGCACTTGACCGGTTATTTTAATATTCTTTATTACTTAAATAAAGCAAGTGGTGGAGTCCACTCAGGTGAAGCTTGACATGCGTATAAATTGAATAATTGATATCGATTTGCTTTTGCAGTTAACTTTTTTCGTAAGCTTATTCCGTTTTCTTAAAGTTGTTTGTGTAACAATGTATAAATTATACTTTGTTTTTAGTAGAAACAGTATTCTACTTGCAATAATTACTTCAAATTAACACGATATTCGAAATATAAACGTGATGGAAATTAATAATTCGTTACCCGTCCATGCGACAATACCGTTCAAAATATTAATAACTTAATTTAAATTCAACATAAATCAGATTTGATGAAATAGAAATAAATTAGGAGAAAAAGCAATTTACGAGTAAAAATAAAACGTAAATTAATGACCTAAGGGACATTTAATTAAGCTACCCTTAACTTAAATTTGTCGTCTTGACAGGTTTGCCCTTAAAACTTAATATGAACGAATAATTTATAGATAAAAAAAAGGACAAAAAATATTTTGTTTCGTTTTTTTAACCAGGCCCTTGTAATATAAATAAAGGCATTTCAAGATAACATAAATTAAGCGGGGTTTCTTGTTTCCAAGAAACGTTTAATTAACTTGAAATATGAGAATATTCTTGATAATGGAGATATTTTAATATTGCTTAGAAAGACTACCCTTGAGTCATTATATTAAATTGTTCCGAAAATATCCATTGATTAAATGGTAAAATGTGCGTTATATAGAAAAAGAAATGGATCGATGGAAGCATTATGAGAATTATTAACTTAGATAAGTTTTGATACAATATTTCTGCATAAAATTGTTTAGGCATCAATTAAAATCATATACTAAAACCATAATCTTTATATCTTAGTTTAAAGCTAAATCATTACAAACCACTAAAATTGTACAAAGTCCCTTCAACAGTTTTTGGCTGTTCTCTTATCGGTGAGTCCACCTCAAGACAGCATTATATCAGTGGAAACGGAAATGTAGTGGAATGTTAATACCATTCGATAATAAGATACTTTACACCTTACATTATGCAGACGATCAAGTCATAATGGCACACGATTTTGAAGATGTTGAGTACAGGCTTAAGAAGCTAAACGAGAAATACTGCGAATAGGGTCACACTATAAATTTAAACAAAACAGAACTCTGTATTGTTGTCGTGGGACAAGATATACAACTTAAAGATGGAAAAATGAGTTGTTACTTAAGTACCACAATGGACAACACGGGCAGATGTGATGGGATGATTAATAGGCGCATTAACAACACAAGGAAAATTACCAGAGCACTTAATTCCTTACTGTGATAAAAGAATATAACAACACTAAGATACGGCTCCGAAGTTTAGCAAATTAGCAAGGCAATGGAACAACAGAAATGGACTTTTTG
>CM032456.1:119299908-119369908 GCA_019049505.1 Pachyrhynchus sulphureomaculatus
CTCATAAAAGATAGAAAATAGTAGAAATACGAGTATGTATGTCAAGTTCCTTAAATTTCAAGAATTATGATTAATACATAAGAGTTATCACCATTACTCCAAACGTTTTTATTTTTGCACTCGATACCTGTTTCGCTAACTGTGTTGTCATTTTCAGGAGCAATGATTACTTCTAATTATGCTAACATTATAAAGAAATCGCACGTCGAACTCAAGAATATAAGGATTGATGTAGTGATGATAATTTTCGTGTAGTAACGCTGAGATGTATCAAACTTAACGTTTGTATGTATATATAGATATATGTACATATGTATGCACGTCTATATATAACTCCAGTAATACTCCAGTATTCATGCAGTTTTCTTTCACATATAGGTATATTACTTGACTCAGATTTTCCATTATATTTTTATAATTTTATTTAAATTTTTTATGAAAACCTTATTTTCGTGGCATTTACATCCCCAACTATAACAATAGCGAAAGTTAATAAGTCTTCTATGACAACCAGTTTTCATTTATTATTTTACACATGTTAGTGAATCTTGTAAGTGGTTTTATACTATTCCAGTGGTGACAAACTTTTAATCTTAAATGAAAAAAAACATGCAGTGACTTTATAACAATAATAATAAATATTTATCCCTCAATTAACATTAATTTTTATACTTAGTAGTAGTATTTACCAGCAATAGTGAATATGAAATTTAAGCTTAAATCCGACAGAAAAATAATTCAAAATTTAATATAGTGCTTTGTTTTATTACGGGTATGTTGCCAAATCATATATTTTCAAATTTTTGTTTGTTTTCAGTTTTATCTGTTTCTTTCTGAACTACTTTCAAATATCTAAATAGATTCTTACTTAAGTCTACACGGAGTTATAATAATTGCGATAATAACACAATATGATGCCTTTTTATTTATGCAGGGTATTTATTTTTCGTGATAGAACCATTATAGAATCTGATTTATGTGCGATATTATAAATAATTATACATGCGCGACATTATTTTCACACCAGTGACAACCGCGGATATAAGCACGAATTCGCGCAATTATTTTCTCGTATGTAGGTCACTAATCTTGTAAGATTTTAGCCAGTGTCAGATTATAATTTGTTAAATATTTACGGAAAAATAAAAATTTTTGTCAGCGTTGATAATATATGGTTTAAAAACCCAAGAGCCAAATATAAGAAAAATCAGAATTTCGGCATTTTTATTGTCTGTACGGAACGTCTGTCTGTCTGCCCGTCTGTCTTTCCGTCTGTCTGTCCGTCTGTCACACCCGATTTTCTCCAAAACTATTTGACGTAGAAAGTTGAAATTTGGTTTTGGGGGTGAAATCGGAAGTGAAAAAAAAATTTGTTTACTAGGTCATCGAGTGGGATGTTAAATGAAAGCTTGTAAAATACGAGTTTCAAAATTATATATAATGTCATACATGCGCACACTTTTCTTTGTATTATTTTGAAAAAATCGCGAAAAAATTGCTGTCCCCCCCTCTATCTCGAAAAGTACTGATCCAAAAATTTTTGAAAAAAATTCTGGAATATTCTCCACTGGGTTTAGATTGAACGAAAAATTATCACTAGTGCATTACCTTTAATAATTTATCTGGTATATAAAAAAAACAAAAATTTCAAGGTCATCAGTTTTCAATAAAGATCGGAAACAAACTTTGTTGAAAACTCATTTGGGGTGTGTTTTGTGAAGTCACTGGTCATTTTATATACCTCCGTAAAAAAAATGTTTATTTCAGAAGCAATCAACGTACGGAAAATTAATTGCGCAAGTTCAACTTGCACTTGACCGGTTATTTTAATATTCTTTATTACTTAAATAAAGCAAGTGGTGGAGTCCACTCAGGTGAAGCTTGACATGCGTATAAATTGAATAATTGATATCGATTTGCTTTTTGCAGTTAACTTTTTTCGTAAGCTTATTCCGTTTTTCTTAAAGTTGTTTGTGTAACAATGTATAAATTATACTTTGTTTTTAGTAGAAACAGTATTCTAACTTGCAATAATTACTTCAAAATTTAACACGATATTCGAAATATAAACGTGATGGGAATTAAAATTCGTTACCCCCGTCCATGCGACAATACCGTTCAAAATATTAATAACTTAATTTAAATTCAACATAAATCAGATTTTTTGATGAAATAGAAATAAATTAGGAGAAAAGCAATTTACGAGTAAAAATAAAAACGTAAATTAATGACCTAAGGGACATTTAATTAAGCTACCCTTAACTTTAAATTTGTCGTCTTGACAGGTTTGCCCTTAAAACTTAATATGAACGAATAATTTATAGATAAAAAAAGGACAAAAAATATTTTGTTTCGTTTTAAAACCAGGCCCTTGTAATATAAATAAAGGCATTTCAAGATAACATAAATTAAGCGGGGTTTCTTGTTTCCAAGAAACGTTTAATTAACTTGAAATATGAGAATATTCTTGATAATGGAGATATTTTAATATTGCTTAGAAAGACTACCCTTGAGTCATTATATTAAATTGTTCCGAAAATATCCATTGATTAAATGGTAAAATGTGCGTTATATAGAAAAAGAAATGGATCGATGGAAGCATTATGAGATTATTAACTTAGATAGGTTTTGATGCAATATTTCTGCATAAAAATTGTTTAGGCATCAATTAAAATCATATACTAAAACCATAATCTTTATATCTTAGTTTTTAAAGCTAAATCATTACAAACCACTAAAATTGTACAAAGTCCCTTCAACAGTTTTTGGCGGTTCTCTTATCGGTGAGTCCACCTCAAGACAGCATTATATCAGTGGAAACGGAAATATAGTGGAATGTTAATACCATTCGATAATAAGATACTTTACACCTTACATTATGCAGACGATCGAGTCATAATGGCACACGATTTTGAAGATGGTGAGTACAGGCTTAAGAAGCTAAACGAGAAATACTGCGAATAGGGTCACACTATAAATTTAAACAAAACGAACTCTGTATTGTTGTCGTGGGACAAGATATACAACTTAAAGATGGAAAAATGAGTTGTTACTTAAGTACCACAATGGACAACACGGGCAGATGTGATGGGATGATTAATAGGCGCATTAACAACACAAGGAAAAATTACCAGAGCACTTAATTCCTTACTGTGATAAAAGAATATAACAACACTAAGATACGGCTCCGAAGTTTAGCAAATTAGCAAGGCAATGGAACAACAGAAATGGACTTTTTGAGAAGATCGGCTAGAATATTGAAACTAGAAAAGATAAGAAACGAGAAGATCAGAAAACTAACCAAAAAGAAAAAACTATGCTTATAAAGGAAATCCACTGTACCGGAATGTTAACGAAATGGATGGGAATGCACTGGAGACCTAAAGACAAACGCAAATATGGACGCCCACGAGAAACGTGGATGAAGGGCGTAACTAGGACAACGTCTTTGAGAAATCTACAAGACCAAGAATGGAACATATATATATATATATATATATATATTACAATATATATATATATATATATATATATATATATATATATATATATATATATATATATATATATATATATATATATATATATATATATATATATATATATATATATATATATATATATATATATATATATATATATATATATATATATATATATATATATATATATATATATATATATATATATATATATATATATATATATATATATATATATATATATATATATATATATATATATATATATATATATATATATATATATCTATAATATATATAAAATGCAACGTCTCTCTGTCTGTCTGTCTGTCCGTTAGTGCGCTTATCACTGGAGAACCACTTATCCGATTTACGTACTTTTTTTTTAAACATACATATGTTCTCTGGCCAGGCTATAGGCTATATTTTATTACTATAGGTAGTATAAGGAATGAGTAGTGACGTAAAATAGTGAATGATGTCGGAAAAAAGTTTGCCGCTAGCGCGTTGCCTTGCAATACACCGCCTAAACCATTAAATATGGAACAATATTATGTAGCAGAGAATATCTATAATCTATAATCTGTAATATATATAAAATGCAATGTCTCTCTGTCTGTCTGTCTGTCCATTAGTGCGTTTATCACATGAAAACCACTTATCCGATTTATGTCTTTTTCTTAAATTCACACATATATTCTTTGGTCAGGTTATATATAATAATAATAATAATAATCTATATCTATAATATATATAAAATGCAACGTCTCTCTGTCTGTCTGTCTGTCCATTAGTGCGCTTGTCCCTCGAGATCCACTTATCCGATTTACGTGATTTTTTAAATTCATACATATGTTCTCTTAGCAGGTTATAGATATATATTTTATTACATCTATAATATATATAAAATATAACGTATATCTGTCTGTTTATCCGTTTATGCCTTATCACTGGAGAACCACTTATCCGATTTACGTGCTTTTTTTTTTAAACATGCTAAACCATTAAATATGGAACAATATCATGTAGCAAAGAATATCTATAATATATATAAAATGCAACGTCTCTCTGTCTGTCTGTCTGTCCGTTAGTGCGCTTATCACTGGAGAACCACTTATCCGAATTACGTGCTTTTTTGTTAAACATATATATGTTCTCTGGCCAGGTTATAGGATATATTTTATTACGTTAGGTGACATAAGGAATAAGCAGTGACGATAATAGTGAATCAAGTCGGAGAAAAGTTTGCCGCTAGCGCGTTCTCTTGCAATACACTGCCTAAAGCATTAAATATGGAACAATATCATGTAGCAAAGAATATAATATATATAAAATGCAACGTCTCTCTGTCTGTGTATCTGTCCGTCAGTGCGCTTATCACTCGAGAACCCCTTATCCGATTTACGTGTTTTTTTTTTAATTCATACATTTGTTCTCTGGCCAGGTTATCTATAATCTTCTATCTAGAATATATATAAAATGCAACGTCTTTTTCTGTCTGTCTGTCTGTCCGTTAGTGCGCTTATCACTTGAGAACCACTTATCCGATTTACGTGTTTTTATAAATTTAAACATATGTTCTATATAATTCGATATAAGCCTAGATAATGGGAGATAAGAAAAAATAATGGGAGATAAATCGAGATAAGGCTCGATAATGGGGGATAAGGTGAGATAATGGGAGATAAATATAAATAATGGGAGATAAGGAGAAATAATGGGAGATAAGCAAAGATAAGTCTAGATAATGGGAGTTATGGTGAGATAATGGGAGATAAGGAGAAATAATGGGAGATAAAGAGAAATATTGAGAGATAAGTCGAGATAAGCCTAGATAATGGGAGATAAGCCTAGATAATGGGAGATAAGGAGAAATAATGGGAGATAAGGAGAAATAATGGGAGATAAGGAGAAATAATGGGAGATGAGCAGAGTTAAGCCTAGATAATGGAAATTGTGTAGAGATAATGGAAGATAAGGAGAAATATTGAGAGATAAGGGGAAATAATGGGAGATATTTTATTACGTTGGGTAAATCAAGGAATAAACAGTGACGATAGTGGTGAATCAAGTCCACGCGAGCGGAGCCGCGGGCCCGGCTAGTATATATATATATATATATATATATATATATATATATATATATATATATATATATATATATATTGATTTTTATATACTTGGGATGGAACACTATAAAACGCTGCTAAGCGGTAGTTGTCAACAATTAGTGTGGCAATAAACAGCCCCCGGCAGAGGGCAGGCACGCCGTCAGAGCTAGGCTTACATTCACTAGAGGTGCAAATTGTTGTATTTTATTTATTAAAACTATGGAGACAAAAATATTGTTAAAAGTTGTTTGAAATATAAATCTCATCTCATGTTATTTATATCTTCTCGTGTCTGGTCCCTCAATAATCATCCCTACCACTTTCCAAACCTCTTAAAAAAGTTAAAATATATTCTCCGAACGGATTCTGATGTGTAAGGTAAAATTCATTTAAAACTATGTAAAAAATGTAATGTAGATGTCATGTAATTTTACGTAAAAACTTCTGCTCTTCTTCTTTTACTAGCATATAGCTACTGCTCCATCCACTTCATCTGCAGTATTTAGGTAATAAAAAACAATCGCCTTGTTACCTACTGCTTTACTCCCAATGCCATCATCATCAATTACCGACGTCCACAACAATAGTATTTGTATAAAATCACCTAACCAAACCTTGCAGGGTAATTTATTTACATGCAAAAAAAGAACTACGTGTACAGTCTTCCTCGTGTTTATGCCATATATCCAATTTATTTTCGAAGTGCTTATCATTTATGTAAAGTCGCACTTAAGATTCTTTCGATGTTCTATGAACAACAATAATTGTCTTTTTTATCCACCCTATACAAATAAAAAGTAGGTTATTATGTTGATTCAGCATTTATTGTAGCTCCGTATGAAAAATGGCGGTAAATATATGTATCTACTACATCATATAAATTCACGGTTAGCTCAAAGTAAATATTTATCAATACCCTTATAAAATCATACCTAGTAACTTTTTAAATATTTACGAGTTAACTGATACCTATATTTGTCACCATTATTGTCGTATAAAATTACTGCCAACCATATTCACTAAAAATGTTTAAAATTTAAAGGTTAATTAGTTTAAAGGGTTTTATTTAATATATTTTTATTTATATTTTAAACATCGAATTATCTAATGTTGTAAATGTCACGAAACAAACATTTTTACAGGAAAGTTTAAAGGCCTTTAAAAGACAGTGGAATAGCTAGATCATGTATTTAAACTCTGGAGAAGTTGTGTAGACACATTGAATAGCTAACACTTCCAGTTGAACAACTTGTTAGTAAGTTCAACAGTGCGTCGCGACGCCCTGGGGCGTCGCGGCGCTCTCCTAGGGAAGTCGCTAGACGTTAGGCACAGATCGTCTGCACACGACGTAATGAGCTAGTGCGCATCAAAAAGAAATAAAAAAATATTCCTTTTTCTAACAATACGATTAGTCGTCGCATTTATGACATAGCTGACGACATTAATGAGCAAATTGTGGAAGATCTTTCCGGTTTATTTGCCATTCAACTGGATAAAGCGACAGGCAGTAATAACGACGCTCAATTAATATGTTACGTGCAGTACATGGAAGAAACAAATGTTCGTCAGGATTTGTTATTTTGCAAAAAAATGACTGATACCGGTAAGGCTAGTGACGCAAAAAGTTTAAAAATACTGACTTCTTAATAAAATTGGCGTATCTTTGCGACATATTTGAGAAATTAAATGTCCTTAATATATCGTTGCAGAGAAACTGACTGATAAAATTGCAGCGTCTCAAAAGAAGTTGCTGTTGTGGAAAAGAAAAATAGAAGAGAAGCAAGGAAATACTGACTGTTTTCCTGTTTAGAGAGGCTTACTAAAAGAAAAATCTATTCAAAATCTAGACCCAAGTTTGCAATTGATATTTATCCAACACTTATTAACATTAAGCACCCATTTTAATAAATATTTTCCAGAGAATCTGAATCAATACATTCCAATCGACCCCACCACCATCTACACTTTCAACATTCGAGGAAGAACAGCTGTTAGAACTATCTTATGATACGAGCCTAAAACGACAAACTGTTTCAATTTTGGAACAATGCATCCCAAGAATATCCTACTATCAATATTACGGCTTTGAGGGTTCTTTTACCATTTGCTACGCCGTACTTGTGTGAAACTGGCTTTTCTGCAGTTGCAGTACAGGTCACAAATTTTAGAAAAAGAAATGATAGTAGCAATTTCAAAACTTCAGTGCCGATTTGAGAAGATATGCTCAGAAAAGCAAGCTCAACCTTCTCATTAATTGTATGTGTTATGTGTTTGTAGTTTTTTTTTATGTTTTCTAATAAATAATAATTAAGATTCTATATTCTTTGTAGTTATCTTTGAATAATAAAGTAATTTTATTGTCTGCTAGAGCTACACACAGGTATCTTCTTTTAGAAGGGCATCGCAAAAAAATTGCAACCTGTAAAGGGAGTCTCAGTAAAAAAAAAAATTGGGAACCCCTGCTCTAGTACATAATTTTATATGTATTAGTGTAACTCTTATCAGTTTAAAAATATATATATATTTTTTCAATTGTTTCTTAATACCATTAAATATTATTAAGAGATAAATAAACAAAATATACAAAACGTAATCCAAAAAAATATCAGTTAAAACCAAACTGTAGTCATCATATTTGGTTCTGGGAGCACATTAACATACCAAACCGTTAGGTATGTGCAATTTGTAAAAAAAGTACACAAAATCATAGATCTTTAATAGGTAACATAGATAGAAAATTTGAAAAACAGAAAATAGAAACAATACTGAAACGATATTTCTTAACAACTCCTAAGGTCATTAGAAAAATTGTTATTGTGTTTTATCATTCACCTCCCCGCCTGAATAGGGTTATTATTAACCTTTTTTAGATAGATATCGGCGAGGATGCCCTAATATCCGTCAACGTTGTCCAAATGCCAAAACATACATTTGTACTTCACGGCATTTTTTAGATGCCCTCACTACTGGCGATATTGCATTTCTGCAACAACCACTACCTATGTACGTGGCCAAGCCATGCCCAGGTGTAACAGTTTACCCTATATCTTTCTTCACTTCAATCCTGTACAATTCATATGACCACAAAAACTAGACAGTCATAGCTTACATTCGAAAAAAAAAAAGATTTGAAATTGGACCAGAATTTCGATGTGGATTCTAAGTTGATTGAAAATCGCATTCGCAATTTTATTAAAAATGTTTAGGAAAGTTGAGTCAAGAAATTTGAGAGAAGTGCAAATCTACTTAGTTGCTTCTTCTTCAAGTACCATATCTTCGACGGATGTTGGCGACCACTAGCGTCGTTTCCAGTCATGCTGATGATTATCCTGGGGAGAATGATGGAGTGGTTTCACGTTGCCTTCCTCATCGCCGTATTAGAGCCAATAGAATCAATATTTGGTTGTCTCCTGTAATTGTTTGGAATCAAGTCTGTGGCGAAATAAAAGTAATATCCCTACAACCTCGACCCGATAATGATAGCTGCTACCCTATACCATATCCTCTAAGCTAAGGCTAAGCCTTATTCAGACCTAAGCTGTATATCTACAGGACAATCCTTATCAGCCACTGGGACGGGCCGTGTTGTTGTTGAGGACTTCCCCATCCGAGTGTGTTTTTCAAGAGATATTGCTTATTTCAGAGTCCTTCCCGCAAGGAAATTGACGCCCAGCGCGGACCTAGTTTCTCATTACGACTAACTTAATAAAAAATCAAAATTCACGTAAATCCAAGCTATCCTGCAACTGCTATCTTGAATAACGACCGCCAAATTAGAATTTTTGTTCTAATTGCGTCAGGACATTTTTTGTATTTCACATTTTACCTTGGTTGCAGGAGAGAAAAATTAGTGACAAAAAAATTGTAACTCGAAATTATCCTTCAATTTCCAGTAATAATTCGTGGTGAAAAATTTTCATTCGTAATCCTGATTTGTCGGTTAGTTTTGAAATCACTCGAAATTAATTTAAAATAGGTTTAAAATAGAATAAAATATAAATAAGATTACATTTAAGGAAAACCTCTTAACCTGTTGCTTACCAATCATTTTAATTTTTATAAAACTGTTTCTACTAATAAATAACAAGAACGTTCCGTTACAGTTCTTGAATAAAAGCCACTAAAATATGACTATGGAAGATAACCTTATCCATAACCGTAATTTATATCTGGAATTTAATTATCTGACATTTTGCAAATTGGTCAAATCTATTTTATTCTTCATTTTTCTTAAAAAAGTTACATAAAAAATTACTCATGTTAGTCAGCTAAATAATGCTTTGATGATGTTTGATAGTTCAAATGATTTGGAGGTTATCAGGAAACAAAAATAATATTTTTTAATGATTTTCCACACACGCGTTTTTCAAAAACGTTTTGTTACTACAGAATACTTTACTTTACTAAAGCTAGATTATTAGAAAATCAGAATCTTATCGCTAATGTCAGTCATTATGATAGAACTAATCACTTTATTTATTATATCCGAATGTCTAATGCCTAATGACTAGAAGTAAAGAATAAACATCGGGGACGGTCTTACTCCGTAACTACTAAAGCATAACCTGGAATTATTTTGATACTTTATAAAGTCGATCATGATGAGTAGGTTTGAGTTTGAGAGGTGCCAGTGACTTCACAATATATACACCTGATGCAAATTTATACCAAATTTCTTACGAAAATGTTAAAATGCAAATACTAGCTTTTCACACAATTATATATATACAAGGGCCGTTAGCAAAGTTTTCAGCCTAACACAGATATGGCGTCAAGATAACCAAATTATTACGGCATTTGTTAGGTATTACCTACTAGATGGCGTGCTGTGAAATTTCAGATACGTGTGCTGAGTTATCTTTTTGTATCAATCGTGTAAACAAAGAAGTTTTAACATTTTCTAAATAATGCGTAAAATTGAAGCGAGCTATTATACAATACTTCGTTTTAAAACGTTTGAGTCTTACTGACATTTAAAAGGAGTTAAATGTCACATTAAATAATTCTTCCAATTCGTTTTCGGCGATTAAAAAATAGGCAGCTGAATTTAAACGTGGTCGTATATCCATTTAAATGGATAAAGGCTCAGAATGCCTGAAAACTTCTACAACCAAGAAGATTGTGATAAAAATTCACAATATATTTTTTTTTTATGGATCTAGCACAAGTGCTGCAGGGAAGTCCCTAAAGCGCTACAGGAGTGACACGTGTGCGGAAAAGGCGATTCACGTTGGTCTTGAATCGCTGTAAATTGTACTCGGTGGGAAACACAGTCCTGGGTAAGCCATTCCAAAGGGATGATGTTCTCCATATAAAAGATTGCTTGAAAAGCGTTGTACGAGGAGTAACAAACTGAATCTCATACGGATGTGAAGTATCAGCGCGACGTGTACTTCTAACATGCACCGCTCTGGGAGGAATTAAGCGGGCTACATCGTTCAAACACTCTCCATGAAAATACTTGTAGAATATACTCAAGTCGCCAACCGTTCTTCGATGTTCCAGCGAATCAAGGCCGCCGGTCAGTTCCGGGTCTCCAATCAGCCGAACAGCCTTTCTCTGAACAGAATCCAACAAATGCAGTGTATGTTGGGAGCGGAGCCCCAAACATGGGAGCAGTATTCCATAGTTGGTGGAATTTGAGCTTTGAAAAGAATTAACAGTTATTGTGAAGTGTAAAGCTTTCTGGTTCGAAATAATATTCTCAACTTTTGAGAAGCTCTCTTTACTATGCCTGCAATATATTCATGGCAAGACATATTTGCTCCCAAATTAACGCCCAACAAATTGAGTGACAAGGCTAGGGGAATGGAGTGTCCCGACAAAATTATGTCGGGTTCAGCAACGTTAACTTTTTTAGAAAAAACTGCTGTCTGGGTTTTTGTAGCGGTAAATTCCACTTGGTTACTGTCACCCCAAGATAGAATTTCTTCCAGGTCTTTGTTAAGTTGAATGACTTCCTGCTGTCTGCGGATATTCGCCTGAGCAGCCGATGTCCGAGCGTTCAAAGTGAATGAAGAGATAAGCGTACTGTCATCTGCAAATCTGTAGATTGGATTCCCGGTCTTTTCCAGCAGATCGTTAGTGTAAATGAGAAAGAGAGTAGGAGACAGTATGGAGCCTTGGGGCACACCGGCGTTAACAGTAAAGGTGTTAGAAAGAAATCCGTCGACTGCGACTCGTAAAGAACGCTCTCTGAGGAAACATGAGAGCCACAAACAGAACTTTTCAGACATACCATAAGAGCGTAGCTTAGCCAACAGTCTATCGTGCCACACACGGTCGAATGCCTTGGATGTGTCAAGAGCAATCGCTCGAGATTCTCCGAAGTGTTCAATTGCGTTGTTCCAAACATGTGTTACATAAGTCAGAAGATCTTCTGTTGATCTATGTTTACGAAAGCCATATTGGTGATCGATAATAATGTTGAATCCTTCAAGGTATTTTAGAAGATGCTGATTGACAGCCTTTTCCATGACCATATTATTGAAAGCAGTGCGACTGGTCGGTAGTTGTTTAGCAAGTTCTTCATGCCTTTTTAGGTATCGGCTGAACTGTGGCACATTTCCAGCAGGAAGGAAATATTCCCTTTCTGTAGGATAGGTTGAAAAGTTTACAGAAAACTGGTGTTAGTTCCCTTGCCAGTTTTTGAGAACTACGGCAGGTATTCCGTCAGCGCCAGAAGCTTTTTTGGTGTCTAGCTTCATTAAAATACGTTTTATGACACGCTGTCTGAAGAGAACATCGGGCATCCTTGACTGCACTATGGGAATAGCGTACTAAATGATCGCCGACTCGCTGACATTATAAAAATCACGATAGGCCGTATCCACCAACTTTTACATGATGTTTTGGGTATGAGAAAGCTTTTCGATCGAAGAGTGTCGCGTTTGTTAACAACTGGGACCAAAAACGCATTCGAATAAACGTTTTCCAAGAGTGATTAGACTTGTTAAAAAAAAAAAATTCCAATCAACTTCTTTGACGTTTCATAACAGTACATGAAACACCAATTCATTAATTATACTTCAGAGATCAATGTGCGCCTGAGGAAACAAAAACGCTTGCATCTGCAACAAAAGTTATTTTTTCAGTTTCTTAGGATTTTCATGGTGTTGTGCTCATAGAGTACCTGAAGAAGGGTAGCACCATCACTGGGAAGTATTACGCTTAACTACTGAGCCAATTAAAAGGTGCTATTCAGACGAAACTTGCACATCTAGCAAAAAAGATAATGTTTTTTCATCACGATATTGTGCTTTCACACATGTCTCGGATTGTTGCTACGAAACTGCCTGACCTCCTGGCGATTATTGGCTGGACGAAGATTGACTTCGAATCATGAAGTTAAAGCTAAGACGAATTTTTATTTTGCCGAGCTTATTATAATGAGGGCATTAAAAAGTTGGAAAGTCGTTGGACTACATATATTGATTTACGGAGTCACTATGTAGAAACACAAAAAAATTATATATATATATATATATATACAGTAATACCCCGCTTAGCGCGACCCCGTTACGCGCGGTTTCACTATAACGCGAATTTCAAATTTCGCGCTCATGTAGTCATTAACTTCTCTATGGTCGCGGGGGGATCCCCGCTTTCTCTGAATATTCTCTTTGAAGAATTGGGAATTCCCTGTCCTTCGACTTTGTTCTATGGGATTTCCTCGTTCGTTTCGTGTGTTCATTTGTTCCGTAATGTTAGTTCGGTCGGCTGGCAGTTTTGTTTTAATATTTATTGGAGATACATACATACATAATTTAACCCTACGTTAAAAATGCCGCCTGTAAAGAAAAAAGAGCGTAAAAGCGTCACTTTGGAATTGAAGATGAAAGTGTTAAGAAGAATGGAAAATGGAGGCAAAGCAACAATTGTTGGGAGAGATTTTGGACTCTCAAATCGACTGTGAGAACGATTTATAAAAATCGGGAAAAAATTAAAATCTCCAGCGAAGGTTCAACACCTATAAGTGCAACAAAACTTTCTCGTTCGAGATCATCTATCTTAGAAAGAATGGAGAAATTACTGTCAGTCTGGATCGAAGATTTGAATAAGAAGAACACACCACTAAGTCAAGATCTCATATGCACAAAAGCAAAATCTTTGTATGAGATGCTGAAAACAAAAGAAGGAGAAGGGAGTGCCACTCCGACTTTTGCTGCCAGCAGAGGCTGGTTCCATCGGTTCAAGCAGCGTTCTAATCTTCACAATATCCACATAACAGGCGAGGCGGCCAGCGCGGACATTCAAGCTGCAGCTGAGTTTCCAGACAAGTTTCAAGACTTCGTTAGACGAGAGAAAATTCCTGCTTGTCTCATCTTCAATGTTGACGAGACCGCACTTTACTGGAAAAAAAATGCCATCTCGAACATTCATTTCTAAGGAAGAACGTCAAGCCAGTGGTTTCAAAGCTGCGAAAGATCGACTAACACTTCTGCTGGGTGGTAATGCCACTGGTGATTTCAAACTGAAACCTTTACTAGTGTACCATTCAGAAACACCCCGTGCAATGCGAGGCACAGACAAGACAAGTCTACCAGTTGTGTGGCGATCAAACAGAAAGGCGTGGGTTACACGGGAAATTTTTCAAGAATGGTATTCTAATAGTTTTTTTGCCCATCAGTCAAATCATACTGTGACAGAAATGGGCTTGAACCTAAAGTTATATTACTCTTAGACAATGCCCCAGGACATCCAACCTCACTTGATACGCCCAGAGACTTAAAAGTGTACGTAAAGTTCCTTCCACCAAACACTACGTCAATATTACAACCTATGGACCAGGGAGCAATAGCAAACTTCAAAGCTTATTACCATCGCCGCACTTTTAGCCAACTAATTCATGAAACTGACGGGGAAGGAAGACAGTCTATGCGAGAGTGGTGGAAGTCATACAACATTATGAAGTCTATTCACAACATAGAAGAGGCTTGGAAGGAAGTTAAAATGAGTTGTATGAATGGGGTGTGGCGTAATCTTTGGCCAGATGTAGTGGAAGCACCTAGAAGAATTGTCCAGATGCAGAGACAAGTGCTTGAAGACATTGCTGCAATGATTGAGGGGTCTGAACTTGAAGATGTCACGGTAGAAGATCTCGTAGAACTTGTAGCAACGCACGACGATCCTATTAGCAATGAAGATCTGATCGAGTTACAGAATAATCCTATCTACGATGAGGAAGAACAAGTAGAAGAGAAAGTTTTATCTTCAGGGGAAATACAAAATGCACTTTCAAAAATTTATTCAGGTTTGGACATATTGCAGAGTATAGACAATAATGATGACCGTGTCTTGACCGTGTGTCAAACAATTAAAAACAGTGTTGGGTGTTATGAACGTATTTTACAAGAACGTAAACAAAACGTTACCCAAAAGACAATAGATGTATTTTTCCGTAAAAAATAAGAGTATGTATTGCATAAAGTGTTCTTAGAATTAAAGTGATTGATTAAAATGATTTGTATTTTTTTTGTATTAAATTTTGACTATGTTTAATCATAAACCTCGATATACGCGAATTTCAGTTAACGCGATTTTTTTCGGAACGTATCCCTCGCGTAAAGCGGGGTATTACTGTATATATATATATATATATATATATATATATATATATATATATATATATATATATATATATATATATATATATATATATATATATATATATATATATATATATATATATATATATATATATATATATATATATATATATATATATATATATATATATATATATATATATTTATATATATATATATATATATATATATATATATATATATATATATATATATGTATATCCACAGATTGAAAATATATTTTTTCTTCTCAATCGTTTTTCCCCTTCAACAGCCCACCGTTAGACATCTGACTTGAATTTAAGGGTTATAAAGGTGTTTCCTTGAACATTTTTTGATGCTGAATCTGTTTCCGAGGACCGTTTCCTCCTAAAATGCTTCAATTTCCCGCAATGCTCATGCTAAGTGCTCATTAAGGATGAAAAAATACGTTTTCCTTTCAAAAAAGTTCAGCAAAATTCACAGGAAGCCTTGTCGATCAAGTTCTATGATGCAAAATCATAGATATGATATAGATCTTTGAGAAATTTTTATGGCTCACGAGTAATATGGAACAAAGACAGCGAGAACAAAGTACTTTGTTGGAAAAAAAATTGACATACCTAAAAAAAATGTAAAAAAATATGTAAACAAATAACGATGGTAATATGGAAAATGTATTTTCTATGAAGTCTTCAAGTGAAGCATATTACTATGAGAGTTTGACTTGTTTTACGGAAGAAAAACAACAAAATATTGGCTTGTCACTCAATTTTTTACCTTAGTTATTAGGTTTTAACACGGATATAAATCTTTTCAAGTGCCGCATTTTATTGCAGTTTCAATGAGGCGGTCTTAAATTTCTGGCTGAATTCAAATATGTATTAAAGGTATGTTGGGAATGTGGAATCTTTGGCATAATGACTACTCAGTATATGTCACCACTACACCGCGTCGAATGCAAAAATAAAGTGTTTGGTGTAGTGGTGATATATACGGAGTAATGTATTAAAGATACTGGATTTCTATTTAAATTTTCAATTTTGGGACTCGTAGAGTAGACAGACTTCATCTACAATGCTTCCTGTAAATTTTGCGGAACTTTTTTGAAAAGAAAACGTATTTTTTTCTCCCTTAATGCGCACTTAACATGAGCATTACAAAAAATTGAAGCATTTTAGGAGGAAAGGGTCCTCGGAAACAGATTCAACATCAAAAAATGTACAAGGAAACATCTTCATAATTCTTGAATTCAAATCAAAAATCTACCAGGACCTGGTGAACGGCAAAAAACGATTGAGGAGAAAAAATATATTTTCAATTATATATATATATATTATATATATATATATATATATATATATATATATATATATATATATGTATATATATATATATATAAGTATATATATTTATTTATTTACTGCACTTTACAGATTGATCACAGATATTTTTTCAATTACGAAGTACCAGACCTTAAAAAAACTTAATTTAAATAATATTACATAATAATCTATATGCACTGAAAACAAATCACGCAATTTAGTTTTGAAAAGGCTACATTTATCATTAAATACATCTACACTATTCTGGATTCCATTGTATAGAGCAAGCACTATACAATGGAGATCCCAGGTGATGGTTATTATGGGCTGCATCTTGTATATAGAAAGTGCTATGATTTCTTGTGGTGTACATCGGCACACTGAAATATAAGTTCGATAGAAATGCCGGGTCATCAATGAGACCATTCACTACTTTGTACAAGTAGAGCATGCAATATTGTTTTCTACGTTTCTCTAAGGTTACCATCCTACAGCGTTCATGCAACAGTGCAGAAGAGATCATAGAGTTTATATGAACCGGTTTGTTTATAATGCATCATTTTATTCTGTATCAATTGAAGTGTTCGCTTGTAACAATTATAAAAGGGTGATCATACTATACTCACATATTTTAATATACTTCTAACATAGGATATGTATAGCTGTTTTATGCAGTTTGTACTTTTAAAATCATTTGTGCTTCTGACAATTAAGCCATACATTTTGTTTGCTTTGCTTGCTGTATAACTTACAGTTAAACGTCAATTTGGAATCAAAAATCACCCCCCTTATCTTATCCTCATACAAGAGTGGGACATTCTCAATACTATATGTAAACTTTACCGGCTTCAGTTTTCTAGTATAAGAAACAATAGTACAGTTACTTACACTAAAATAAATCTTATTGTCAATTGCCCATATCATTCTGCAAAATCCGGCAATCAGCAGGCGATCTGATTTCATAATAAAGTTTTAAGTCATCAACAAATAACAGGCAGGATGCATTTTTAACCACAGCAGTGATGCCGTTGATATAGAGTAAGAAGGGCAGAGGTCCTAGGTTGGACCACTGCGGAATTCCGAATGTAGGTGTAAAAGGTTTGGACTCATACCCCTTTATCTTTACTACATGTTCACGATTATAAAGGTAAGAGTTTAAAAACTCAATTAAACTCATATGGAATCCAAACTCCTTCTCCAGCTTATTCAACAATATCGCAAATGAGACCTTATCGAATGCCTTTTCAAAGTCTGTATATACAATATCCATTTGGCCGGGCCGATTTAGGACATCTGACGTTGCCTGCGTTACCGCTAATAAATTACTAATGACAGATCTACCCTCCATAAAGCCGTGCTGATAGGTACTTATACTGTGACGAACCGACGTTGATATACTGTTAAAAATAATCTTTTCAAAAACTTTAGCTGCCATTGAGAGTATTGCAATTGGTCGATAGGTCTTTATATCGTTTTTGCTACTCTTTTTAAAAACTTGACATATTCTTGTTCCTTTCTACAGGTGGGGAAACATTTTTGTTTTAACACTCAAATTAAACAAAAACAGTAGCAGATAACATAATATACCCTCAGAGCCCTTAAATATGTATGTATATGTATGAATATATATATATATATATATATATATATATATATATATATATATATATATATATATATATATATATATATATATATATATATATATATATATATATATATATATATATATATATATATATATATATATATATATATACATATATATATATATATATATATATATATATATATATATATATATATATTCGGGTGACAAGCTCTTGTCCTAACCCCCCAAAATATTCAATCCTACGAAAAAATAAAGCCCCTAAATTTTTAGAAAAAAACGTTAATATTTAGAGGTCGCATCCATCGATTGAAAATATATTTTTCTCCTCAATCATTTTTTGCCCTTCACCAGCTCCCGGTAGACTTTTGATTTGAATTCAAAGATTATGAAGATGTTTCCTTGTACATTTTTTGATGCTGAATCTGTTTCCAAGGACCCTTTTCTCCTAAAAAAGGCGAAAAAAAACACGTTTTCTTTTCAAAAAAGTTCCGCAAAATTTACAGGAAGCATTGTAGATCAAGTCTGTCTACTAGATTTTGGGCCCAACCCAAAATTGAAAATTTAAATGGAAACCCAGTATCTTTAATACATTACTCAGTATATATCACCACTACACCAAACACTTTATTTTTGCATTCGAGGCGCATGTTTGGTGTAGTGGTGACATATACTGAGCAGTGTCATTATACCAAAGATTCCACATTCCCAACATACCTTTAATACATATTTGAATTCAGCCAGAAATTTAAGACCGCCTCATTGAAACTGCAATAAAATGCGGCACTTGAAAAGATTTATATCCGTGTTAAAACCTAATAACTAAGGTAAAAAATTGAGTGACAAGCCAATATTTTGTTGTTTTTCTTCCGTAGAGCAAGTCAAACTTTCATAGTAATATGGTTCACTTGAAGACTTTATAGAGAATACATTTTCCATATTACCATCGTTATTTGTTTACATTATTTTACATTTTTTTTAGGTATGTCAATTTTTTTTCCAAGAAAGTGCTTCGTTCTCGCGGTCTTTGTCTCATATTACTCGTGAGCCATAAAAATTTCTCAAAGATCTATGTCATATCTATGATTTTGCATAATAGAACTTGATCTACAAGGCTTCCTGTAAATTTTGCTGAACTTTTTGAAAGGAAAACGTATTTTTTCATCCTTAATGCGGATAATTGAAGCATTTTAGAAGGAAACGGCCCTCGGAAACACATTCAGCATCAAAAAATGTCCAAGGAAACACCTTCATAATCCTTAAATTCAAGTCAGATGTCTAACGGTGGGCTGTTGAAGGGGAAAAAACGATTGAGAAGAAAAAATATATTTTCAATCGATGGATGTGACCTTTAAATATTAACATTTTTTTCTATATAAAAAAACTGATAAAAATGGACACTCATACCCAAAAAATAAATATTTGTAGCACTATGAATAGACATGGTTTCAAGTACGCCAGATCAGCAGGCTTTAATACTTTAAATGAAATTTGCTTTGTCAATATTCTTACATCTATCTGAAATTTATTTATACTTTACTTCAACTTTTTCTTTGCGCATTATTTAGACGAAATAGCGATAAAAAGTTTGCAGACAGATACAGTAAAAGAAGATTAATCTCAAAGCACTTACTCGTCTTCAGATTGATTAACTCAAAACTTTTATTGCAAAAGTTCTCTTATAAAAGTTGTACGTATAATTGAATTTTGTTGTATAGGTAATAAAATATATACTAAAATGATTTGTTAGGTTACCTGTTTATTCTAAAACTTCAAGTATTAAAAATATTCTTCCGTAAACATTCCGGCATGTATTATATCGTTAACAAGATCAACTACATAAGCTTTTTCGGAAAAAATCCCATTCATTCCTTAAAATAATTCTAATACAAATAGTCACCTAGATTTTAGTGATTTTTTTCGAAAAATTTTCAAAACTTTTTGACTAGTACTCAGTAGACATATATCACCACTACACCAAACACTTTATTTTTACGCAGATTGACTGATTCAATCATCGCTTCTGATGAAGCTAACATAGTTAGCGAAACGCGCATCGAGTGCAAAAACTAAGGTGTTTGGCGAAGTGGTTATATATACTGAATAGCGTCATTGGGCCAATGATTCCACATTCTCAACATAGTTGACTGGTGACTACTAATAGAGGCAAATGCCGTAAAATTTTCATGATTTTTGAAAATTTTTGGGTACAGCTTGGAACTCCATTTAACTACTTTGAAATAGTGCGAATGTAATGTAAACGAGTTTTCTCAGCCTAATTTTGCCCGCAAGGCCACTTTTCTTCTATTTTAGTGCATTTTTTACATTTTAACGCTTTCGGCTCACTCTTACTTAAATATCTCAGTTTCTCTTAGTTGTTATGCGACAAAAAAAATCGTTTTACTCGTCGTAAAATTGCCTTAAAAAACCGCGCAGATTGTATTAAAAAATATTAAATACATAATCTAAAAAAAATTATTTACTACGGCAAATTAAAAAAAATGGTTTTTTCCGGGTAACTTTCGTTCAATTCGATATTACTGCTTCAAATTATAGGAACATATAGCTTTTATACTAACTAAAAAAAGTGTGTCAAATTTTATTAAAAAAAAGGATTGGTCAAAATTTGCATTTTAATTCAATTCTTGTTATGGATTTTTCTTATGGGCAAAAGGTCCTAGGAGCTTTTTTTAAATATGAGAAATATTATGGTCTTCAAGATAATTAGAAGGAAAAATAAAGAATATACAAAAAACTATCCTATTTTTCAATTTTGTCGTTACGAAAAAAATTAATTTTTTTTTCGCTTTTGCTCTTGAAAAGGTATAGTTCATTCTCTTTATTTCTGTTTAATATTTTATCTTAAATATAACATGAATAAGTGATTTCAAAACAAATACTGCCTGTTTTACAATAAAATTATGATTTAGATAACATAAATTTTTATTGACAAACCATTAATATATTTACTAAAATTATCACAGATAAATATTTATAATTTAAAAAATCATTCGAGTTCTATAGCGTATATGCTCGAGCAGAAAACATTCTGCCATATTCTAAATCATCCGATTGATTATCCGAATTGGATTCATACTGGAGTATAAAGGGTTGTTCGTGCAAAAAAGTTAGACTCGATGCACTAGTTTATGTAAACATTGCAATGGTGCGAATTGAGAAGATACTGCAGAAATATCCTCGCAAGATCTAGATGAAAATGATAAGAATGAGCTGATTGAAGATTATGATCAGTCAAAATCATTGACAGATGAATTTAGAGATCATTTCTCCGATGACTCATCTGTATTAATTTTTAATCGTCCTATCGATGACAGTGAGTTAGACAGAGCCAATCTTTTATATTCGTGCCAATATGAATCAGATTCAGATCAACAATCGGATAATTTCGAATAGAGCAGAAAACAAGCTTGAGTACATACAATATAGAACACGATTGATTTTTTTTTTAAATTATAAATATTATATCTGTAATAATTTTAGTAAATGTATTAACGTATTAACGGTTTGTCAATAGAAGTTTCTGTTATCTAAATCATAATTTTATTGTAAAATGTGCAGTATTTGGTATAAAATCACTTTTTCATGTTATATTTAAAATAAAATATTGAATAGAAATAAAAAAAAATGAACCAGCCCTTTTCTGGAGCAAAAACGAAAAAAATTGAATTTTTCATAACAAAAAAATTGAAAAAAAGATAGTTTTTTATATATTCTTTATTTTTCCTTCTAACCACCTTGAAGAGCATAAAATTTCGCATATTTAAAAAAAAAGCTTCCTGCCTGCGATCTTTTGCCCACAAGAAAAATCCATAATAAGATTTCGGACTAAAATGCGAATTTTGACCAATCCTCTTAATATTTTTGAATAAGATTTGGCACACTTGTTGTTAATATGAAAGCTATATTTTCCTATGATTTGAAGCCATAATATCGAATTAAACGGAAGTTACCAGTTAAAAACCATTTTTTAATTTACCGTAGTAAATACTTTTTCAGTGTTCCGTACGGAACTTATAAGACGACTTCGGTGTCTGTCTGTCTGCCTGTCTGTCCGTCTGTCTGTCTGTCACACCCGATTTTCCGCGAAACTATTTGTCATAGAAAGTTGAAATTTGGTAATAATATAGGAATTGATGGCCTGATCAGAACCGTGTAGTTGTGAAAGTTAAATTTTGACTTAAGGGGTTAGTTGTTTTGAGGGTGAAATCGGAAGTGAAAAAAAATTCTTTTTACTAGGTCATCGAGTGTGGTGTCAAATGAAAGCTTGTGAAAACACGAGTAAAAATATATATATATATATATATATATATATATATATATATATATATATATATATATATATATATATATATATATATATATATATAATGTAATCATTGCGCACACTTTTCTTTGTATTATTTTTAAAAAATCGCGAAAAATCGCTGTCTCCCCACCTTATTTCGAATAGTAATGATCAAAAAATTTTGAAAAAATTCTGGAATATTCTCTACGGGGTGTAGATTGAACAAAAATTATCACGAGTGCATTACCTTTAATAATTTATCTGGTATATAAAAAAAATCAAGGTCATCAGTTTTCAGTAAAGATTGGAAATAAACTTCGTTGAAAACTCATTTGGGGTGTGTTTTATGAAGGCACTGATTACTTTATACCACCTTAACAATTTTTTTATTTTAAAAGCAATCAACTTACAAACACTAATTGTGCAAGTTCAACTTGCACTTGACCGGTTATTATTTAGAATATATACTTAATATTCTGCCCAGTTTTTTAGGCTTTGATTTTATTTTTGCCTCATAACGAACAAAATCTATTAAGATATTTAAGAAATAGTGAGCTGACAGCGTTAAAATGTGAAAAAATGCACTAAAATAGAAGAAAAGTGGCATTTGGGCTGAAAAAACTCGTTTACATTATGTTGGCACTGTTTTAAAGTAGTTAAATCGATTTCCAAGCTGTACTCAAAAACCTCCAAAAATCATGAAAATTTTACAGCATGTCTTCACTATAGGTTTTCTTGATTGCGATTATCAAGGACTAGCAAAGATAAAGTCATTTCTGGTGTAATGGAGAGATCCAACCAAACACGCTAAACTGGAGGAGATTTTTAACGAACTATTTATCGGATTAGTTACTTAGTAAATCTTAAATTTAAATATTGCTTAAAAATTGTGTCCTGCATAGGTATATCTAATATCTTATGTTGTTCTTTTTTTAAAGCCTATTTAGGAGTGCTGAATATTAGCAACTAGCCCCTTACAGGAAGCAACCAACCAAACCAAAGACGATTACTTACACCCATCAAGCTAAGTATCTAGGAATACATTTATATGAAAAGGAAAATGCCACATTAGAATTGCAAGCCTAGGTTTTTTATTGAAGGAACATTGCATTAGAAGTAGTGCAATGAAAGTCTTAGTTCATTATTTTCTTAAATTGTAAACATGTGGCATAGTTCCTTCCTGTAAATATTCTTCCCAGCAAGCAGTAACGATCAGTATGCACCAATTATTTTGCGTGTATTATTCCATATTGTTCCCGATTGTTAGCTTGATTTGTTTTTTGATGAGTTTTGTATTCGAATTTCATCAAGTCATAAGAAGAGCATTAGTACAGGTTAGAATATTGTCTTTCTTAATCGTATTGAAACATACTAGACAGTATTCATCGGATGATTGGTACAATGCCCTCCATACTGCTGGTCAAAAGGCGCAGATCAAGAATTGGTTTATATTACTTGTTGCCAAGTATTATCCAAAAATTCAGCAAATTGCCGTATAATGACGCTCTAATAAATTATAAATTAGCAAGTGGAAGATATATAGTAAAATTTAAACACCATCTGCCCAAAAAAATTCAACTTTTCGAAAAAATATATCAAATTGTTGCCAAAAACACGAATTTCTTTAGTGCTGTGTCAGCAACTTTATGATATGTATTGTATTAAAGGCTTAGTTACAGTGGTAAGAGTGACATTGTATTTTTACCAACGGTTGGAAAATAAGTTTCAAACTTGTGTTAATTTTGTTTACCCAAAACCCACTTCAAAACAGTAAATGTTTACCCCGTACTAAACTTGGCAGTGTTTGGGCAAAACTCCTTTTTATATTTTAGATCACTTACCATATTCAAATAATTTAGCACTCTATGACTCTTTCTTCTTCCCCTATCAATATTTACCGATAAAAGGAAAACGATACGACGATATTAAAAACCTTTAAGCGACAAGCGACCAAGATTCTCAACGATTTCTCAAGAATAGTCATAAAAACTCATTCAGCAAATTAGTTGACCGTTAAAATCAGTATCGAAGTTAAAACTGCATTATTTTAAAAAAAAACTTTTATAATTAAAATCGGCTCGTATTTTATTTCGATCGATCGAAATTCGGTTTCTTTTCAGAGATAAAGGATGTATTTACCTAATATGTTTCCAACAATTGCTTTTAATAATGGTGTTCAGATATAAAAATATTTTTATTTATGAGATCTCGGCTCGGAAAAAAAAAAGAATAAATAAAAAAAATACAACGTGACAGTCGCCTCTCTCAGGAAAGCAATGGCAAACCACCCATGTCATCATGCCTAGCAAAGCATTCTCACCTTCGCCTTTCGGAACCGACATTAAACTGTAGGTCCCCTATCTGTGGAAACAGTTAAAAAGGCACTAACCACAGGCAAAGCGAGAGGGTGGCCTACATCCGTATCGAATATGGCACTTCAAGCAAATGAGATTTATTATCTTCTGCCTGCGTATTTCGAAACTTTTTACTCATTTAATCAGATTACCTTAAATTAAAAATTGTTCAAACGGCGATTAATGGTTTCTTACTTTTATAGTTTACGTTAATTTTTAACTGGTTCTTGTAATAATTTCTTCAACTTAGAACTTTTCTAATGTACTACCCTGCTATCTACTAGACAAATAAATAAGTAAATGAACAGATAAACATTTCCTTGTTAATTGAAGTACTTCATGCTACGCCCTGCAGTTAATTATTTAACCACAGGTTAATAAGATCAGTTTATTCTATTGTGACCTATATACATTCATCATAAAATAAGTTAAAGAATTTGATGAACGGCCGCCATTGTTGACCAATTAAACAATCTTGTAAGTAACTGAAATTAGTTCCAGTTAACATAAGTCTGCATGCTGTTGTGAAGTGCCGAAATAAATTATAATTTAGTTGTAAGTGCATTTGTCTGAATATGAAATGTAAACTTTAGAGAAAAAAGAACATAATATGGAAGATAAAATTTAGCACCTGTAGACGGCAAAATAACATAAAAAATTTGGTTTTAACAATTTTAGGGTAAGAAGTTATTTACTGCTTATAAAAATTTGATTGAATATTTAAGTTTAAAAAAATATATAATGATAAAATATGTTCGTCGTACTCTTTTTCAAAGGTTATTGGAACAAGCAAACTTAAGAAAACAAAACAATAATAATGTTTTTTTTTTATGTTGTATTAGCTACAACAACGTTGACATACGTCTGTTATTATTTCGAAGTAATAGGATAGTGATTAGCTGACTCTTCTCCTAAAGTAATATATATATATATATATATATATATATATATATATATATATATATATATATATATATATATATATATATATATATATATATCTACATAGATATATATATATATATCTACATATATATATATATATATATATATATATATATATATATATATATATATATATTTAAAAAAAAAATACTGCACTAAAGGCAAAGCAGCTTATCAAAAAACAAGCTAATTAACAACCGGGCGCCGCTAGTTGGCAACCTGGGAACGGAGCTTTTGTTGCATTGGAACTTAGACACTTTCCAACACAGAAAACTCCAAGTCGAAAAAATTTTTAACAAAAAAGAGCCATTTTATATAGTGAATCTAATTAAAAAATCGGTGAGAGAGGAAAGGAAGTTTTTGTAAAAAAGAACCCTTTCTTATAATGGAACTTTAAAAACTTACGCCCAATTTAAAAATTTCATTCATTTCATTTCAAACAATAAAATTTTAAAAATTTAAATCTAATTTACCATAAGAATCGATTTTCGAGCAGCGAAAATTTTTTACAAAAAAGAACCTTCTCATACAATAGCACACAAAAATTTACATTCAGTTTAATAAACGATAAATGGCGGGAAAGGGGGGTTAAAAATAGAAATAGCCACCGGTTTTCACGGGTGGTGGAATGTAATACAATAAAATTCCGGGTTTCAATCCGTTCATCTAACAATGAATTTACACGACGTTTCGCCAAAATCTCATTTGGCAGTTTCAAGTGCTCTTGCTGTTACTGCTACTCGATACTGTGATTTTGCTGCTGCTGCCGCTCGAATCTAACTGAGAAACCGAAGTGCGGTGGGGGGTCGGGAGTGTCCGTCCGGGCATCGGTGTTTGCCGGCCGGGTGCCCCTATCAGTAGTTCCGGAGCTATGCTGACTGTTGCCTTCTCGACGTTTTGGTTATTTCTTAGTTTAGCTAATAGACCTTTCCATGTAGTGAAGATATTCAGTTCATCATCTCACTTATTTAGCTGTCCAGTCTTTTCGACTTCCAGGGCTTCTCTGACTATGCTATTTGTTTAGATTTTGAGGGATCTAACCCATAAATACCACTCATACGGGCACTCCACCGGCAAGCTCCGATGCCCGGACGAACACTTCCAACCCCCTACAATCTGCGTAGACGCCAACCTATAAAAGACGGCGACCGCACTTCGGTTTCTCAGTTAGCTTCGAGCGGCAGCAGCAGCAAGATCACAGTGTCGAGTAGCAGCAGTAAGAACACTTGAAAATGCCAAGTGAGATTTAGGCGAAACGTCGTGCAAATTCATTGTTAGACGAACGGATTGAAACCCGGAATGTTATATATATATATATATATATATATATATATATATATATATATATATATATATATATATATATATATATATATATGTATATAATATATATATATATATATATATATATATATATATATATATATATATATATATATATATATATATTTATATATATATATATATATATATATATATATATATATATATATATATATATATATATATATATATATATATAATATATATATATATATATATATATATATATATATATTATATATATATATAACATATATATATATAATATATAACATATATTATATATAATATATATATATATATATATATATATATATATATATATATATATATATATATATATATATATATATATATATATATATATATATATATATATATATATATATATTATATATAGGTTAATAGTTAAATATAATATATATATATATATATATATATATATATATATATATATATATATATATATATATATATATATATATATATATATATATATATATATATATATATATATATATATATATATATATATATATATATATATATATATATATATATATATATATATATATATATATATATATGTTACCTTAACCTAACCTTTGTCCTTGACTAGCTAAGATCCACCGAATAATCAAACTTTGATTTTGATAATTTATCTTTAGAGAATCTTTGGAGACACTGGTTTTTTAAAAATTTATCCATTAAAAAATATATATGATATATATATATATATACAGTAGAACCCCGATTAACCGAGTTGCGATTATCCGAGCTCCGAATTAACCGAGCCAATCTAAGAACCTGATTATCCGAGATACGCGCGTCTATGCTGCGTATTAACCGAGCTTGTAAAATATGTATGTACATATTTCCATTTAAAATCGTCGGGGCCTTCGGGGAATCTCCCTGGCCCGTGTGAGGGGTTCCCCTATTTATGTTTTTGGACTTTTTCAGCATGTAGATTTGCGTCAATGCAGTGCGTTATAGCGTTTACTACGGAGAATTAAGAGTATACTCGCATAATTTATTTGGTTGGAGTTCTGGTAGTTAAGTGTAATGAATACGAATTGCTTTGTTTGAATTTTTGTTTGTCGTATTATAATGGAGCAAAACAAGCGTAAAAGAATCGTCGTTTTTGTTGAAGAAAAATTAAAAGCCATCAAAAGAATTGAAGCAGGAGAGACAGTTAAAGTTGTTGCACGAGATTATGGAGTAGGTGAGGTAACAGTTGGAGATTGGAAAAGAAACCGCACAAAAATAGAAGAGTGGTATATAAATCAAGCCTCCTCGTCCTTAGAAAGAAAATCAATGGAAACCGGCTACTATGAAAAGGTTAACGAAGCTTTATTCATGTGGTTTAACCAACAGAGATTAAAAGGTGTGCCTCTGTCAGGTCCAATTTTACAACAGAAAGCAAAAACGATTAGTAGGCAATTCCCAGAGATAGATCAGTTTACCGCCAGTTCTGGTTGGCTTGACAGCTGGAAAAAACGGTACGGTGTACGACAACTGATTGTATGTGGTGAAAAACTTTCTGCTGATGTGTCATCAATTGAGAAGTTTAAGCAGAACTTTAAAAAGCAAATCGAAGTTGGTGGATACAGATGTGATCAAATTTACAACTGTGACGAAACTGGTGTCTGAATTATAAAATGCTTCCATCAAAAACATTGGCATCTCGACAGGAAAAATCAGCTCTCCTTGGCGCAAACGAAGTAAGGAAAGATTAACTATAATGGTATGTTCCAATGCATCTGGCAAGCACAAAATCCCACTGATGGTGATTGGCAAGTCTGCACGTCCAAGAGCTTTAAAAGACATCTCACCCAAAGCCCTACCAGTCTATTACAAAAGTCAGAAGAGCGCATGGATAGATGCGACCTTATTTACTAACTGGTTTGAAGAAGAGTTCGTGCCATCTGTGACTAAATTTTTGAACAGAAACCGTCTTCCTATTAAAGCAATTTTGTTAATGGATAATGCCCCCTCTCACCCTGGAGAAGGACTTCATGTGGGTGAAATTGTAAAATTTTTTCCTCCAAATGTAACCAGCATAATGCAACCAATGGATCAAGCCATCATCGAAAACCTTAAAAAAATTATAGACGTTTATATCTTGAACATCTGTTAGAATACACAGAAAAGGAGGATATTATCAATGGGATGAGAAAGGTTACAATGAAAAATGTTATTTACTGGGTGAGTCAAGCTTGGGATTCTGTGCGTACTACTACTATTCAACAATCTTGGTCAAAAGTTATTGATTTTGAGGACTATAATGACAGTGAAGATGATATTCCATTAAATGAATTAGCTTTGAAATTGAGAAGCCATGGAGAAATGTCCTGTTCAAATTTTGACAGCGAGATAGAAGAAAAAGAAAAAAGTTTGATTTGAATTAATGCAAAAATTAAAAGGTTGCGAAAATGTGACAAAAGAAGATGTTATTGAATGGATTACAGCAGATGATTTAGAAGAAGAAATGAGTATTGAAGAAATAACGGAAAACTGAAAAATCAGATGACGATGACGATGACGAAGCGGCGGTGGATGAACAGTCTCCCACTAACACCTCTCATCAAGAAGGTTTTGCTTCTTTGGAAAAAGCTTTGAAGTATATCGAACAAACCAGAGGCAACCCCAGCGGATTTGCTTCTTCTTAATAGATGGAGAAACATTGCCGCGAGAAAAAGAAAATGCAATATGAAACAGAAACGCATAGATACCTATTTCACTGTTTCATAATGTATGTACCTATTATATGTTAAAAAAGTTAATAAATCGGTTTAAAGTATTGGTGTTTATTTTTTGAATGAATAAAAAACAAATCCGGATTATCCGAGTTTTCTGTTATTCGAGGAGGGTGCCCCCCACGTTACCTTGGATAACCGGGGTTTCTACTATATATATATATATATATATATATATATATATATATATATATATATATATATATATATATATATATATATATATTTATCGTCGGCGAAAAATATAAAGAAAAGAAAAGATGTATATCGGCTCTAGGAACGAAATCTGTGCTCTTTACTTTTTGGATCAAAAGTACGGGTGTCCAAAGCTATGGACTACTCAGGTGTACCGTCTATAAATCCCCAAACTAAAACATACATGCCTGGCTTCATATGAGAGCTCGTTAGCTAGCCTACGTGTCGAGACAAATCGCAAACATCCAACATTAGTAGGAGAAATTTAAAAGGTATTTACCCAAAAGTGTCAGTAGCCAACAAGCAGTACCATCTGGTGTGAAACCGCCAAAACTTTTATTTCAAGAGCAAAAATCACAGGTAAAAGAAGATTTGGTACGTCTGTTATTATAACCGAATACCGCAATTAAATAAATAGCAGTAACTGTAAAAATAAAGTATTCATACCACTATTGCTTCTTTATTGGTAACTCTTAAAAATAAAAGTCAACATAAACGGGAACACTGCTGATCCCGGTATAGAGAGCTCCTCCCATTTTCGACTTTTTGGCCCATTTAACGCTTAGCCACGATTCTAAACAAAATAAATATTTATTGCCGTGAAAAATATAAAGAAAAAAAATATGCATATCCTCTACATAAATTTAAATATTTTTAGATACATCTTTAAAAATGGAGACGGATTCAGCTACCATTACCACTCATCCCCCATTCATCCCAGAAGAAACCACCAGTATTGTATTTTCACCTTTGGAAGTTTTAAATTCTATTACCTTAATTGCATCAGCAATAGCAAATATAATTATAATTTACATAATTGCTAAATATAGCCACATGAGAAAGCGAACAAATATATATTTAGCAAATTGGTGCATCTGTAATTTTCTAATCATGATTTTAGCGCCAGTACCATTAAACCTATTTGAGTTAATTAATTTAGTGTCATACGAATCATACGACTTAATGTGTGTCTTGGAACAAAGCTGGTATAGTATTTCAGTTGGAAGTTTAATTTTTTTAGGCCTATTACCATTAGATTGGTGTATAATTATCTATTGTGGACAAAGTTGTTCAAATAGATGTAAGCAATCTCTTAAATCTACTATAGCTATAGTCTGGATACTAGTTTTTGGACTATGTATTGCCTCTATAACTCTTTGTATTTTAGATTTTAATTATCCCCTTACGTTAGCTTGTCTAATTTTTGGATATTTTTTTATTTTTATTGTAATAATATTAATTTCTATTTTAAGACTCCTCAAAAAAAAGTTGTCCAGTGAAGTAATCGAAAATAGTAACTTACAATTAATTCTTGGAAGTTCTTATTTCCTATGTTGGTTGCTCACTTACGGTCAATTGTTTTTAGGATTTTATTTTAGCTACCACCTTGAATACTTTGCCTATTTTATTGGATTAAGTAATGCATGGATTATTTTAATATTACTTTGTTTCTTTGATAAAGATTTTAAAATTTGTTTCAAAAAAACTTATTTTATCAAGTTCGAGGAGCGTGACAATAATGTTAACAATAAGGAGGTTCATAATACTGATTGTTAATAAATATTAAAATTTATATTAACTACCTGACTTGTTACTTAAATTCAAATAATCGTCAGCCAGTAATAGGCTATATAATAGTAATTAAATACAAATATACTGAAATACGTTCTAATGTTTATTTAATGAAATCATCTCGTCATTTTCGTGACATTATTATTATTATTAAACATATATGAGTTAGTTTAGTATAGTAGTAAGTATTTCGTTTAGAAATTTAATATCTGTTGATCTATGGTATCGACTCAAACAAGTTAAAAAATATTCTATTGATCAAATGATACATGGCTTTGAAAATATTTTTCTCTTTTTTTAACCACCTAGGGTGAATCAGAAATTCCGGCATGTTGTCTCTCGAAATTGACTAATATACAATTATTGTGTTTCAAAAAATCTTTTCAAAATTTTCAAAAAACAACTTTGCTTTGCGAGTTTCCTCTGGTTAAATTTTTATTTTTATGTTCAATTTTATTCTAATACAACATATATGTTATATATTTTATAGAAAAAATTAATATTTCGTTGGACAAACATGCGGAAGTTAGCTATTAGTTTTTTATATCTATGATATTTTTCAACAGTTTTTTACTTCCCTTACTAAAGAGAATTATCTTCGTAAAAAAATTACACTCAGAAATTTTTAAATCATAAAAAAAACTGCTTGGTTTCAAATTACTGTCGGTGTCCTAAGTAGTTTGACGAAATTTTATACGGGTTCGTTGCGTTTTGCAGTTTTTATAATTTTTTGTTTTTCAAAAATAAACGAATGTAATTTGAGGCACCGCTCAGTTTCTCACTATAGAGAAAAACGAACTAAAAGTTATTAATAAAAAATGTCCCCGATATACTGCAATGTCGGCTTATTTTTTAAGTACAATATTTAGTCACAGTTGAAGACCAGTTTAGGCAAGAAGAATTTCCTGCTGTCAGATTAACGAACGAGGGCTGCAGTATTTGCTAAAGAAGCTGGATCGCCGGAAGCCACAGTTTTCAAGATTGCGTACGAGGATTTAGGAATAAAAATGTTTCTGCAGGATAGATCCCCAAACTTTTGACCCCAGAGCAGCCACTGGCGAGGAAAGGCATTCTCAAAAACATTTATTCGCTTTAAAGAAGGATGACAGTTATTCTTCGCGAATCTCAGATACTACGGAACTTGGGTGTTCTATTGGAATCATCCCCCGAAACAGGAGTCGATACGTTGGATTCATAAGGGTTCTCCTCCACCTCCAAAGAAGGCGCAAACTTAATCATCTTCTGGAAAGTATATGGCGACCGTTTTTGTGGGACTGGTAAGGAATATTGGTTATTAAAGATATAAAAAAGAGTATAATTAATTGAGAGGTTTACGAAAGGACGATCTAAAACTTAAAGTAGATCATTAGAGACAAACTCTTCTTAATTTATATTTCTTTAATGTTGTTATTAACGACTTAAATCAAATAACTACTTCTACCATTTTCTCTCTTTAAGCATGAAAATATCCAGATTCTACAGTATTAAATAAGTTTCTAGTAGAAAGCAGAATCAGAATTCAATTCGTTGGTGGTCTATACTAAAAATTACTCGAAGATAAAATTTAAGGTTCCGATTCTTGTTAAGAGGTCGATCCAATAACTATTTCAGCTCTAATTCAATACAATATATTGTCGTTCGCAAAATAAGATATAGATTGACATTATTACTTTAAAAGCTGAGAACAAAACTAATCTTAATTAAATACAAAAATTATGACTTAAAATAATATATTTCTTATCTGCAGCAGCTGAGCGGATAAGAGATGTAATTAATCATCTCTCTCTCTTAAATCTCTTAAGAAAGTATTACAGAATATTAACGTATTTTTCACGTTTGAAAAAATTTGGCCCACTTAATCAGTTAACTATACTTAGTATTGTTGTTCATATGTACAACGAAGACGATTTTGTAACGAAGGTAAGGAAAGAAAAGCGAAAAGTTTCTTCCCTTTTTAAAATTCATATTCTTTAAAACCTTAGTTTACGTGTCGTTATTTTTTGGACTCGGCTCAAAACCTTATGCAAATTAAAAACATTTTACATTATTAATTTTAAAAATATCGGCTAGCTGTTTCATTTCCCCGAACACTACAGTGTTCTGTCATGTTTGTTTGCGTTTTATTTTCTATAGTACTGTTTAATATTTATTGCAAAGAAAAGTTGGCTTATATTGAATTTTTACGGTCAGGTTTCCCTTTTGCCCTTAAGCGGTTGTCTTCTTCACTATTGTAATTTATTTTGCTTATTTGCAAAAGGCCAAAAATTCGAAACAGCAAATTCAAATACAGATTAGTTTTAATTGAAGTTAAATTCTTACTACAAAAAGTAAAAACTATTTCAACATATGAAGGGCAAAGATAAGTGGTAAAGTGACATGTAACGTGCCGTCTCCTTCTCTTTTAAATTCGGAGGTCGTTCGGCTCAGCCAATGATAATCGAACTCGGCTACTGAGTGACATTCATTACGAGAGTACGGATTTCTTTCCTTTTGTTTGTTACAGAATCTCAGTCCAGGAGTATTACGATGGCCACACGGTAAAGAAACAACCACTACATGACGCCGAGATGCTTCCCGATAACAGTTACTAAATTAATGTTATCATAACGTTGTTTCCAAATACATGTAATCATTATATCTTCATCAGGTTAACAGAATCATAACAAAATGAATAGCAAAGTGATTTTCAATCAGCAGATTACTTAAAGTTTATACCTTGCAAGTTTTTTTTCATAAGTACCACCGAGTTCACAACTGAAAATAGTTCAAAGGTCATAATAAAAATAAATATTCGTTGAATTGTGTTATACAACTGATAAAGTCTTCCAGGCATATCCATAAAAATACTCTAATGATTCGTTGAACTCTTTAAAAGTTTTTAAGCAACGATAGTTTTTATTGGTTTTAATTACCATCTTTCTCAATCTATGAATATGATTATGTTATATTTATTAAGTTTATTTAGCGCTCCTGAAATTTGAAAGGCAATGCTGAAAATTTGACAGGAAATATTTTAATTTTACTTAGGCTGACACAACGTTGTATAGGCTTATTCTCCTCCTCCTATAGTCTAAATATCTTGTCAGGCATATTGTGCATATACCTAGCAATCAAATCTATTGGCGATGCTTGTGATAGTAGCACGCCAACGTTCTCTGTCAGCTGTTTATCTTTTAGCTTGCTTCATGTTAATACCCAACGGCATCTCAATCGTATCCATCCAGCGATGATCTTTCGCGTCACCTCCTTTCATTTAGTTGGCCCTGCACTACAAGTTTCTTCCATATCCCATATAATCAACACATCTAATGCAATCAATACTTTAGGATGTTAGCATAGACTATGGTGGAAATTCTCTATTTTGGTCTGATCTCACTAAGTACTGAAGCATTTGTTCGCCAGGGTGTCCACGTAATCCTCAGTATTCTTCGCCAGCATCACATTTTAAACGCATCTATACGGTGTCGATTAGCGTTACATATAGTCCAGGTTTCAGATGCATACCTGAATATGGAGAAAACAAGTGTTTCTACTAAATTTATTTTCGTATTGCGACTGATGTCCCTAGACCTTCGTGAGTTGAGTCATGGCTGTGCGACCTATTTGTATTTTTCGACGTATTTCACCTTTACAATGGCCAGTCTTATTGAACGAAACTCCCAAGTATGTGAAGCTGCTAGGTACTTCATATCCATCAATCTGTTGTACATTTGAATTAATCGTTTTCTCTATCAGCTATCAGAAGATAATTTGTCGACCATATTTCAAAGTCTTGCAATTAAAATTAAGAGTTCTTCTCGACTTGTTGCAAGCAGTAGGGTATCATCTGCATATTGAAACAAGTCGAAGACCACCTATATTAATTTCTCCTTCCCATCGATCTAATACGTATATCATAAATTCACTATAAATGTTGAAAGAGTTAGGGGAGCCTATCCAGCCTTGTCTTACATCTTTCATTATTTAACATTTAGACAAATAATTTTTATCTATTTTCACCAGAGCAGTGCTGGTTTCATACAGATTTTTAATGATATTGATTAACTGAAGTGGTAGGCCAATATCTAACATTATGCACCATAATTTCTTCTATTTAAAGTTACCGAAGGCTTTGGAGTAGTTTATAAAGCAGAGGTATAGTGGTACATAATATCCCTTGCATTTTGGATGATTTGAAGTATATTCAATATTTGTTCACTAATACCCCTGCCCTTAACAAAACCAGCCTGCTCAGATGACAACTGGTATGATATGAAGGTGAAACAAAAGCAAGCAGTCTAAAGTTATTTCAATTTGTCGTTGAGCCTTTTTTATGAAGAGGGGTGATGATGGATATTCTCCAGTCCATTGACCATTTCCCTGTATTCCATATGTTCGTACATATACCGCGAATAATTATTAGATAACTTCCTGAATGAGATTTTATTATTTCTGCAGTTTTCCTGTCAAACCTAGCTATTCTTAGGACAGCACATTTGACTTCAGCCACCAAGAATATCTGTTTCCTCTAGGTGTTCAGGTACCACATACATATCATTATTGTCGATATACAACTCTGTACAATATCATTGCCAATCTTTATCAAATTCTGTGAGTAGTTCATTGTTCTTATTAGATGCAGCCCAAGTCTTAACCTTAAATTGTCTGGTTATAGTATTAATTTTTTGGAAGACTTCACAAGTATTTAAGTGTCAGCATATCTTTGAATTTCATTGCACATGTTATTGTATTAGTGATTTCTATTTCGGCGGCAGTTTACCTGTATTTCAGATGACAATCTTTTATAGATGGAGATCTCTTCTGGAGTATTTCAGCCTTGATTAACCATTCTCCTTCGTTCATTTATAATAGACTGACTATGCTCTCTTAACCATGGTTTACGCGATTTATTTAAAAACAATGGTTGTATACCAGGGGTGCTCAAACGGTCGATCGCGAGTGCTTTTTGAGTCGATCTCGAGAAAAAAATTCCGATATAGAACTATTCACAGATTTTGTTTTAGGTAACTAAAACAAAATGTAAAGAATAAACTACTAAAATTTATTCGATCCACAATTAGGCCAGAATAACCCCCTCATCACTTTCTTTTATCGTAATAACCCCCTGCTAGCGGCAAAAGGCGGCTTAATCAAAGGAACGCGCGGTACTTGTCAAAGAAAAGCCGCGTTTTTGATTCCCACCGATTTTTCTAGAAACTTCGGGCGGCGTGTTTGACGGGAACACTCGAGACTTCATTCGCGCGAATATAAATGTTGCGCCTGCAGGAATAGGAGTCAGTCTGAGTTGTAACTTGAAGGCGATACATCCATACAAAGTTTATTAATAAATAGTCCAAAATGAGTGCGGCGAAGAAAAGTAAAACGATTAATAACGATTGGGAGGAAGAATTTTTCTTTTGTATGGTAAAGGATAAGTGCATTTGTCTCATTTGCCGTGCGTCGGTTGCAATACCTAAGCGTGGGAACTTAGAGAGGCATCATAAAACGGTTCATAAAAACTATAAAAAGGATTTTCCGTCATAGAGTGAATTAAGAAAACGAAAAGTACGTGATTTGATAACTTGTTTGAAAAAAGAACAAACCATGTTCACAAGACCAGCCAAACAATCAAAAGCTGCAACGATCGCATCATTTAAAATATCTCATATATTGGCGAAACACAAGAAACTATTTGATGATGGATTGGTTGTGAAGGAAGCATTTATTGAAGCGGGTGAGACTTTATTTGGAGATTCTAAAAATAAAACAGAGATTATGTCTGCTATTAGAGAACTTCAGTTATCTCGTCCGACTGTCACAAGGCGTGTTGAAGTCATGAGTCAGGACATGGCAAATAAACTAAAACATGATATCATGGAATGTACATACTTTTCTTTACAGTTCGACGAATCCATCGATATGGCAGACACTGCCCAGCTGTGTATTTTTATTCGAATGGTATTCAATGGCATGTCGGCTAAGGAAGAGTTTTTGACAATGATTCCTCTGAAAGGAAAGACCCGTGGCGAAGATATATATGACGTTTTCTTCAATTTTGTAACAAACTACAAGCTACCAATATATAAACTAGTGTGCATTACAACCGATGGAGCACCAGCAATGACTGAAAACGAAAACGGTTTTGTGGCATTGTGTCGAGCTAATGATGATTTCCCTTCATTTTTCTCCTTCCATTGCATTATACATCAACAAGTTTAGTGTTCAAAAGTTCTAAACATGGAGGAGATTATGGGCATTGCAATAAAAATTGTGAATTCTATCCGTGCACGTAGCTTGCAACGACGGCCTTTAAATTGCAGTTGGAAGATAGTGAGTCAGCTGAACACACTGATTTAGTTCTTCACACGGACGTCAGGTGGTTGAATCGCGGAAAATTCCTAGAAAGGTTTCAAGAATTATTGCCCAAAATAACAGCTTTTCTGGACGAAGGAGGTAATGATACTCAGATGCGGAAAATGGCTGACTGATTTGGCATTTTTGACAGACATCGCAACGCATTTAAACACCATTAATTTGGAGCTTCAAGGTAAAGGAAAAACTATTATTGAGATGATTAGCGCAATAAACGCATTCAAAAGTAAATTGCAACTTATGATAGACCAACTGAAAAGAAAGGATCTGAAAAATTTTCCGTCTTTGAAAGCAAGGATTCCTCAGTTGAATTATGATATTTATGAGGCAGAATTATCAAATATTTTGGGCCAATTCGAAATACGTTTTTATGATTTCAGCAAATTGGCAAATATCGCATCATTTATGAGTTATCTTTTTCGTGTAAAAACATTGAGGAATTAGCTACTGAAATAGCAAGTCAGTTTAACATGTACTCATGTTCTGTTGAAAATGAGTTAGTGCAAAATTATATCAGATATACATCTCAAAGCCACAGCATCTGATACAAAATTCTGGTGTTTTATATCTGAAGATAAATATCCGAATCTAAGGCAAATCGCCCTTCAACTGACGGCAATGTTTGGGTCAACTTACTTGTGCGAGTCTGTATTTTCTGAAATGAAGATAATTAAGTCAAAATATCGCAATCGACTAACTGACGAACATATGTCATCATGCTTGCGATTAGCACTCGGTAATTACGTACCATCTTATGAAAAGTATGCTGAGGACATGCAGTGCCACGCTTCAACATCCAAGGTCACTCTTTAGTTAAGTTTAGACACTAGAACTCGTTTGTTTTGTAAGAACCAATAAACTCGCAATTTTGAATAATTATGAGTTTTTTCATTGACATTTTAGAGCAGACCTACACTTATCTTGACTAAAAAAATGGATATTGTGCGGAAAACTAATATCTATGCCACGATACCCCCCTACCTAGACGACAATCCACACTTACTTGCAGCCTCTCAGAGTCGATCGATCGTAGTCTAACAATATTGAGGTAGATCGCCAGCAGTTCAAGTTTGAGCACCCCTGCTGTATACTTTCTATAGCTTTCACAACAATATCCTTCATAACATTCCATTGGTCATCTATGGGTTTGGTGACTATATTTCCAATGTTATTTTCTAATACATTACTCAGTAATGTCCTATCGGTAATATGCAATATCTTTCGAGAGTTACTCGTTTGTCTCGCAGCGTTTAGTTTTACACGAAATATTGACATAACATAAGTAGACTTATACTTCATCAAAATTAGAAATACTAGCTAATGAAATTGTACATGAAAAAGTACGAGAATGCAAGAAGTATATTTTAGTTAAACTTCTAACTCTTAAGTATTCACCTGTTTTCACTAGCTTCACTAGCACTTAAAGTACGGTTATAAGCAAACATTTTTTTGATACCTTCACTTTTTATTGAGAAAGTAACGGATAGGATTTTTTTAAATCTTCATTATCAGTTGAAATTTCTGGTAATTCCTAACAATGATACAGTTATTACATATTCATAATAATGATTTACATTCTACCTTAATTTAGTAGTATCAAAATACCGACAGATACATATTGTAGAAGTATACGAGTATGTAGCACAATGAAACATTCACAATTTTGATGGTGCAGTTTTAACGTTGACCCCATTAAGCTTATCTGACTTAATTAATTAATCCAGTGTTACAGGAATTTATGGGCTCTCATTAAAAAGGCTGGTTTGTAATTTTGTACTAAAAGTCTTAATAATAAACTCATAGAAAATGAGACAACTTTTCGTTTTTCTATATATGTACCAAAACAAGTAAAAGTGAATTTCAATTTAAAAATTTAATGAAGAGCACACATATGTACAAGAATGTACATGCACATTGCGCATATTTTTCTTTGTATTATTTAAAAAAAATGGCCAAAAATCGCTGTCCCTCCTTACCTCGAAGAGTACTGACCAAAAATTTTTGAAAAATTCTTAAATATTCTCCATAAAATGCTGATTACGCGAAAATTATCACTAGTGCCTTTAATTCGATAATTTATCTGGTATAAAAAAAGCTATTTGGCTTGACATGATGATGAAAGTTTTTTTAAACTACTTTTCAGTACACACATTAGTGACCAACAGATAGGTACCGAGACAAAATAATGTTATTTTATTTGTTTATAATTAAACAAATAATTAGGTAGTAAATATTTGTTTTACATTTTTATCACTGGATTCTAGATTGAGCTGTAAATTGATTTATTGACTATTAGGTAGCTAAGATGGTATAAGTAGTACATATTATTGACTAAGAAAAAACGTGAAAATATATATTAGATCTTAAGATACCAGTTGTACAAGTACGAAATGCGGATTTCAGACAACAGATGGTGTACGAATGCAGTTTGTGCTATAAAGATTTGACACTGCGCCATTTGGTTGTGTCATCAACAAGTATTAGACGCGTACGAGTGACAAATTGGAAAAGTATGTGCATAGTGTTGTGTTGTTCAATATGTCGAAATTTATACCGAACAAAGAGCATTCGCGGACAGCATTAATTTTTTGTTTTCATTTGAAGAAAACTGCTGTTGAATCATACCGATTACTTCGAGAAGCTTATGGTGAACATGCTCCATCGCAAGATACGTGTGAACGATGGTTTCGGCGTTTCAAAAGTGGTGACTTTGATGTTGCAGACAAGGAACATGGCAAGCCGCCAAAAAAATACGAAGATGTGGAATTGCAAGCATTGTTGGACGAAGATGATCCGCAAAAACAAAAACAACTCGCCGAGCAATTGGGCGTTAGTCAACAAGCTGTTTCCAATCGGCTACGAGAGATGGGAAAGATTCAGAAGTCCGGTAGATGGGTACCACATGAGTTGAACGACAGACAAATGGAAAAGCGCAAAAACACGTGTGACATTTTGCTCGCTCGGTACAAAAGAAAGTCGTTTTTGCATCGTATAGTTACAGGGGATGAAAAGTGGATTTATTTTGAAAATCCCAAGCGCAAAAAATAATAGGTAGACCCAGGGGTACCATCCACATCGACCGCAGAAAGACGATGCTCTGTGTTTGGTGGGACCAGAGGGGCGTGGTCTATTATGAGCTGTTAAAACCTGGGGAACGGTTAATACTAAACGTTACCAACAACAATTGACCGATTTGAACCGTTCGCTGCTTGAAAAAAGGTCAAAATACCGAAAGAGGCAAAACGAAGTCATTTTTATTTATGACAATGGTCCATCACATACGGCAAAACCAGTTCGCGACACGTTGGAAGCACTCAGCTGGGAAGTTCTACCCCATGCGGCTTACTCACCAGACATGGCTCCTTCCGATAACCACTTGTTTGCATCGATGGGTCACGCACTTGCTGAACAGCGCTTTGGTTCATACGAAGATGTGAAAAAATGGCTCGATGAATGGTTCGCAGCAAAAGGGGAAGATTTTTACTGGCGTGGTATTCACAAATTGCCCGAAAAATGGGAAAAAATGTATCACAAGCGATGGAGCATACTTTGAATAAAGCACTTTTTATCATTCTTCCGAATTTAACATGTTTTTTTAGAAAAAAAATCCGCATTTCATACTTGTACACCTGGTATATATACATGTCAGGGACCAAATTAATTTAGCGTAGGTAAGGATTTTTATTTTATTTTAAAAGCAATCACCGTCCGAAATACTAATTACGCAAGTCCGACTTGCACTTGGCCGTTATTTATATTTTATAAATGGATATTGTTATATTTTATAGTATCTGCATTCGTCGGTAACACAATGTCTTAAAATTGGTGCATTAAATATCATACAAAAATAGCCGAAGGTTTAGCTTCTAAGAGCATAATATACTGAATACGAGCACAAAAATAACTTTTCTAGCTAAAATAATCGATAATACTGATTGAGATTAAGAACTACTTAATGGTTTTTACTACTATTTACAATTGAAAATAGTTATGTAACTTGGGATGGTTACATTCTTCGTCCTGGACTAGCAAGTGAAACTATGAGTGTTTTTATTCAAACATCAATTGAATTCAAATATGTTTGGGTAAGTTAAATGAAAACCTGAAAAGTGCAATAACATTCCGTAAAGTTGTATAATTGATTCGGTAGATGGCAGTAATGTTCCGTGAGTTTCACAAAGATCAAGCAAGGATTGGCGCCATAACTCATGGCACAAACTGAAAAAAATTCCGCACTCAACCATCAGAGGTAAAAGAGTAATTCTGGAACATTATACGAAAAGGGGAATGACAGTAACCAGTACTTCTTATTCAAATCTGCTTAAAAATCAACTTCGATCTGCAATCAGGAGTCAACGACGAGAACTTCTGAGTTCAGGTGTACTGTTCTAGCATGACAACACCCGACCGTATACTGCCTGTTTGACATTTCAGACTATCAAGGATATCCCCTAGTGACTTTTATGTGTTCGAACCGCTCAAAGAAGCGATGGGAGGCAAGCATTTTAGAAGTGATCAAGAAGTCAAAACCACGGTCCACGAGTGGCTACAGTCACGAGCCAAAGAATTTTTTAATCGTGGTATCCACGCACTTCCGAAGCGATGGAATACTTGCATTCAACGTCATGGAGGCAACATGGAAAAATAATATGTATGATTTTTTTCTTAATTGTTACAATATAAAATTTGTTGCACTCTTAGGGTTTTCATTTGATTCACACTCATACATTCATAGTAAACTTAGAGAAAAATTAGATGCTAACGAAATGTAATTATTTATTAAACAGAATAAAATTTATTGTTTGCATTTTATTTAATACACTATGGATTAAATGCAACAATGTAAAAGTGATGTTCAGTAAAATACACATCAGCACTTTTAGTTAATTTATCGTTTCAAGGTTAATAACAGATAAGACGCGAAAATAGTGCATTTCAGCGAGAATCAGTCTTTGTCACTTTATTACCAGTGGAGTAGCATAACTAAACCTCGAGCTAAAACGAAGATTAGCGACATCCCTAAAAATGACAATTTACTAACAAGAACTATAATCAAGCAAGTTTTATTTATGTAATACCTTCATTAATAAACATGGTAATGTTGTAGCTACACTTTATCAGTAACTGCAATCTAATATCAATAAAATCCATTATTTTTAATGTCAGTAAATCCATAATTTCTGATTGTTACCAAGTAAGAACGTGACCTCTCGTATTCTTGAAAAAATATGTTTCGAGAACATTTTTTCTCATCAGTGGTGTGCTAACAACGGCGGATTTAACTTTAATTCTTTAATTTAATTAAGTTGTCCAATCCTCTCCTGCATCAATAATCGCCTAGCATTTTCGAGGCATGCTGTCGACGAGATTTTCTGCTCACTCTGCAAATTTTTGGAATCTCGCGAGACAATTGAGTCAAAGTCCTCAGAGTCTTTCCTCTGAGCTTTCTCTTTACAAGAGACCGAACGTTTTCAATAGAGTTAGCGTCCGGCGATTGTGAGGGCCACTCAAGTATCATGGGCCCAAGCCAGCCGCTTCACGACGTAATTTTCGCCTAACAAAGGATTCTTCAACGTGTTTCGAAATTTGACATCATGAGCACGAAGATGTCGAATGGTCTCATGGGACACATTTTAACCCGATTTTTTTAATTTTGCCAATCCTTAACCCAGCTTCAATTTCGAGTCCCGTGAAAACAAAGACACGATTCGTTTTTTGACTTTCGAAGTGACTTTGCCTACCAAGCCATAGTTTGACAAGTTGTCGACATTTCGTCTCGTTAAAATGATTTACTCACTTCTTCACAAACGATACCGACTCCGTGCTCCGTCCTGGTGATACAACAGATTCTTGTTAGGGGTGTCCAAATTATTTTAATTGATAAAAAGACCTGCACAAGTTGGAATAAATTGCTCTTGGAGTAACTCTAAGTAAATACCGCTGTCCTGTAAGATTTCCATCGATAGAAAAGGGACCAATGATATGACGTGAACAAATCCCTGCCTACACGTTTATCTTTTGTGGTCTTTGAGAACGACTGTCGATTATCCAGTGGATATTCTCAGTAGACCAGTACCGGCAGTTGTGCCTGTTAACTCTTCTGTTAAGACAAAATGTGGCCTAGTTAGAAAAAACAAAATTATGAATTAGGTTAGGATCATTATCGAGTCGTTCCATCATGACCTCGCAAAGTTGAACGCGTCTATCGCAGTCATCTTCAGATAATAGAATGGGTTTGTATGGATACAATTTTTTTTCAATTAGTATACGACTTAAGGTACCTTTACTTATGTTGTAGTCCTTGGCAAAGCTGACGAATGGCTGTATGGAGATTTTCTGTAATTTCCAATAAAACATCTAACTTTTTATCATCGCTTGTTTTAACCTTTGGAGGTCCAGATTTAGAACGATCCTTAACACGTCCTGATGGTCTAAACCGTTTTAATGTTTTGCTAACTACGGATTGGGTAATAGGTTCTCGATTCAGATATTCTGCGTTAAAAAGAACACACACTTTCTGTTGTGTTCTTCTATGGTCATCATTAACAAAGAGTTTCTTTCAGTTTCTGTTAAATGTGCCATAATGATATTACGCTCAAATTGCAGTTTCACAAAATGCAGCAATAAACGTTTTCGTCAATATGTTTGATATAAGCCAGCTTAAAAGATTTGATCTTAATTTCTAATATCAACATTTCCAAGAGAGTTCAATTTAGACATATGGTATGTTAGACAAATAAAATCTAGAATTTTTAGTAGGACTCAAAAATAAAACAATATACAGAGCTTACCTTTTAAAACAAATTAAGATGGCGTAATTTCTTCGAACAAAATATTTTATTGTCAACGTCAGCATGAGCGCCGTATAACACCCTATAACTTTTATTTAAACATTTTTTTGATACACTTATTAATAAATACTGTGGAATCATTTCATACATATGGGGCACCCTGCATATATATATATATATATATATATATATATATATATATATATATATATATATATATATATATATATATATATATATATATATATATATATATATATATATATATATATATATATATATATATATATATATATATATATATATATATATATATATATATATATATATATATATATATATATATATATATATATATATATATATATATATATATATATATATATATATATATATATATATATATATATATATATATATATATATATATATATATTATATATATATATATATATATATATATATATATATATATATATATATATATATATATATATATATATATATATATATATATATATATATGTATATATATATATATATATATATATATATATATATATATATATATATATATATATATATATATATATATATATATATATATATATATATATATATATATATATATATATATATATATATATATATATATATATATATATATATATATATATATATATATATATATATATATATATATATATATATATATATATATATATATATATATATATATATATATATATATATATATATATATATATATATATATATATATATATATATATATATATATATATATATATATATATATATATATATATATATATATATATATATATATATATATATATATATATATATATATATATATATATATATATATATATATATATATATATATATATATATATATATATATATATATATATATATATATATATATATATATATATATATATATATATATATATATATATATATATATATATATATATATATATATATATATATATATATATATATATATATATATATATATATATATATATATATATATACATATATATATATATATATATATATATATATATATATATATATATATATATATATATATATATATATATATATATATATATATATATATATATATATATATATATATATATATATATATATATATATATATATATATATATATATATATATATATATATATATATATATATATATATATATATATATATATATATATATATATATATATATATATATATATATATATATATATATATATATATATATATATATATATATATATATATATATATGAACAAAAAATTTAGGCATAGCTGCAATACCACATAAAAAAAAGAACTGCGAATTAATACACCATATTAACTTCCACCGTAGTGTACGAAGGTACTGGACGTTATCTGTTCTGTGTCTTAAAGCCCGTGAATATTTATCGCCAGTTTTTCAAAAAATAGTTATGACCACGATTTAATCTATTAATTTACAGCGATTCAAGAACAACGTGAATCGCTTTTTCCGCACACGTGTCACTCCTGTAGCGCTTTAGAGACTTCTTCCCCGCAGCACGTGTGCTAGACCCATAAAAAAAAAGAAAGAAATTTAGTGTCATTTAAAACAAACCTAAAAAGAAATAAAAATAAGTATATAATTAAGAATATATAAACAATATATATGTTAGCGCTCGTGACAAAATAATGGACAATCCTGGCCTCTCAATCACAAAATTAAGAAATGCGCTGTTTCTCTCTATTTCAAAGTTCATCACCCAGCTTAGGAGTGCTTGGCATCTGCAATGCAATAACAGAGATTTAAGAACCATATCTCAAGAGATATCAGCAGCCAACAATCCTCTGCGGTACCAGAATTAACCTAATTTTTTTTATCTAAGAACAATGTCTAGGGTCGCAAGAATAAGTTTCTAATACTGCTAGTAAATATTTAGCAGCAACTAAAAATAAAAAGAACAATTTTAACGGGAACATCTCTGATTCCGGATGTTAACACAAATTTCTTCTTGAAGTATCATATCGGGATACGGATGTAGGCGACCCTCTCACCTTTGCCTGTAGTTGGTGCCTTTTTAATTGTTTCCACAGACAAAGGGGACCTACAGTTTAAAACCGGTTCCGAATGCCCGAAGTGAGTGGGCTTTACTAGGCATGATACTAAGGGTGGTTAGTCACTGCGTTCTCTAGAGAGGCGACCGTCTCTTACTGGCTACATGTAATATGAACACTGTTGAGATTATTACTACGAACCTCTCTGAATTCACAACATCACGAAGACAGTCGGTGAAGTATTAATATAGGGATCTATTCTGGGGTCTTCTGGAAGAGTGTTCCCATTTAAATGTTGTCTTTATTTTTACACAACAAATTTTCAATTTATCAACCAAACTCTTTAAAAATTTTGTTATGGCCCTGAAGTTTGTTGGCTGCTCATATTTAGAGATATGCTTACCAAATTTTTACTACTGTAGTGATTGGACTACTGAGCTCTGAAATAGAATGGCAAATGGGACTTTGATGATTGATAGCGGATATGCCTCGATTGTCTTTGACCACCTATACTTTAAAAATTCGTGATATATCTATATATATATATATATATATATATATATATATATATATATATATATATATATATATATATATACATATATATGTATATATATATATATATATATATATATATATATATATATATATATATATATATACACACTGCTTTAACATACAAGGTTATGAAGTCTTTTATAATAGCGCGAAGTATAACAGGAATGATGGTGTAATGATGTATGTAAGGTCGACTATTAAACCCGTATACTCGTCGGTAAGACTACCAAACTCACACGCAACTATAAGAAGAGTAACTTTCCAAACTAAAACCTTTGGAATGGGGATTTCAGCAACATACAAACCTCCACCAATACAAGAGAACACATTTATACAAGATATCGAAGGCTAGCTAGAAACATTAGACGAACAACAAATGGAGATATTTATTGGCGATCAATATATTAAACACACAAAACAACAATATACACAACTATTTATCAATACTAGCACGTGTGGGTTATATATCTTACATAAATTCAATAACAAGACCAGACTCAGGAACAACACTAGACTACTTATTTGTGAAATCACGTAATAAATCAGATCTACAACTAAAGTCTTTTATTTCAGACAGTCACATTACAGATCACCTACCCATAATACTTTGTGTAGGTCTACCAAATGAACCGACTGACATTGATCGTGATATTGTTTCTACACCGTTTACTCTTATGCAAAAGAAGTTAGACATAAAAAATTTACTACTCAGTATATATCACCACTACACCAAACACTTTATTTTTGCACTTGACGTGCTTTTCGCTAATCATGTTAGCTTCATCAGGAGCGATGATTGACTATCATCGCTCCTGATGAAGCTAACATGGTTAGCGAAACGCGCGTCGAGTGCAAAAATAAAGTGTTTGGTGTAGTGGTGATATATACTGAGTAGTATCATTGTGCCAAAGATTCCACATTCCCAACATAAATAAAAAAATTTGAACAATTATTATCAGAACAAAAAGGGGACAATGTGACAAAAGAGAATGACCCGGAACTTGCGACAAATAATTTTATAGATACATTTAAATTGCTAAAAAAAGAAGCAGAAAAGGAACACACGGTATACAAAATGCATAAAAAAAGAAAAAATGGATTACTAATGGAATCATAAATTCAATTAAAAAAAGAAACAAAATGAAAAGGTGACTTATAAATAACTACACTGTCTGTCCGGAAAATGAATATAAAACATATAGGAACATCTTAAATAAAATAATCACCAAACAGAAAAGGGATTATTATAAACGTAAATTAAGTCAGAACAAAAAAGACCTAAGGAAGATGTATGAAGTGATAAAAGACATAACAAATGAAAGAAATGTCAAGAAGGAGAAAAAATTGTAATACATAGCGACAATGATGGAGTATTTCAGGACGATCCTGAAATGGACGATTATTGTAATGATTATTTTACAAATATTGGAATGAAAATGGAGGAGCATATACCACTCTCAAGCTCTCCTATACCTGCCGAAACATCAAATTTGCAATCAATATATCTATCACCAGTTATTGTAAATGAACTAATAAAGCACATAAACGAACTGAAAACGAAATGTGCTCCTGGTGTCGATGGAATAACAGCTAAGCAGAAAAAAGACATGCATGTTGAAATTGTGACTCCCTTAATTTATTACTTAATATTCCAAATAGGAAAAATCACAACAATTTTTAAAACTTTAATTGTAATACCAATTCATAACAGTGGATCAAAGACCAACATTGAAAATTACCGATCTATTAGTTTGCTAACATGTTTTGCTAAAATCTTTGAAAAATGATTAAAAGATGGGCGGTTGAATTTTCTGCTAAAGTGCAAAATTCTAAATGATAGGCAGTACGGTTTTATGCAAGGGCGTAGTACCACAGATGCTCTATACCAGGGGTGCTTAAACGGTCGATCGCGAGTGCTTTTTGAGTCGATCTCGAGAAAAAAAATTCCGATATAGAACTATTCACAGATTTTGTTTTAGATAACTAAAACAAAATGTAATGAATAAACTACTAAAATTTATTCGATCCACAATTAGGTCAGAATAACCCCCTCATCACTTTCTTTTATCGTAATAACCCCCTGCTAGCGGCAAAAGGCGGCTTTATCAAAGGAACGCGCGGTACTTGTCAAAGAAAAGCCGCGTTTTTGATTCCCGCCGATTTTTCTAGAAACTTCGGGCGGCGTGTTTGACGGGAACATTCGAGACTTCGTTAGCACCGATATAAATGTTGCGCCTGCAGGAATACGAGTCAGTCTGAGTCGTAACTTAAAGGCGATACATCGATCCAAAGTTTATTAAAAAATAGTCCAAAATGAGTGCGGCGAAGAAAAGTAAAACTTATCATTTTAATAACGATTGGGAGGAAGAATTTTTCTTTTGTATGGTAAAGGATAAGTGCATTTGTCTCATTTGCCGTGCGTCAGTTGCAATACCTAAGCTTGGGAACTTAGAGAGGCATCATAAAACGGTTCATAAAAACTATGAAAAGGATTTTCGGTCACAGAGTGAATTAAGAAAACGAAAAATACGTGATTTGATAACTTGTTTGAAAAAAGAACAAACCATGTTCACAAGACCAGACAAACAATCAAAAGCTGCAACGATCGCGTCATTTAAAATATCTCATATATTGGCGAAACACAAGAAACCATTTGATGATGGATTGGTTGTGAAGGAAGCATTTATTGAAGCGGGTGAGACTTTATTTGGAGATTTTAAAAATAAAACAGAGATTATGTCTGCTATTAGAGAACTTCAGTTATCTCGTCCGACTGTCACAAGGCGTGTTGAAGTCATGAGTCAGGACATGGCAGATAAACTAAAACATGATATCATGGAATGTACATACTTTTCTTTACAGTTAGTAATCCACCGATATGAGAGACACTGTCCAGCTGTGTATTTTTATTCGAATGGTATTCAATGACATGTCGGCTAAGGAAGAGTTTTTGACAATGATTCCTCTGAAAGGAAAGACCCGTGGCGAAGATATATATGACGTTTTCTTCAATTTTGTAACAAACTACAAGCTACCAATATATAAACTACTGTGCATTACAACCGATGGAGCACTAGCAATGACTGGAAACGAAAACGATTTTGTGGCATTGTGTCGAGCTAATGATGATTTCCCTTCATTTTTCTCCTTCCATTGCATTATACATCAACAAGTTTTGTGTTCAAAAGTTCTAAACATGGAGGAGATTATGGGCATTGCAATAAAAATTGTGAATTCTATCCGTGCACGTAGCTTGCAACGACGGCTCTTTAAATTGCAGTTGGAAGATAGTGAGTCAGCTGAACACACTGATTTAGTTCTTCACACGGACGTGAGGTGGTTGAGTCGCGGAAAATTCCTAGAAAGGTTTCAAGAATTATTGCCCGAAATAACAGTTTTTCTGGACGAAAGAGGCAATGACACTCAGATGCTGAAAAAAAAACGGAAAATGGCTGACTGATTTGGCATTTTTGACAGACATCACAAAGCATTTAAACACCATTAATTTGGAGCTTCAAGGTAAAGGAAAAACTATTATTGAGATGATTAGCGCAATAAACGCATTCAAAAGTAAATTGCAACTTATGATAGATCAACTGAAAAGAAAGAATCTGAAAAATTTTCCGTCTTTGAAAGCAAGGATTCCTCAGTTGAATTATGATATTTATGAGGCAGAATTATCAAATATTTTGGGCCAATTCGAAATACGTTTTTATGATTTCAGTAAATTGGCAAATATCGCATTATTTATGAGTTATCCTTTTTCGTGTAAAAACATTGAGGAATTAGCTACTGAAATAGCAAGTCAGTTTAACATGGACTCATGTTCTGTTGAAAATGAGTTAGTGCAGATTATATCAGATATACATCTCAAAGCCACAGCATCTGATACAAAATTCTGGTGTTTTATATCTGAAGATAAATATCCGAATCTAAGCCAAATCGCCCTTCAACTGACGCAATGTTTGGGTCAACTTACTTGTGCGAGTCTGTATTTTCTGAAATGAAGATAATTAAGTCAAAATATCGCAATCGACTAACTGACGAACATATGTCATCATGCTTGCGATTAGCACTCAGTAATTACGTACTATCTTATGAAAAGTATGCTGAGGACATGCAGTGCCACGCTTCAACATCCAAAGTCACTCTTTAGTTAAGTTTAGACACTAGAACTCGTTTGTTTTGTAAGAACCAATAAACTCGCAAATTTTGAATAATTATGAGTTTTTTTATTGACATTTTAGAGCAGACCTACACTTACCTTGACTAAAAAAATGCATATTGTGCGGAAAACTAATATCTATGCCACGATACACCCTACCTAGACGACAATCCACACTTACTTGCAGCCTCTCAGAGTCGGTCGATCGTAGTCTCACAATATTGAGGTAGATCGCCAGCAGTTCAAGTTTGAGCACCCCTGCTCTATACCATTTTACATCTGAAATAACTGACCATCTAAATCTTGGTGAGAAGTCCATTGACCTAGCTAAGGCATTTGATACGGTCTCACATAAAAAACTTCTTGACACATTGGAATAATATGGTATCAGAGGAAAAGTGCATGAACTGATGGTGAACTATCTTGGAAATAGACAACAAATGGTAAAAATTAATAAAGTACTAAGTAATGCAAGCATAATCAAGATCGATGTACCGCAGGGGACAGTCCTGGGGCCAAAACTGTTTATAGCATATATAAATTCATTACTTAAATTATATGTTCATGGCTCTATAATTTTATATGCAGATGACACAGCACTAATCTTCAAAGGCAAGACTTGGGAAGAAGCAACCAACATAACCAAAACAAATTACATTGCTTTTTCAATAATAAGAGCGAACCGACCAACTTTCTCAAGTGTACCAGTAGATGACACTCAAATAAGCGAAGTTTCACAATAAGTATTTGGGTGTTGTTATTGATCGGTTCCTTAAATGGCAGTCACATATTTACTACCTGGCTGAAAAGATAAGAAAACTCTCTGTTCTAGTTCTATATAATAAGATAAATTCTAAATACAGCAGATTTGATTTTAGTTTATAGAACTCTTGTTGAATCATCAATTAGATATGGTATACTGGTATGTGGGGGACTGTATAAGAAGACGCTCTACAAGTTGAACATAACACAATATATATATATATATATATATATATATATATATATATATATATATATATATATATATATATATATATATATATATATCCTAAGTTATGAAACTAGTTGGGGAACTCGGCAAGAGGGCATCAACAGATGTTCATACTATATTCATTTAGCCAATATTTCGGTCCTAGGTTGGGACCTTCATCAGGGCACAAAATGTAGCATGCAATTTAATCTAACAAGAATGACCATAAATAACAATCGCCATAGCAAAGACCAACACTGAAATAAAACAACCACTATTCACTAACATATTAATATAAAACATGGCATTTACAGCAGGGATGCCATTAAAAACGTTGGATGCTGAAAAATCAAAATTAATTAATCACCTGCCATCTCATCCACTTTTCTTTGAGATGGCAGGTGGTTAATTAATTTTGATTTTTCAGCATCCAACGTTTTTAATGGCATCCCTGCTGTAAATGCCATGTTTTTATATTAATATGTTAATGAATAGTGGTTGTTTTATTTCAGTGTTGGTCTTTGCTATGGCGATTGTTATTTATGGTCATTCTTGTTAGATTAAATTGCATGCTACATTTTGTGCCCTGATGAAGGTCCCAACCTAGGACCGAAATATTGGCTAAATGAATATAGTATGAACATCTGTTGATGCCCTCTTGCCGAGTTCCCCAACTAGTTTCATAACTTAGGATTTTGTTAGATACGGCAAACTTTTGCTTTCTCTCTCTTTATATATATATATATATATATATATATATATATATATATATATATATATATATATACATATATATATATATATATATATATATATATATATATATATATATATATATATATATATATATATATATATATATATATATATATATATATATATATATATATATATATATATATATATATATATATATATATATATATATATATATATATATATATATATATATTATATATATATATATATATATATATATATAGAAAAATATATATATATATATATATATATATATATATATATATCATGTTATATAGAATGAAAACGTTTCGCCCGATTTTCATCCACATCGACCGCAAGACCGAATCGCTTTGGCAGAAAGACGATGCTCTGTGTTTGGTGGGACCAGAGGGGCGTGGTCTATTATGAGCTGTATTTAAACCTGGGGGGAAACGGTTAATACTAAACGTTACCAACAACAATTGACCGATTTGAACCGTTCGCTGCTTGAAAAAAGGCCAGAATACCCGAAAGAGGTAACACAAACACTGGCATGGTGTTCACAAATTGCCCGAAAGATGGAGCATACTTTGAATAAAGCACTTTTTATCATTCTTCCGAATTTAACATGTTTTTTTAGAAAAAAAATCCGCCTTTCATACTTGTACACCTGGTAAAATATATCCTGCTGAGACAAAGGGTATTCCGATTTAAGTCTTTAATTGCCTGAGATGAACTAAATTCCTTGTAGAACTCCCAGGAAACCCACCTTGCAGCCTTTCTCTGAACCTTCTCAACCACTTTAGCCAATCCTACTTGCACCAGATTCAAACTAAGCAGCACTACTCCAATAGAGATCTTACCAAAGTTAAATAGGCCTTTATTCTAGCCTCTGGACTGGCTTGATTTAGGTTCCTCATTACAGAGTTAAGCACCTGACATACATGTATGATGATCTTGTTTATATGATACTCCCGGCTAATATTTATTGAGAAGTAAACGCCCAAATATTCTTTACTTTGTAAATGTGATTAGCAGCATTCATTTTTAATTTATTCAAAGATACCCACTGTTCCACAGATTCTAGGTCCCGCTGCAGACACCATGACTCTTCCAAGGTTCTGACACTTCTATACAATCATCAGCAAACAGCAGGACTCAGGAAGGGATACCACTGGGAAGATCATTTATAAATACCAAAAACGTGAGAGACTCCTGCACACTTCCCAGGGGAACTCCCGAAGTCCATATATCCATAGACACAGACTTTCCACACCTACCTCTTTATACCCTATCTGTTAAAAAGTTTGCCATCTCAAGATTCACAGTTTTACAGCTTACCAATTAAAATTTCATAAAGAATATAAAAAACTGTTTGAAAGTCAAGCAACATAGCATCTAGGATCATTGCAATGTCACCGGTTAACGCAGAGAGAGCCGACTCATACAAATATCCAAGACGCAAGCCATGTTGGCCATTAAAAAAAAATCTATTCTTCCAGAACCTTTCTTATATCTTGGTTTAATCTTTCTTCAAAGATCTTACTACGGATATCAAGCTGACTGACAGGTTTGTAATTGCACAGACGCGACCGTGACCCTGATTTGAAAGTTGCTACAACTATCGCTTAATTCCGTTCTCTGGTTATAGTGTTATTATTTATTCACGTATTAAACAAAACATTAAGGTAAAGAACTACACTAAATCTACTCAAGTGAAGAAGCTCATTAGGAATTCCATCAGGTCCTTCTGAATAAGAGTGCTTAATTTTATTTGGGTTATTATTTCTTTTTGGCCGAATGTAAACTGAGACGCTCGAGTCCGTTAATTAATACATATCGATCAATAAATATCTGTGGATATGTGTGATTTTTATTAGGAAATGCCTTTTAAATTAAAATAAAAATTAGACAAACTGCTATTTATATGATTAATACAAGTTTTCCCTTTTATGGTATAATTTATTTATTTATTTAGTACTTCGTTTTTAAAATTACATTTTCTGACATTAAAAAATATTTCTCTAAATTTATGATTGTCCTTAGAAAAATATATAATATTTGTTACAAAGGCAGCATATTCCATAAAAATAACAATAAAACTAATATAATTAGGAATAAAGGTGATACCTTTGTAAGTTCTAATTGTCTCTGTAACAATGAAGGGGCACCAAAATATAACAAAAATTGTTGGAAGAACAAGTACAAAATCGTGTTTTAATGTTAAAACTTGCTTTCGATTAAATAGCAATCGAATAAATTGTAAAAAAATAAAAAAAAATAATACAAAAATTAAACACAAAAGAAAATAAATGCAATAATGTTCTGTAAAAATTTTAAATTCGTTTATACAAGACACAGTTGAATACCAGCTTATGAGAAAACAAATAAAAATAACAAGTAATTTTACTAATACATGCTTTTGTTCGTATTTTACGTAAGTTGGATAGAAAAAATTATTTAAAATCCAATCAAAGCTAAGCAAGATATTTAGAAAAGTTATTACTGTTATTGTACAGTTTATTACTTCATACACAAAACACATACCTTTCGTGTAAATTGCATTTTCTTGAGATAGGTAATCAGCAATATATCTGTCTACTGGAGAAAATATTAAATAAACATTGTAGTAGAGAAGTAAAATTACTAAAACAAAATCTCTTATTTCACTATACCTTTTAAGTCTGAAAATAGTATATAATAATAGTATATTTGCTGTTATTGCTGCAAGACATACCAGTAAAAGAACAAACTCCTTAGTAAAGTAAATAAATCTGTTTTCATATTTTTGGTCCAAAGTTATTGGTTTAAAAGTAGCATTTTCATTATCTCGAAAAGCTAAATTATTATTAGCCATCTCCTAAAAAAAGTACATTCAATCATTAGTAAGTAAAATACATACGAAAATTGAGATAATATATTTAAAAGGACTTAAGATAAAGTAATTTAAGAATAACTTTCAATATAAATATCTATGTTACTATTTATTTCTCAACACATCTTCGGCGAGATCTTTACAATATTATGAATTTTATTGTGGTCAAAATTGTTAGCCTCATTCCTAATTATTTTTTGATGTGTCAAAATTTTGTGATGTGTAATTTGTTAGTTCGCACCTAGATGGAAAAATCCATAGGCGAGAAATCAGAAGAGCTCAACAACTGCTGCTCCAAAGTTACAAAACAGATAAGCTTTGATATCAAAAAGCACCGAATCTTTCTTATGCTCAGCTTTGGAATCAAATCGGCAGAAAAAAACTTAATCCTTTTTTGGATACCATACAGCTGTGCATCGATTCAAAAAATGACTTCAAAATTCTACTAATATGAAACAGGTTTTTAATCAAGCAATAGTTGAAATGACTTAATAGAGTATCGACGTTTGTAATGAGGGAAAAGCACCATTTTACAACCCTATAAACAAAGGGGAGATGTTTATAGTAACTAGAATGTGGCGGAAATTACAATACCAATCAAAACAGACAATTAATTCTGCCAAATTCTATTGTCTATTTTGATTGGTATTGTTAATTCCGCTAAATTTTCGTTGCTATAAAAATCTTCTCTGTGCTTTTTATTTTCCTTGCTAAAGAAAAGTATTATATTCATGAAAAAATAACATTCCGAGAATTTTGTTTTTCTTCTTAGATCACAAAAAACATAGTTACTCATTTCTGTCGGCCTGTATATCGGTTTGTCGGATTGTTGGCACGATAACTCTCGAAGGAAACTAGGTATCAATTTCAAACTTGATACATAGATAACATCTAACAAGGAGCCCTATAGTTTTACACGATATCGCTTTAGAGCAAGGAGGCGAATGGGGTGGACGCTGATAAATTTTTAAAAGGTTTTAATAGTAATATGAAAGTTTTCCCTGGTTTTTTGTTAAGCAGTAAACAAATTTTTTGCATAAACATTTATAGTAAAATATAGGCGAAAGAAGTGGTGAAGATGATTAGAAGCTATTGCTTCCTATATATCGTGTTATATATCCTTTTCTTGGGTTTTAAAGTCTAGGAATTCAAAAATTAGTTTATTTTTTTATTGCTTTTAATTTTAGTCCAGGAAGGGACTGAAGTGGGCGGAGGTAGTTAAGCCATCAAATAGCCTAAACTTAGTTGAATTGAACATCTTTTGATGTAACTATTTAAGATATATATTAATATGTAAGAAATTTGCCAGTGAATCGTCGATGAGAGAAAATTAGTTACATAACTCACAATTATAAATAATCAAGATCAAGAAATGATTTTAGCAGCCGTAGAAAAACAAAAAAAGACTTTATAGGAAATGCATTGAATAGAATGGGCGACATTTTCTTTAGTGGTCTTCAGATTTGTGTCTATTTCTGATAAAAGGTAGCTATCATTTCACGTCCTGAAAAAAACGTAAATACACCATTATCATGCTTTATCAAATCAGGTTTTGTAGTCTTCTAAAAATAAATTTTAACTATAAATTGACAACATTATGTCGAAAAATTGAAATATTTTAATCTTATATTAATGTCGAGGAGTCTGAAATAAAAAGATACATAGACTGAACAACATTTTTAATAGGATTTTAATCAAACACTTAATTAATAATCCTTGAAGGTTTTTTAATTTCCCCACTTTTTAAGGTTTCTAGATAACCAAAAGTATATTAGCTCCTTCACGCCCGTCCAGCTATCTTTAACCGCGATAGCTCTCAAACAAAATTAGTTATTGATTTCAAATTTTTATGTAAAAAAAAACATATGAATTGTGGGCGCTATTAATTATGGTAATGAGAAGAGGAAGCCAACAATGGAATCGATATATTTTATGGATTTCCACAAGTATTATTTGAATTTTTTTCTTGATATTATGAACAAGATGAGATAGCTTGAATTTATCGTTGTATATATAGGTCAATCTTTTACAAACCGTACACCTATTTTGAATTCACATTTTTGATTTGCCTGAAAATTTTTTATGGCTTGTATACATGAAATTAGTCGATACATGAATCGAGGTTTTTTTCCAAATGTATATTTTGCAAAATATGGATGTTATAAATTATCGTAGTCCACTAATTGGCGGCACATTAAAAAAACAATATCTCCGGTTCTATTTATCGTATAAACTTCGTTCTTCCGCCATTTTATGGCTCTTTATGTTTGCTTTCGCAAAATATAACCGTGAAATTTTTTAATTGTTCATTTATAAAAAATAATAACAATGAAATTGTTTAAATAATTTTTTCATGCTTGTCTCCACAACTTATAAAATCGAGCAAAATACCATTATATTCGCTATGTTTTAATCTAAAAAACCCATACTTTTGAAAACTAAGATCTGTATTAGGTCGGAAAATAATAAATAACTTCGAGCGCGCGTCACGTGGCACGCGCCGCGCGCATAGAGCTCTAACCATATACATATGTATTACTCCTATATAACTAACATCCTATCTTCGTCTATAAGCGAAGCGAGTGCTACTAAAGAGAGAAGCAAGAAGAGAGTAGACTGCTAACACACATGTACGCCTACAAGTGTTGTGTTTCGTGCCTATGTATTTGTTACATATGTTCTTAAGCCCGGTTTCCACCAAACGAGCAGTTTAAAAAAACAATTCTGTGTTCAATACACAAAACAAAACATTTATTGTATATGAAAACATGAGAAAATTCATCAAAAAAATCCTATTTTTAAATTTTGTAAATTACATTTTTTTTTTTTTTTATGGGTCTAGCACACGTGCTGCAGGGAAGTCCCTAAAGCGCTCCAGGAGCGGCACGAGTGCGGAAAAAGCGATTCACGTTGTTCTTGAATCGCTGTAAATTGTACTCGTTGGGAAACACAGCGCTGGGCAAATTATTCCAAAGGGATGACGTTCTCCATATAAAAGATTGCTTGAAAAGCGTTGTACGCGGAGTAACAAGCTGAACCTCATACGGATGCGAAGCACCAGCGCAACGTGTATTTCTAACATGCACCGCTTTGGGAGGAATTAAGCGGGCTACATCCTTCGAACACTTTCCATGAAAATTCTTGTAGAACAGACTCAAGTCGCCAACCGTTTTTCGATGTTCCAGCGAATCAAGGCCGCCGGTCAATTCCGGGCCCCCAATCAGACGGACCGCTCTTCTCTGAACAGATTCCAACAAATGCAGTGTATGTTTGGGAGCGGCGCCCCAAACGTGGGAGCAGTATTCCATAGTTGGTCGAATTTGGGCTTTGTAAAGAATTAACAGTTGTTGTGGGGTGTAAAGCTTTCTGGTTCTAAATAATATTCCCAACTTTTGAGAAGCTCTCCTTGCTATGCCTGCAACATGTTCATGCCAAGACATATTTGCTCCCAAACTAACGCCCAACAAATTGAGCGACGATGCTAGGGGAATGGAGTGCCCCGACATAACTATGTCGGGTTCAGCAACGTTAACTTTTTTAGAAAATACTGCTGCTTGGGTTTTTGTATATATGACTTTCTACGCCCAGACAGCTGAGTGTTACTACTACACTACTTTGGACTTCCTTCCCTATGTACATATTTTCCAGTCAACTCTTTTAATCGTAGGAACATTGTGACTAAATGCATATATATAATTGAATTTATATATATATATATATATATATATATATATATATATATATATATATATATATATATATATATATATGAATATAATTGAAATTTAACCAAGTAAATATAAAAAATGGTGCTTACTTTAATGTACGTTTGGTGGAAACCCGGCTTTATATATCTCGGTTAAACACATGCGCAGTTCGTGCGAAATTCTGAGGTAGGGTGCGAGAGAGAAACGATCGTCTATACTCTACTAACGGTGACAGACTTCTCTCTCAATCTAGCTATATAGGAGTAATAAATATATGATTTTAACGGAGTCTCGTTCACGTTTGCGCCCATTTCTTGCTTTCGAAAGGTCATCCTATTATTTTAGTACTCCTATATGAAAATTATATATACATTATCCAAAAAAGAAACAAGTAGAAAGTGATCCTTATTATTACACCAGTGTTTCTCAACCTGTGGGGCGCGCCCGACTAGGGGGGCGTGATTATACTATTGGGGGGGCGCGAGCGTATCAAAAAGAAATTATTATTAAAAACATTCATTAAAAACATTTAATATAATTTCTTGAAAGGACAGCAAAACAAAATCCATTCTGACATAATAAAAAATAAAATACACATTTACACTGATATAGTACACCTATAAATAGGATTGTATTAGTACTGCGCAATGTATTTACCTAATAATTAACATATCAATACTAAATTAAAAACAAGTTTAATAATTATTAGTGACTTCCTTGGGCCTGTTTTGCAGAGCAAAGATTTTCGAAGGATGGTTTAATATTAGAAATAGATATTCTGAGTTCTTTTTCTATATTTAGTTGAGATCTATATTTTGTTTTCAAAGCAGCCACAGCAGAAAATCCGGTTTCGCAAAGGTAGGATGTTGAAAATGGTAATAGTATACGAAATGCTCTTGTTTTCAGTGCAGAAAACTCATTATTCACCCCTGCCCAAAAATTCAAAGAGTGATTTATTAATAAATTGTCTTTTGATTTCGCCACTTGCCATGAAATCTATGATGATTTCTTCTTCGGAAGTTGAGAGCCCTTCGGGAGTATTTTGAAGTGGATCCATAACCCACTCGTAACTTGCCACCAAGTTGTCGTCAGTAAGAAAATACTTTTTAAAATTCTTTGTCAACATGGCTAGATGATTTTCAATGGTTACTAAAACAACTTTCACATGTTGTTCTTCAGCCTTGTATGTTTTAACACATTCACCCACATTTGCAAACATTTCTAGGTTTTTTTTTGCTTTACATTTCTACTCCGCAATTCTAATTTTCTACAAAAAGCATTAATTTTATCACTTGTATCGAATATATGTGTATTTGTTCCTTGGAGTTGAAGATTTAAGGTATTTAGTTTCTCGAATATATCGACCACGTAGCTCAATTTCATCACAAATAAACTATCTTGAAACTTCTCGGCTTCCGGTCGGTTTTCCTCTTGTAGACAAATGGCGATTTCATTTCTTAATTCATAAACACGATGCGAACATTTCCCACGTGATAACCATCTTGTCTAGCAATAAAATATTAACGCTGAATGTTCCGCACCCATATCTTTACAAAGGGCAGAAAAAATTCTAGATTTTAGGGGTCTCATTTTAATATCATTTATTACGTTTACAACTGGTAGTGAGCACAATATTCAGAGCAGGACTCATTTCTTTGGAAGCCAGAGCTTCTCTGTGGATCATACAATGTGTTCACACACACACACACACACAGTGGAGATTTTTGTTTCACAAGTGCTTGTACACTTTGAAATCTTCCAGATATTGAATGACCACCATGGGTGCATATTCCGACGCAATTTTTCCACTTCATATTTGCCTCGTAGATAGCAAATAATGCGAGTGATGTTGCCTTGAGTTCTATTGGTTTGCAGAAAAATAGTTCTTCTACTGCTGACTTACCATCACAAAATCGAACATAGGCAATGAAATGGGCATCTTTATTGCTATCTGTTGCCTCATCAAGCTGAATTGAAAACAATTTGTCACGCAATTTCCCGAAAAGCTGATGCTGTATATCTTCAGCTATATCAATAATTCGATGGGCAACAGTATTATTTGATATAGATATGGATAGCAATTGTTTGGCAAAATTATTTCCAAACATAGTTTCTACAATCTCAATTGCTGTTGGCAAAACAAGCTCTTCACCAATGGTGTGAGGCTTTTTACATCTGGCTATTTTATATGAAATTTTGTAAGAGGCAAGTAAAGTTTTTTCATTCGCAGACAAAGTTTTTTTAAAAAATGATTTCTACTTTACATATCATTTTAATTTTATTTAGAAGAATTCTCGGGGTATGTTAAGGTAGTCACTATGAAGCGTTTCCAAATGTCGTTCAAGTTTATTTGGTTTCATGCTATCTACTGCCAAGATTTTTGAACAAATAACACACAGAGGCCTTTCTTCTTCATTTATTTCAGTTCTGGTAAACCCTAAATTTAAGTATTCTTGAGAATATTTTCTTGATTTTATTTTCGGAACCACGCTCGTCTGTGCACTTGCTGATGCTTCACTATCGTCTAATGCTCGCTTACGCCCACTTAAAAATTTTTCCATGATTTTGTATAAAATTTGTTGCCATGAATACTTAATACCTTGAATTTCAATTAACACCTAAATTACAACATACACATTCACGATAAACGAGGTGCAGCATTTATACACTTTTGGGCAGACTTTCCCAATGTTCAAGACAACTCGGAACTTCTCGCGAAGCCGCTACCGATATGGTGGACGGGGCAGAGAGCAATATAGAGGCATCGATTCTAGTTTTGTCAACGCAGCAGATATGTGTTGCCAAATATGAGTAAATTTACTTATTCTTGGTAGTTTGTAAGGTTTGTAATTAAGGTCATAGTGTAACTTAAGCATCAAAATACTGAAAATAGATTATTATTGCATGCATTACTACTGTATAAGAAGGGGGGGGGAGGCGCGATGAAAATAATGTTTGAAAATTGGGTCGCAAATACTGAAAGGTTGAAAAACGCTGTATTACACTAAATATTTAAATGCTCACTCATCGAAAACTTAATTATTGAATAGTGGAACAGAGACAAACTCAACTGAAAAGAAAATTTAAAAAAATATACGTATTTTTCTGATGGGGCAAGTGCGCAATATAAAAACAAAAAAAAACTATCAATCTCACTCATTATCTGAAAGAGTTTGGTTTAGCTGTGTCCCATGGCATGGCGTGCGATGGCTTGGATGGAACTTTGTAAATGTTGGCTGCTAGACCCAGCCTTCAAAGGGTAACCAATCCAGTGCAAACGCCAAGAGAATTATTTGAATTGGCAACAGAGTCTCTTCCTAATATGTCATTGAAATTTGTAGAGAATAAAGAATATATTAAAGAAGCAAAATTTAAAATGGCTCTAACTATAAAAGGGACGTTGACATATCATTGTATGATACCAATCACGCAAAAAAACAAAAGTGAAACATTTTTCTTTGCAGGAACATACAACTGAAGTTGGAGTTATGAAATAATTACTCACTTTGTAACATATCGTCGCAAATTATATCATATGTATTATTATATCATATCCTTGCAAATAAATGTGCTCGTGACAATATTTTATAGTCTCTTCGTTTATTTTAATGCTCCGATCGTTTTTTTTTCATAAGAAAATCGCAATATTCAGCTGAATTTGTCTCTGTTCCAGTATTCAATAATTACGTTTCTAACTTTTCCATGAGTGTGCATTTGAACATTTAGTCTAATAACAAGAATCACTTTCTACTTGTTCGTTTTTTGTATCTGTATATATACTTTTCATATAAAAGTACTAATATAAAAGAATGACCTTTCAAAAGCACGAAATGGGCGCAAAAGTGAACGAGACTCCGTTGAAACTATGGTATATGCACGCGGCGCGCGCCACGTAACGCGTGCTCGAAAGTATTTAATATTTTCCGGCCTAATACAGACTCCACTTTTCAAAAATATGGATTTTTTAGATTAAAACATAGCGAATGTAATGGTATTATTTTTTAATTTTATAAGTTGTGGGGGCAAGCATGAAAAAATTAATTAAACAATTTCATTGTTTTTATTTTATATAAATAAACAATTAAAGAGAGCAATAAAATGGCAGAAAAAAGAAAAACAAAGTTTATACGATAAATAGAACCGGAGATATTGCTTTTTTAATGTGCCGCCGATTTGTGGACTACGATAACTTATAACATCCATATTTTGCAAAATATACATTTGAAAAAAAATTCAGATACACGTGACGACTAATTTCAGGTATAAAAAGCCAAAAGCAAATCGAAAATATGAAGACTTCTTTTTCCTCAAATCCGTACGGTTCGTAAAAGAATGACCCATATAGGAATACAAAGAAGGTAATAGTAGAAGTATTTCGAATATATTACAATCATTTTTATGATATTCTTGAATTACAAAATTCTAATATTATGTCAATTTTTCATTGTGTTCAACTAAACTAGTCAATGGCGAGTTAGAAGTTTGGAGCGTTAATTCAACTCATTAATTCTATTTTCGATTTTAATTTTAAAGGCACGTAACAACTTTAGATTTATAAAATTAATTAAAAATTTTCTGACTTAGGAATTCTTTAATACTTCGCCAATTTTGAGACGTGTAACTGAATATTTTTCAACATTACTAAAACTCCGCGAACTAATTTTTATACCACTCACGTTCAATTTGTTTTTCACGTACGTAACGTAAAGCCGTATTCCCCCTATTCCTTAACAACCTCATATGTAGTATTAGAAATTATCATAACCTATCGAGAACACGGTGAAGTTATAAATTAGAAATACAAGTAAGGCTTATAGGCAAATGTTGTATCTAGAGGGAATCAAACAACCTACGTTAACGGCCGAGTAAAATGAAACTTTATCAAATTTATCTAGAGGATTTTCCATTAACCAACTTTAAAATTGAATAAAACAAAGAGTTTTTAAACAAAATTCATTTTGAAACTTTTATTTAACGGGAAATTTTATGGCATTTAAGATATCGTTCAAATGGCTGCCGCGGCTCTTTTTGCAGACACGAATCCGCTTAAACCAATTTTCCATGACTCGGCCCAGCATTTCCAGCCTTACGCCGGCTATGGCACTACGAATGTTGGCTTCAAGTACATCAAGAGTTGCTGGTTTGTTGCTGTAAACTTGTGATTTAACGTGGGCCCATAGAACATAGTCCAAAGGCGTTAAGTCGCACGATCTCGGCGGCCAAGCAGTAGGGCTATTTCGTGAAATTAATGACTCACCAAACTTGGTACGGAATAAAGCCATGTTTGGGTAGGAAATATGGGGCGATGCCCCATCCTGTTAGAAATAAAAGTCGTCTGCGTCCATTTCGTCAAATTCTGGCAAGAAATATTCTTGCAGCATCCAGTTATAGGGCTCGTTATTCATGGTAACGGTAGCTCCCTCCTCATTTTTAAAGAAATAAGGTCCGATAATGCCTCCGTGCCATAATCCACACCAAACTGTGATTGCAGATGCAAAGGAGCTCATGAATCACTTTTGGATTCCATTCGCTCCAATAACAGCAATTTTGCTTATTAATGAAGCCATTGAGCCAGAAATGGGCCTCATCGGAGAAGATGATTTTCTCATGAAATTGGCTGTCGCCTTCCATCATCTCCAGAGTCCAATCGGCGAATTCCCGGCGCAAACGATGGTCCGTGGCTTTAGTTCTTGGGCCAATACCATCTTATAAGAATGCAAGCAAACCCAAGTCCAATCACATTTTTGTTCTCACGAACACTGGCTCGAACAGCGGCGATATTCTCTTCATTGCAAGCATTTCTTACACGTTGAGGCACCTTTTTATGGTGGACCGTTAATTTACTTTCAAATTTTTTAATGGTACACCGAATAGCACGATCATTTGGAGCAGAATGATGACCGTATTTTGATCGAATTGCGCTTTGCGTAGCGCGAACTGTACGCGAATTTGCGTAGTAATTTTTGACAACTTCCAAGCGCTCTTTTAACGTGAAACAACTCATAAATGAATGGCAAACCTTACTAAACACAGGTGACATCAGATGTCAAACATCTGCCAACCAACACTGCCGCTATTAGCTGTCAAAAGTCGGACATCCCTAATGGAAAACCCTTTACATGTTGGTAAGGATTTTATTGAAAGAATTTTACCTTTTTTTATTTATATTTTAAGCAGTTTAAAAGAAATTTTCAGTATTATCACCTTTACACATTTTAATTTGGCACAATCTACATGACCAAGTTTTCACCGCATTCCTAATTCATTCATTGGCACTTTTTGTACTTATCCTTAATTGCCCTTTTCCATTAGGTGAGATTAATTAATGAAATTTTACGTTCATTAGGCCAAACAATAGTTTTAGTAAATTTCTTTATGAGAAGAAGCAGAGTCCTGTTGAAAGACTAGACCTTCAGTTTGAAAATAATGCAAATTATTCTTGAGATACTTTTCTAAAGTACAGGTTTGATAGTATGCCGTAATAACATTTGCTGCTTATTTGTCTAAAAAAATTGTGAAAAATACATAATAACCATGACAATCCATCGGACAATTTCTTACGTTCTTTCGTCAGTTCAGAATTTTTTAGCTTCAAATGTTTTTTTCCAAAGACATTTAATTTATTTTTTTTCTTTTTTTACCAGATTTTAACTTTTTAGTGTTCCGTACAGAACACTTATAAGAGCACTTCGGTGTCTGTTCGTCTGTCCGTTCGCTCACCCGTTACTCCGAAACTAATTCACATAGAAAGTTGGTACTAATATAGGAATTGAAGACCTCATCAGAGCCATATAGTTCTGAAAGTTAAATTTTGACTTAACAGGTTAGTTTTGGGGGCTGAAATCGGAAGCGAAAAAAAAATTTTACTAGGTCATCGAGTGGGGTATCAAATGCAAGCTTGTAAAAACACAAGTTCAAAAATATGTATAATGTAATACTTGCGCACACTTTTCTTTGAATTATTTTTAAAAAATCGCGAAATATCCCCTTATCTCGAAAAGTACTAATCAAAAAATTTTGAAAAAATTCTGGAATATTCTCCGCATGGAGTGCATTATCTTTAATAATTTATCTGGTATATAAAAAAAATTTCAAGGTCATCAGTTTTCAGTAAAGATCGGAAACAAACTTTGTTGAAAACTCATTTGGGGTGTGTTTTGTGAAGTCACTAATCATTTTATACCTCCGTAACAAATATTTTTATTTTAAATTATCATGTAGTCTCTACTGCTTAAAAATTTAATAACGCCTCCTTGTGAAACACTGACCAGTTTTAGTGGCATAATTTAAAAACAAATTTTAGTGTTCCGTACGGAACACTTCGGAGTCTGTCTATCCGTCTGTCACACCCGATTTTCTCCGAAACTATTAGAAAGTCAAAATTTGGCACTAATATAAGAATTGATGGCCTTATCAGAGCCGTGTAGTTTTCAAAGTTAAATTTTTACTTAAGGGGTTAGTTTTAGCGAGTGAAATTGGAAGTGAAAAAAAAAAATACCAGATCATCGAGTGCGGTGTCAAATGAAAGCTTGCGCACGCTTTTCTTTGTACTATATTTAAAAAATTGCGAAAAATCGCTGTTCCTCCCCTTATTTCGAAAAGTACTGAAAGTTTTGAAAAAATTCTGGAATATTATCCACAGGGTAGATTGAATGAAAATTAATTAATAATTTATCTGATATATAAAAAAACAACAAAAATTTCAAGTCATCAGTTTTCAGTTTTCACTAACAAAAACTTTGTTGAAAACTCATTTGGGGTATGTTTTGTGAACTCATTTTTCATTTTACACCTCCGTAACAAAAATTCTATTTTAAAAGTTGCCAACGTACGGAACACTAGTTGCACAAGTGCGACTTGCACTTGGCCGGTTTTATTAAGTATTGTTCACCAAAATATGATGCAAATTCTTACTGAAACAAATTATTGAAGATCGGTCGAATTCCTTTCAGTGAAAGCACCAAGTAAATGGCTATAATTTGTACTTACTCGTAATTATATTTCTAATTCTTATAAATTCAATTTTACCATGCACCTGTTAAAAGAAATTCCTAGCCTTAGCTCACTCACAATACCTTTATAATGGCAAGAGATACAATAATTTGTTCTATTATTTAATTTGTGCCAAGGAAGTTTTTATTAACCTTGCAAATACAAGATTTTATTGTCAAATTAATTTAAGCTGCAATAAGTTAAGTTTCTTTATTTTTTCAAGTTGAGACGTTGTTATTTTTGCTCTTACAGAATTAACATAATTGGATGATCTTATGTGTTACTGTGAAATTGACTTAATCAAATCAAATTTTTAATAATTGCATGTTGGCGTGCACTTTTTACGTCGTATCTTTGACCATATAACATTGTTGTATTTCTTGTACCGAGTTTTATTAGCTTACACAATTAATCTCCTCAATTGAACAATATATACAAATAAGCAAATATGGATCTTTAATATTAAGTAACAGGGCTCTATTGAACTTGGTTGTTAACTGACTAAAATATCTCGACTCAATGTCCATATTATAGCAACTAAGCGCGTTCCATCATTTACTGCTATACGAGAAGCCATTTAATACTATGTAGCATTAACACTCGCGTGAAGCTACCCTAAGTTAAAAGATATAACGTCCTCATCTAACATCTGTTAGATATATGTATATATATATATATATATATATATATATATATATATATATATATATATATATATATAATACTTTAAAATTCCGGGTTTAAATCCGTTCGTCTAGCAATGAATTTGCACGAAGTTTCTCCAAAATCTCATTTGGCATTTTCAAGTGCTCTTGCTGCTGCTGCTACTCGACATTGTAATCTTGCTCCTGCTGCCGCTCGAAGCTAACTCAGTACTTAGCTTTAAGTGGCAGCCGCAGCAAGGTCACGGTATCGAGTAGCAGCAGCAAGAGCACTTAAAAATGCCAAATGAAATTTTGGCGAAACCTCGTGCAAATTCATTATTAAACGAACTGATTGAAAGCCGGAATTTTAATGTATTACATTCCACCATCCGTGAAAACCTCTATTGTAACATGTACACCCTCTATTATGGTCTGATATTGACAAACTTTCATTCTGGCGGGCAGAATCCGATACCAACTTTAAAACCGAAAAAACTAAAAAAGAGGCTAGAAAACATCAGAGGGGAAAGATACGCGACACACTGATCCACAACTAGAAATAAAAAAAGTCGTGCATAACCTCTCAATACATCCTCTTACAAACCACGAAGAATCAGTACTAGCGAAAGTTTCAATTACGCCATAACACCAAAATCAATCCCAGTTGAAGATATAATTTCAAATGTAGAGGTTGCCCTAGATACCATGCTCGAAGAAAATGCTGAAAGAATAAGATATCACTCAAATCCTGAGAACAAGCAGACCTCCTAAGCCAAACCTCAAACTTGAAGAATAGAAAGCTCTTCAAGCGCTCAAGAAAAACAAAAACATCACCATATTACCAGCAGACAAGGGCAATGCCATAGTGGTCCTAAATACCGTACACAAAATCTAGAAAAACATCTGTCAAAGATCATGCAACAACCGTTAAAAGTGCTGATTCATACATCAAAAACTCCGAACACCTCACGAACATAATCAGAGACATTCAACCAGAGAAAAATGATGTTCTGGCAAGTCTAGATGTTGTTTCACTTTATCCCAGTATTCCAGTCGATGAAGCACTCGACAAAATAGAAATAGACGAGGATTTTCCAGCTCATATTATAGAACTATCGAAACACTGTCTAAAAAGTACCTAATTTGTCTTCAACAGTCGATATACAAACAAGCAGATGGAGCGTCCATGGGATTTTCCCTTTCACCGGTAATAGCCAATCTCTATATGATGTATTTTGAAACAGAGGCCCTTAGAAACTCACCACTTAGAGCCAAACTCTGGAAACGATATGTTGACGACATCTTTATAATTTGGCCACATGGACGAAATGAATTAGATAACTTCCTGACCTATTTAAATAAAATTCACCACTGGATACAGTTCACTTTGGAAGTAGAAGAAGAAAAAAGCCTCACTTTCCTTGATGTGCTCATAATACGGAAAAACAATAGTCAACTTCAATACTCAGTCTACAGGAAGCCCACACATACCAACATATATTAAACGCTGGCTCACACCACCATCCATCCCAAATCCACTCGGTAGCCAACCCTCGTATCGAGATCATACCGACTCACCGA
>CM032456.1:119372408-119412949 GCA_019049505.1 Pachyrhynchus sulphureomaculatus
ATATATTAAAATTTTTATTAATTTAATATTGTTTTTATCTTTGTCATATTTTATTTTTATTATTTTATATTATTATAATTTATATTAATATATATTATTATATCAAATATGAAAAAGAACAGATAAGAGAAATCGTCGAAAATTACTTTATAGAGCTTTACTCTTCTACCACACCAGAGCCCAATCCTAATAACGATCGAAACATTTTAAATGTTGGCTCAGAAGAACTTTCAGAGGTCACCAAAACTTTTTAATACCGAAAGCAAGTATTTTTGAACTTTTGGAGAAACTTTGAAGGACGCCAAACATATACATGATTTCATGATTTTTCAGCGTAGTTACGTTGATTTTATATATATATATATATATATATATATATATATATATATATATATATATATATATATATATATATATATGTAACATATTCATTCGATTCGAGGTTCAGTTTTCGTTAAAGATTTCTTATCTGGAGAACTAGAAGTGATAAAGGAATTAATCAGAGTAGGGTTTTTATAAGTTTTCTTATATGTTTACGTTTAAAAGGTAACTTAAAAAGTTTTAGCCAGTCTATAGGTGCTTTAAGTTTTTAAATATTATCCTCTAATTTTGTATGAATCTCTAGATGAACACATTGACAAATAAAATAATTACTACAATTGCTTCGATATTTTTAAAATATATTTCCATATTCCTTTATATTAGAGAAATTTTGCTAAGCTTATTTTGGTAGGCCACTGTCTTTATCTTAATTTGAGGCATGCGCTCGCCGTTTGGAGCTTGCGAAGTAGTAAAGAGAAGAAATTAAATATTAGGACTCAGCTGTTATCGCGCCGACCATTTGGAGCTTGCACAGTATTGAAACAAAATAAGAGAAACCTTTATTTAGGATAACGATTTCCCTTATTTAGGAACTTCAAGAGAGGTTATTTGAAGTGTGTTATTTTTATCGCTGTTATGATGGAGCCTGTTTTTTTTTTCTACTTAGGTATACAAACCACTAAGAAAATGCACTAAAATTGAAATGATTGCAAATAACACTGACAACAGTTAACCATTGTTCAGATTATGTTGGGATTTTGTAATTTTTGCATTAGAATGTGTGTAGTGATAATTTCAAATGAAATTTTATTTATCGCACATTTGTATTACCTTGGAAATATTGAAGGAAGTGGTAGAAACCTGCTAAACACAGCTTTAATTTAGAAATTTGTGTTGACCCATCTAATACTAATAACCGGTGTGCTTAACCATGAAATGAATGAAAAAAATGAATACTAACCTAACCTTGCAATTCCTTCGCGTTAATACTACGCATACTTGAGATAACGGTAAGAACACAGGCATGCGAAAAATAAGCGTTGCAAAATCTCTCTATTGTTGTGTTCTTAGTAACGTTACCTTTATTTTGTTGTGACAGACTCATTGTTTGTTTATAAGGTGGAGAACAAACCCTTATTTTTTCATTCTTATCATAATTTAAATAGAATAAGGCTATCTTCCCACGACATGTTACAAGTATGCTATTATTGTATTTTTTTATTATTTTTTTTTATATAACAGAATTTTTTATATATAGAAACTTGAAATTAGAGCGATATTCAGAAACGATTTTGCCTGGTGCCAGGATCTAAGTATTCCCAAACTTAATTTTAAAATAGATTAATTAAAATTATTCGATAAATAATATCACGTGCCATAACTTGGGAAATGTACTTTTACATAGTACTACAATATTACAAGAAAATACAGTGTTACATTAAAAATGCTACAGTATTATTTATACTCGCCAATGATGACTATATACAGGGTGCCCCGTATGTATGGAATAATGATTCCACAGCATTTATTAATCAGTGTATCAAAAAAATATTTAAATAAAAGTTATAGTGTGTTATACGGCGCACATGCTGACGTTAATAATAAAATGTTTTGAACTGTCAGTTCGAAGAAATTACGCCATCTTATATTTTTTTATATGGAAAGCCCTGTATATTATTTTATTTTTGAATCCTTCTAAAAATTCTAGATATTATTTTTCTAATATACCATATGTCTAAATTGTTTTGGAATTATTGATATTTGAAATTAAGGAGATCAAATTATTTTTTTTGAAGCTGGCTTGTGTCAAACATTTACTGTCAGGTAACGACTTAAAGCGCCAAAAAATGATTTATTGACGAAAACGTTTATTGCTGCATTTTGTGAAACTCTAATTTAAGCGTAATATCACAACCGTACATTTAACAGAAACTAAAAGAGTCACTTTGTTAATGATGGTTGGTTACGGAGACCGTAGGAGAACACAACAGTAGGCCTGTGATCTTTTTAACGCAGAATATTCGATTCGAGAACCTATTACCCAATCTGTAGTAAGCAAAACATTAAAAAGATTTAGACAATCAGATCATCTTAAGGATCATTCTAAATCTGGACCTCCAAAAGTTAAAACAAGCGATGATAAAAAGTTAAATCTTTTATTGAAAATTACAGAAAATCCCCATACAGCTACTCGTCAGCACATTTTGTCTTAACGGAAGAGTTATCAGGCATAACTGCCGTTACTGGTCTACTGAGAATCATCACTGGATAATCGACAGTCATTCTCAAAGACCACAAAAGATAAACGTGTAAACAGGGATTTGTGGACGTCATATCATTGGTCCCTTTTTATCGATGGAAATCTTACAAGGGAGCGGTATTTTCAGTTACTCCAAAGAACAAGTTATTCCAAATTGTACAGGTCTTTTTCCCGATGAAAATAATTTGGATACCCCTAACAGGAATCTGTGATATCAACAGGACGGAGCACCTCCTCACTATGAAATCAATGTTCGTAGATATTGAGATGCGATTTTTCCTAATCAATAGACAGGCAGAAGAGGTGTTGTAGAATGGCCTGCAAGGAGTCCCGACCTTACGCCACTTGATCTTTTTTTTATGGGGTCATTTTGAAAACCAAAGTTTACCGAAATCGACCCGAAACTGTAGAAGATTTACAACAAAGAATTCAATATGAAATAGCACAGGTCACCCCGAATTCTCTGCAAAACTCTGTTCAGGCTGTTTATGACAGATTGGGTCATTGCCTCGCTGTTAACTGTAGAAATTTTGGCAATTGTTACCTTAAAAATAAACCTAGAGTATTTATTAAAAGTTTTTTTGTCTTTTTTTTTTAAATTTAAATTTCAGATAACAATAAATCCAAGACAGTTCAATTTAGATATATGATATATTAGACAAATAATATCTAGAATTTTTAGTAGGACTCAAAAATAAAATACTATACAGGGCTTTCCATTTAAAAAAAAAATCAAAATGGCGTAATTGCCTCGAACTGACAGTTCAAAACATTGTATTGTCAACGTCAGCATGTGCGCCGTATAACTTTTATTTAAACATCTTTTTGATACACTGATTAATAAATGCTGTGGAATCATTATTCCATAGATATGGGGCACCCTGTATAGATACCACTGTTGAAATTTTTTAAATAAAGAAAAACATGGATCTATCTCTTTTTATCCCTTGTTCGATAAATTGAGTTTCCACCAGCGCTGTTTTTCAGGTATTATCCTTATCTAGAATTGATATTTTATCATCATTTATTATTATCAAAGGTAAACACACAATCAAAATATCGTCATTGTTGATGACACTATTTTGATTGCGTATTTACCTTTTTCGAGCCTACTCATGCAAATATCCGTAGACTGCAGAAAGTCTTCTTCAACTTAATAAAAACCTAGAAGAAACTCTATCTTATTGTGAGAGTAACCGAGTAGAATTCAACGCTACAAAAACTCAGGCAGCCATTTTTTTCTAAAAAATTTAACGTTGCTGAACCCGATATAGTTACTTCGGGACAACCCATTCCACAAGCATCGTCACTCGGCTAGAAAGATTTACGACAACTGTTAATCCTGTACAAAGCTCAAATTCGATCAACGATGGAAATCTGCTCCCATATTTGAGGCTCTGCTCTTAAACATCCACTGCATTTATCGGATTCTATTCAGAAGAAAGCGGTTCGCTTGATTGGAGACCCAAAACTCACCAGCAACTTTGACTCCTTGGAACATCGAAGAATAGTTAGCGACTTGAATCTATTCTATAAGTATTTTCGTGGAAAGTATGATGGATATAGCCCGCTTAATTCCCCCCAGAGCGGTACATGCTAGAACTACATGTCACGCTAGTACTTCACATCCGTATAAGGTTCAGCTTGTCATTCCTCGTACAACCCTTTTCAAGCAATCTTTAATATAGCAAACCTTATCCCTTTGGACTAGGGTTCCCACCAAGTACATTCTTCAGCGATTTAAGACCAACGTGAATCGCCTTTTCCGCAGACCTATCGCTCCCGTAGCGCTTTAGGAATTTCCTTGCAGCATGTGTTTTATATCCATAAAAAAACCTTTTCCAAGCTGCTGCTCTTTCCGTCTTAAGAGTTTAAACCTACGTATTTGATATTAAAATACAGCAATTAATTTTATAATGGTCATTGTTGACAGTATAGTCAACTTGTTGTAGGAAAACTCTAGAACACGGTATCCTTCTTACGTGTATGGGCTCGACAGTATATGTAGCTTGTATATTTTATTTTTGGTAATGGCTTCCGGATCCTTCCTAAATTCATGTATGCAATGAGGGTGTGACAGGCTATATGAAGAAATCGCATATCCAAGTGATCAAAGAGGTTCTTTAAATGATAGGTAATATTTCACTCAGAAAGTATGGCTAAAGAAATCTACATACTGTATAGGTAATACATATATGTTTGTATACCGCCAATCGGATTAAGTCTACGGAATAAATTTACATAAATGAGAAAAAGTCGAATTGGTAATTTGCCTGTTTACTTTCGAACGCAATTTGGTTGATTTGAAAACGTCGGCTTCGACATAGCGCCTGAAATCTGCAAAATTTTCAGAGGATTTCATATTATCGTCGATTAAATTACTAAAACAAAAAAAACCGGCATGAAAATTGCTAACTATAGGAATAGGAGTTTTATCATTCCTGATTCTGATGGATTAACTACTAAATGATTTAAAGTACAAGGATGCTCGAAATACCAAGTATATTTATATACTTCTTTAGGAGAGCAGTTTAGTAGAAGAACGCTTAGTTTCTGGGTTTTGCCTAACAACAAAATAATTAAAAAAGTTTTCGATGGAAGAACTGGATATAAATTAATCCGAATAAAATTATTATAGCACAATTTATAAGGAGGATTCTATTTCGGATAACTGAACGCTTCAATGAAATTATGTACCTACTTCCTTAACTAGAATTTTACTGAAAATAACACATTAAAAAATATATCAGAATCTAGGATCTTGAATATGAAGTGTTGGAAAGTGCGAACGTTGCGAGATTCTCGAGGTATAGAGAAAAAAGGAAGATTAATAGGCTATAATAAAAAATAGAGAGTTATAAGGGGAATGGCGTGCTTTTTCCTCGGAAGTGGGTAAATGCTCCCATAGTTTCTGCTAACTATGCCACTGCTGAAAGGTAGGAAGCCATTTTTTAGAAATAAACCTCACTTTTGCGCATCAAATCGATTAATAAATGAGATAAAAGTCACAAAGATACCTACTAACATGACAAAGAAGCTTCTAGAACTTCCAATAACTACAAACTTAGTTAGTCTTATAAATTTCCTAACAATCTGAATTGTTATATTATTTTCCGGAAGGTAGATAAATGATAATAATAAGTACATTTGTAATAAAATTTTTCTAATGTCAATAATAAAGAACTAATAGCGTAATAACAACCGAAAACTGTAGCCAGAGAGTGTCCAGTGTTTTTGAATCAAGACTGTCAAGCTTTCAGGATTTCACCTACAACATCGTCTTTTAATTTGTTTAATCTTTCTGTAATATCGAAATTAGTCACAAAAGAAATATGTTTGTTATTTACTGCAACGATTCTAAAATAATTTACTTCATAAATCAAGAAATGTAGTGACATCTAAAATAAGTGAATAAAAATATGTTCTATTGCTTAGAACTACACGCAGTTTACCCAACCTATCCTACAGAAAGGGAATATTTTCCTGCTGCTGGAAATGTGCCACAGTTCAGTCGATACTTAAAAAAGGCAAGAAGACCTTGCCAAATAACTACCGATCAGTTGCACTGCTTTCAATAATATCGAAAGTCATGGAAAAGGCTATCAATCAGCATCTTCCAAAATATCTTAAAGAATTCAACATTATTAGCGACCACCAATATGGCTTTCGTAAACATAGATCAACAGAAGATCTTCTGACTTATGTAACACATGTTTGGAACAACGAACGAATCTCGATCGGTTGCTCTTGATATATCCAAGGCATTCAATCGTGTTTTGCACGATGGATTGTTGGCTAAGCTACGCTCTTCTGTTTGCCTGAAAACATCTGTTCGTGGCTCTTCTGTTTCCTGAAAGGGCGTTCTTTACGAGTGGCAATGGACGGATTTATTTTTAACACCTTCACTATCAACGCCGGTGTGCCCCAGGGCTCCATACTGTCTCCTACTCTCTTTCTCATTTACATTAACGATCTGTTGGGAAAGACCGGGATTCCAATCTACAGCTTTGCAGATGACAGTAAGCTTATCTCTTTATTCACTTTGAACGTTTGAACATCGGCTACTCAGACAAATATCCGCGAACAGGAGAAAGTCATTCAACTTAACAAAGACCTAGAAGAAATTCTATTTTTGGGTGACAGTAACCAAGTGGAATTTAACGCTACAAAAACCCAGGCGTCAGTTTTTTCTACAAAAGTAAATGTTGCTGAACCCGACATAGTTATGTCGGGGCACTCCATTCCTCTAACATCTTTACTCAATTTGTTGGGCATTAATTTGGGAACAAATATGTCCTGGCATGAATATGTTGCAAGCATACCAAAGAGAGCTTCTCGAAAACTGGGAATATTATTTCGAACCAGAAAGCTGTACACTCCACAACAACTGTTAATTCTGTACAAAGCTCAATTTCGACCAACTATGGAATACTACTCCCATGTTTAGGGCTCTGCTACCAAACATACACTGCATTTGTTGGATTCTATTCAGAGAAGAGCTGTTCGCCTGATTGGAGCCCCGGTACTGACCGGCGGCCTTGATTCGTTGAAACATCGAAAAACGGTTGGCGACTTGAGTCTATTCTACAAATATTTTCATGGAAAGTGTTCGATGGATTTAGCCCGCTTAATTCCTCCCAGAGGGGTGCATGTTAGAAATACACGTCGCGCTGATATTTCACATCCGTATGAGGTTCAGCTTGTTACTCCTGCTTTAACTCTTTTCAAGCAGTCTTTTATATGAGGAACCTCGTCCCTTTCGAATAAGTTGCCCAGGACTGTGTTTCCCACCGAGTACAATTTACAGCGATTCAAGACCAACGTGAATCGCTTTTTCCGCACAAATATGTGTATTTTGATAAGATAAAACTAAATCTACACGTGAAAGTATCTCTGCCAGGTCAGATGCTAAAGATGTTCCAACCTGAAAAAACAGAAATATTAATTTATAGCTATGTTCAGTTAGTTGTAGTAACTCAGGAACATACTTTTATTACGGAATTTTAACGAGAGATTTGTTTTAGAATAAAGAGTCTGAGGTGGTGTTACGGAAGCTCCTCTAATAAAGTCAGACGTAGCTATTATCCGAACGACACCGGATTAGAATTTACAGTATTAGTAGTAGATAGTTGTAATTTTCATTATTTTAAAAGGTTTGAAAATAAATTTTAGATAGAAGTTGCTTTCAAAAATATCGTTGTTAGGTTAATAGTTCTAAATTGGCTTAAAGATAAACTTTTTCGCATTTTGAAATTATAATATAACAGTGTTATATTATAATTAACAGTGAGCTGTTTTAGCTTCTCAAAATCCTTCAGAAATACTTATTTTTAACTTGCAATCTGAAACCTTATGAACATGCAGTTTATTGCAGTCATTATTCTAAAGTAAAATGATTTCGATGTAATCGCTATATTGTCAACTGACAACACTTGTTAAATTCTCGATAAGTAATAAGATCGCATCCTGCACTTGATTCAACTTATTGACAAAAATACAAAGTCAATAAAAATAAAAGTGGCAGACGTGCATGCCTCTACGTTAAAGGTAATTATTACCATTTCTTGAGGAACAATTTAATTGAGGTCGTTCTCTAGTAATTTTTGTGCTCATTGGGCGTAAGAAAGAAGAAAAAACGACATTTTTTGTCTGATGTTGCTGCGGTATGATATCTGGTCCAAATAGCTCAATTATCTATAAGAATCAAGAAAATTGCAGTAGCAGATATGCTCACGGAGACTCAATTTGTCCTTTAATTAATAAAGATATAAATTTTGCTCATTTGTTACAATTAAACTGATACAATCGGTCAAAGGTATATTAACATTGATGATTTGTTCTTAGTAAATTTTGTTTGTTCCATTAAACAGATTTAATTTAATATACAGAGTAATTCACGCTATATTATTTTAATGCACTCAACTAATTTTAGTAACCTTTAGAGAGATCTTCTTCTTTTGGTGCATTATTCATTCTGGATGTTCGCGATAATTAAGAAAATTTACATTTTGTTAACAGCCGCTAAGAAAAGACCGGTTGTTTTACCCTGTAATATCAACTATAGTAATCTGTATCGCTGTTTATTCCTCATAATGTGCCCCAGATATTGCAGTTTCCTAATTTTTATGGCATTAAGGATTTCAGTTGATGTATTTAACTTTCTCAGAACCCCAGCATTTATCACGTGATCAACTCAAAACATTGTGAACATGCGTCTGTACAACCACATCTTGAAAGCTTCTAGGATTTTCATTGACGCTTCCGTTAGCGTCCACGCTTCCACTCGTACAATAAGATAGAAAACAGTCAATAGTCAAGTTCAGGAGGGATTATGTTCGTACTTATACATTTGTTTCTTTTTAATGTTTAATTCTGAACCAATCTGTTGACTAATCACCATAATATTTCTCATGAGCTCTCTCTCTCTCTCTCTCTCTCTCTCTCTCTCTCTCGATATATATATATATATATATATATATATATATATATATATATATATATATATATATGAAATAAATGAATTTTAGCAAATTAAAATACTGTATTCATATTAAAGTTCTCAATTTTATTTTATATTTTTAAAAACGAAGTTTTAATAAAATACAAATTTTCAGGATCTTGCATATTTTGGGTCATTTTTGAGGCAGTAATGATAATTCACTAATCACGATTAAAACTTTTTATTTCTGCCTCCGTTCTAATAGTTACTAATTAATATGGATTGACCAAATAACCAGAATATGCAGTAGATGAATGCACGATCTCATTGAGATGACAAGAGATAGAGACTTATGGAAGAGAGTTCTTCACGACGTCACAAGGACCACTACACTCCTTACGGGGGTTTGGGACTGAAAAGAGAGAGAATTAATATAAATATTATTCATTGAACGAAAAAGTTACATAAAACATACAAACTACACTATTAATGATGTAGTGACGACATCAAAATGAACGAAGTAAAAGTGTATGAACCAAAATTATTTAACAATTCTACAAGCATTCAACGTTAATACGAAGGTTGTACGATAAGTAAGTATTTTTCAACATAGGCTCCTTTTAACTCGATACGTTTAGTCCAACGTTTTTCCATATTTTGTATTTCATTTAAAAAATACGATTTTTCCAACTCTTCAAAATAGGCATTTCTTTCAGCAATCACCTTATCGTTTGAGCCAATTTTTTTTTCCGCTGGGCCATTTTTTTTATATTCGGAAATAGAAGAGAATCACTAGGGGCTAAATCTTGTTATTATGGTGGACGCGGAAGCAATTCGTATCCTAACTCATGGAATTTTATCATGGCGATGACACAAATCTGCACGCGTGCATTGTCTTGAAATAGAATTTTTTTCTTCGCCAAATGCGGATGTTTTTCTTTCACAGTATAATTAAAACGATCCAATAAGTTGACCTAATACTCTCCATTAATCGTTTTACCCTTTTCAAGGTAATTGACGTGGATTATACCACATGCATCCTAAAAAACTGTGGCCATGACGTTGTTGGCAGATAAAGTCACCTTGGTCTTTTTTGGCGTCAGTTCGCCACGGAAAACCTATTGTTTGGACTGTTCTTTGATCTCTCGTGTGCTATGATGAATCCATGTGTCGACAATAGTTATGAAATCATTTAGATTGCGCTTTAACATCGCCAAACATTCTTTCGAAGTTGACACAAGTGGGTGTTTATTGTCAATTATGAGCAATCGTGGCATCTATTTTGCAGAAAGCTTTCTCATATCCAAATGAGTTGTTAAAATGTACTGCACCCGTTCAATTTAGATGCCCACAGTCTCAGCATTCTTACGCACTTACACTCTCTAATCATTTATCACTATATTGTGGATTTTTTTCAATTATTTCTGATATGGTGGCCTCATTTAAACGACCTGGACGTCCTTCATAAAAAATACTTGTACGTCCGCGTTTGAATTCAGCTGTCCAGTATTTTATGGTCGATAACGAAGGTGTAGACTCCCCATAAACTTCGCTGAGTTCCGATATTATCTCATCATTCGTTTTTTTTTTCAAACACAAAGATTTTATCACTGCTCGATATTCAATTTTTTCCATTGTTGTAAAATCACAAAAGTTGTTCTATTTAAATGGCTACCACTTACAAACTAAATCACGCAGCGACCTGAAAATTTGACAGGATTCTTTTGAAAAGTTACGTTTACTAGAAATATAATTTGGTAAATAGTACTAGCACCATCTCTGACCGAGGCCAAGTACCTATCATACAACCCTCGTATGTTTTTATATTGATATGAACATTAATAATAATGGTTTTCGGTACACAGATTTTCAAATAGCACTATTGTAAATGGTAGATGGGGTTCGTTAGCAAACCTTTTTTTTAAGTGTTTTCGAAAACAGTATTTTTAAAGTGATTTTTTAAGAGTCGTTAACAGTTTTAAGTGAAAAGTAAGTTCAGAGACCGATTGATTCTTTTTACGGTTTTTAAGCAGATTATTTCATAATTTTTTTTATATAATAAATGCCTTTCTTAGATGTTTTAAAAATCATTAACTCAAAAGAAATAATAGGTTTCTAGTTTCTGGATGTTGACCATAATTCCCATTTAAAATGATGTCTGTATGTCATACATTTTCATATTTGTGATTATGCAAAACTTTTAATATGATAAATCAAATAACATAAACGGTCACTACTCCCCAAAGCTTTATTTCTTTTATAAATTTGAAGTGTCATTTTTTTAAAATTGTAGTGATATCCAGTGCTATGTTTTTAGACTACGACGACATAATCATTTACAATAATTTCCACAAACACTCCAAATATTTGACATTAAGATCTATAGTAATCTATATTAAAATAATAACCAGTCAAGTGCAAGTTGAACTTGCACAATTAGTGTTCCGTACGTTGATCGCTTTTAAAATAAAAAATTTGTTACGGTGGTATAAAATGATCAGTGACTTCACAAAACACACCCCAAAGGAGTTTTCAACAAAGTTTGTTTCCAATCTCTATTGAAAACTAATGACCTTGAAATTTTTGTTTTTTTTTATATACCAAATACATTATTAAAGGTAATGCACTCGTAATAATTTTCGTTCAATCTACACCCCGTGGAGAATATTCCAGAATTTTTTGATCGGTACTTTTCGAGATAAAGCGATTTTTTGCGAGTTTTTAAAAATAATATAAAGAAAAGTGAGTCCAAGTATTACATTATATATATATATATATATATATATATATATATATATATATATATATATATATATTTTACTTGTATTTTTACAATCTTTCATTTGACACCACACTCGATGACCTAGGCAAATTTTTTTTTTTACTTCCGATTTCACCCCCCAAGACTAACCCCTTAAGTCAAAATTTAACTTTCAAAACTACACGGCTCTGATGGAGGCTATCAATTCCTATATTATTACCAAATTTCAACTTTCTATGATAAATAGTTTCGGAGAAAATCGAATGTGACAGGCAGACAGACAGACCGACAGACAGACAGACAAGCAGACAGACGGACGGACAGACAGACACCGAAGTGATCTTATAAGTGTTCCGTACGGAACATTAAAAATGAATTCATACTCGTATTAATAAATTTACTGAATAAAATAGTATTAAATATTACACCATAATAAATTGACCAATATTTCATTAAAATTTATTGCTGGTAAAAATGGAGGAAATAATTGGATTGTTAATAATAGAAAGAACGATACTCTAAAACTTTTTTTATTGATCTATAATTATTGTTGCAGGATAACCCCAAAAAATGGCATACAAACTTTAAAAAGGTAAGTTATTCTTTATATTTAAATAACTAAAGACATTTATAATAAGCACTATGGATAATATAATGAAGCTCTAAGTATCTCTATGAAGAACAATAGATAAATAAAAATGCTCAGACATGTCAACAACGTATTAGCTTCTAGTGTCACTTTTGACTTTCATTTAGCTAAATATATGAGATTACCTTATATAATATATATTAATCCATAAAATGTATTATATTATCAGTATTCAAAGTTAAAGCCAACCAACACTTGTAGATATTTTGCAGATGGCAAAAATGCATGAGAGTACGTCATAATCACGTACTACACAAGTCATTTTCGACACCTGGTGTCTGCGTATCCATAGAGGACGTTTCCTGGCACGCTGTGGCTTAGCGTAGTCTTATGATACATAACATGATATGCCGTTGACGTCATTTTTAGATTAGCTCAGCACTAAATTTACTTACTTAGATGACGTACATAGGACGTCGTACATAAAATGATGTTAGTTCTAGGGTAGCTGAGTATTGAACTTATAAATGTTCAATATATTTTTTACATATCCAAATACATATATATACATAAGTATACTTTGATAAAAATGATAAATATTGGCGTACTCTTAATGTTGGTAGATAGAAATTACTAGGTAATTTAAAGAGTAGAATATGCTTAAAATGATAGTAATGAGTCAAAACAAAATTATCCGCTCATACCAAGGTGGTTTTATAATCTAAAATTTAAAATTATTGCATTATTTACTCTACAGATGTTACAGTTGAAAAGTAGAGTGGTACTAGCCCTAATAGTATTTTACGAATATCTTCAGTAGAACAAACTTACGAAAAAAAGGACTGCCCTCTTACATTAAGTTTTGTCCCAATTTTAACTACAAATATATGATCCCCATAGCTCTACTACGTTATGACCAAAAATTTTATGGTAGAAGAAAATAGAGTGTAAAACTGATAGAACAACTGAATTACTAAACACTCTATTTTTACACTGGAGGCGCATTTCGTTAACCATGTTTGCATCATCAGAAGCGATGCTTTACTGGGAGTCACTTGTCGCTCCTGATGATGCTAATATGATGCGTCAACTTTATTCTCAGATTAACTTTCTGACATGAATGAGAAAAATAAAATTTTATTAAAAATGATCCAGATAAAAAAAATGCAGGTTTATATGAATCAGTTTGTTTCAGCAATTTTCCTTATTATTGTGTTATTTTTAAAAATTACATTTTTTACACAAGGCTTTCGGGGGGAGGAATAGGAAATATTGATATATCGAAGCGTATTGTTAAAAACAACTCTATATTACTCAGTATAGTGAATAAATTTTCCTCGCTTTTTAAAGGGTTTCATGATATTAACCATTGAAGTCTATTTCTGGAACAACGTCCAGTCGACTGTAATCCATATCTTTCCTAGAATTACAAAATAGTTTACAAAAAGCTAGCCTAAAGAATTTATTTAATTTAAATAACTTATAAGCTAATACTATACTTGTACAGTAAGCCAAAAATTCTGGAATACAAGCAACTACGTTCATAATTTCGTTAGTTTCTTTAGTAATGCCCTGTTTTTCTACGATATACGTAATATTATAATAAACTATCATTGGTAAGAGAAACAAAAATCCAATCAACGTTATTTTTAAAACCATACTTAACTGGTTATCATTAATGTATGAAATTTTCTTACTATCATACTTTATCTTTAGAATCCATATTAACAGCACTAAATAAACAATAGTGACAATAATAAAGCTTACTTCAAATTTAATTTCTCCAATATCATGAAAACATGCAGAGCTTACAATAAACACTAAAATAAAATGTATAGGATAGACACCACCTATAATATATTTATAACCATTCTTATACATGTACAAGAAATAATCGCCACCGATAGTAGAATATATTCGTCAAAGGTATATCCTGCCAAAAAAATTAAACACATATTCAAAAAATAATTTTCCAGTTGAATAAAGGTGCAATACCATTCAACGGATAACCATCCACCAAAAAATAATTCCATTGATAAATGTAGAATATAATCTGATGCTAAATATCCTATATTACATACAGCATAGTTTAAAATATAGTAGTTACATCTAATTTTTAGAGCCTTGTATTTTAAAATTACAACTATTAACAACAAATCCGCAAGAATGGCAGCAAGACATAACGGTATAGCAACGAAAAACAGAATTCTTCCTGCTATCAATACGGGATCATTATCGTCATGATAACGAAATTGGTAGTCTTCGTTTTCCATAGTAAGTGATTTATTTACATACATCTGCTTTCCTGTAAAAAAAAATAAAACGCTTATTTCAGAAGTTCAATATGTCCCATAAGTCAAGTCTCGAGATAATTAAAAGAAACTTAATATTAACAAATTAATTCAAACCAAAACTACCATTTCTAACAAAATTAATAGTAATTCACTCTAACTTAACTCTAATAAAAAGGAAATTCCCGAATGCGTCAAAATGTACTTCTATGAATATCCTTGTGTGCAGAAAAAACATAAGCACATCTTTCTGCTTACATTCAGTATTGTATGATAGCTTGTATTTGTTAGGACATATATATATATATATATATATATATATATATATATATATATATATATATATATATATATATATATATATATATATATATAATAATATATATATATATATACCGTCTGCCCAAAAAGTTTCCGAACTGATTTATTCCCCGGCCCTTAAGCAGTACCATCTCGTAAACAACTGTAAAAACTCAGTGTCAATGCTGAGTAGTAGACGTGGTAGTTGTTGTGTCACAGAAGTATGATGAAGCAGCGAGCAGTGATCAAATTTCATGTGAAATTGGGTAAAACAGCTACGGAGATATTTAAGTCTTCGAAAAAAGCTTACGGTGAAGATTATTTATCGCACTCACAAGTGTTTGAATGGTTTAAACGCTTTAAAGAAGGACTGAAGTCGCTCGAAAATGATTCAAGATCAGGGCGTCCCACCACAAGTTCGGCCAACGCAAACGTTGTGAAAATTCATCATCTTCTGCAAACCGACCGTCATCTTTCATACAGATTGATGGTAGCAAGCATCTCTAAATCAAATGTTCAATACATTGTCCGGAATGTTTTGAACACATGACAACGCGCCCACTCAGACGGCTGGGATTGTGGTGCAGTTTTTATATCGAAAACAAGTGACCGTACTCTACCACTGTTCTTATTCGCCTGATTTAGCTCCTAGTGACTTTTTTTAGTCCCAATAATCAAACTCCACATGAAGGGACCACGCTATTTGGAGGACATTAAAACTACTGTCATGCAAGTTAAACAGTTTCACATACTTGAGTGAACGTTCTAGCACACAACTGCATAAAGCATCTGAAGTAATAAAACGTTCACTTCATATTTTTCTATTTCTTTTATTAAGGCAGCCTAGGAACTTTTTCGACAGACAGTGAATGTAGACATATATATTTATATATATATATATATATATATATATATATATATATATATATATATATATATATATATATAGTAAGACTTTTAAATTTAACTCGCCGGGACATATCCAAATCGAATTAATTTTTTTTCGTTAAGTTGATAGGGCCTTAACTGCCATCTGTGTCAAATTTTAGTACCATAGCGTCAGTAGTTAATAAGATTCGCTTGCATTCGTTCAACAACAAAAGTGAGTGAAAAAATTCAGCAAAGAAGTTGCATTAAATTTTCTTTTAAAAATGGTTTTTTTTTCGGCTTCCCAAACGTTCGAATTTGTCTCAACAGGCCGGAATTATGGGCCGATAACTCTTGGTTTTTTCATCACGATAATGCGCCTTCTCACACAGCATGGTTCTTAGCGACTTTTTCATCAAAAATTCAGCTCTTATCATTCCGCATATATATATATATATATATATATATATATATATATATATATATATATATATGATCTGTGATCACTGTGATCAAAAAATAGTAAGACTTTTGAAATAAAACGCAAACGGGTTATTTATTTTTCCAAATTTATGAAGGGGACAAAATAAATTTGGAAAAATAAATAACCGTTGCGTTTTATTTCAAAAGTCTTACTATTTTTGATCACAGATCATATATATATATATATATATATATATATATATATATATATATATATATATATATATATATATATATATATATATATATATATATATACATATATATATATATATATATATATATATATATATATATATATATATATATATATATATATATATATATATATATATATATATATATATATATATATATATATATATATATATATAATATACTTCTTTTAATCACAGACATTGCCATCATTGCCAACTGACCAAATAATCATTTTTGTTTTGAAAGTCATTATGTATTTTTAAATAAACCATTGTTTATGTTTCGAAATTCTTGATTTCGTATAAAAGAATTAAATGAATATAAATTAATACGTATTTTTAAGTTGGGTTAACAATTTACGTTCTATGTTGCTATGTATAGAGCTAAAAAGTAAAAGGAGAAAAAATGCAAAATTTTGTTATATTTGCTGAACAAATATTATTTATGAAGGACACCAACAAAATCAAAAAGAAGTTTATTGATTTACAATATTTGAACTCATAATAGCATCCACTGTTTTTTAATTTTTGTACCTAGTTCGACACACTGCTTACTTTGGCTTCACAGAGTTGTTCCAATACTGCCGCCACTAACCAGATCCTAAATACTCCGTGTATGTTATTATTGCTAAAGTCTGTAGATGGCAACGCCATTAAAATAACAAGCTTTATCTATTAATTGAACTTTTAGTTCTCATATTTTATAATAAAATAGATTATTGACAAGTTTTGTTACCCTGGCCTAGCCACATTTCTTAATGATGCGTTCTTCTGCTTTTACCCCACCTTCAAGCATGACAACTATCTTAAAAAAAAGCTTTTCTTATATTTAGTCAATAGTCAGTTGCATATCCATTCGATATCCATAGCGTTAAAAAAAGTATTTAAGGCAGTTTTCAAGTATTGAAACAAGAATACATAGAATGAAACACTACAAACATTTTTCCATGATTTTCATATGAATGAACATAATGAATTTGTTATTTTAAAAAATTATTTTAAGTATAATAGGTACTCTATTATTCCTCGCTACTCTGCTTTGCCGAGTTTTCTCCATATTATGACTCTATATATACTTAAAGAATAAGAAAAAAATGGGTTACCCAGTACTTCCTTAACAAATAAGCAGTTCATACTTCTAATAGTAAATTTCGTTCTCCCTAACTAAAGAGTAATTTAATCCAAGGCTTAAACCTTGATATTTTAAATGAAAAGAACTTTATAGGCATCACAAGAAAAAAATTAGCAGAAGTATGGTTACGTAATCATTTACAACTGAAAACTTTACGTATTATTTTTGGTGAAATTGCAAATATTGGAAGAGTCACATAATCTTCCGGAAAATAAATGAAGTTCAACTGTTGACTATATTGGTAAAGAGTAGAGTCAGGTATGCAAAAAAAACCGTGTTAATGTGTAAAAATAAGCTTTCTTGTGGCAACATATTTGTTATTAATAATTACATACATACATAATATATAGTTATCCAGTAACATAAATAATCGCAAAATATAATAAAGAGCTAATCAAGAACATATTAATTTACACCAGTTTTTGTATACTAATGTAATTAAAGTCATTTTCCGATTCCGATTTTAATGGACAGGGTTTTACATTGTTTGCTTTCGCAAGTGGCACTGGTTATATTAACAAGTAGAATTAAAAATTATAAAATAGAGGACATATGACGTCATTGTAAAAGGAAAACATGCATTCACTCTAGATAATATTTCGGTTAAAATTGAAAATATTGAAAATATAACGCGATTTTCAGAATCATCAACCCTAGGCGCTCCAAAATAGTCGTATAACATGATATAATCCTCTAACCGCAACCCCATCCCTTTAATCCGTTGTGTTTCATTATATCTTATTCTTCTTGAAGTATCATATTCGATACGGACGTAGACGACCCTTTAGCTTTTGCCTTTTTTTTTGTGTGTGTGTTCCCCAGTTTAATGCCGGCTCCGAACGGCCTGAGAGGGCTTTACTAGGCATGATGTGGTTTGTCATTGCCTTCCTAAGAGACGCGACCGTCACATTGTAGTTTTTTTTTATTATCTATTATTTTCCGAGCCGAGATTCAAACTTGGGTCTCCGACGTAAAAGGCAGACAGACACCTTACCCACTACGTCATGGCCTCCTCTGGTCATTATATAGTTATCACCCCTACACCAAACATTTTCTTTTTGTGCTCAGCGCGCGTTTTGCTAACTATGGTATCATCATCAGAAACGATGATTGATTTTAATTCAACCTGCGTCAATCATCGTTCTTGATGATGTTAATATAATTAGCAAAACGCTCGTCGAGTGCAAAAATAAAGTATTTGGTATAGTAGTAATAACTGTTGTGTAAGGTCACTGTGCCAAAAATCACAACGTAATCGATCTATAAGCTTAAAAGTTGTCGTTCCCTGAACTAAATAAAAGGAACCATTTTAATAACACTTTTAAAACTTTGCTATGTTGCTACCTCTCTTATAAGCGATATCACCCAAAAACTACAAATTCTTTTCACGCCCCTTATATGTGTCAAATTCGAAGAATTATCGCGCCAACAGACAGACAGATCGACGGAGATGGAAAACTGTGATGTATTTTTCGTAATCTAGGGACCCTGAAACTTCAAGAAATGTAAAAATCTCGAATAGTATTTTTTTACCAAAATCATCAAGTTCTCTTTAGCAATCAGAATATGTAAAAACTATGTACAAAAAGTAAATATTTTTTTATTTTACAATATAGGAAATAATTCTAATAATATATTCAAAAGACATTAAGATCTATCATTATTGTAAATCAGTCTTAAAACGAAATCCACACATTTTATAAAACAGTAGTAAAAATGAGCAAATTAAATGTGTTTTTAGGGTTAATGACCTAAATAAAGAAAAAAAGTCTTTTTACCTTTTTTATGACGAAACAAATAAAAAGTAAGGGCTTTTCAGTATATTTTATTCACTTAAACAGATTGGCAATAACAAACACACCATATAAACTCTTTCAATTACATCATACTAAATTTCTAGCATTTATCTAATGATTTCTAAGTTGGCTTGGAAAATAATTGACTCCTACGTCTTATTATTTTGTGTTTGTCTGGAATGCTATAAAAATAAGTAAAATTAACGGAATTAGTTTTAGTATTCCGAAATAGAATAATCAAAGATGTAAGGCTATAGGAACCTGTGAACTGTTCATAAAATTTGTATTACCCTCTAGTAACTCACAAATATTAAAAAATACAACATTTTAATAGTATTTGTGGAATATTATATACAAGATGTCCTCAAATAAGCTCAAATTTGTTTAACTTGTGCGCAAATGCAACAAGCTAAAGCAGACATTTTTACTGTGTGCGAACACTAAAAAAAAACAATAATTCCGCGGCTGTTACGAGACGAAACTTTGTTCTCAGTATTATTTACAAAGTGAAAAAGATCCCACGAATATTAAAGTGATTAAAAAATTACTGTAGAGGTTTAAAGAAACTAGCTTGACTTTAGGTAAACCACGGGTAGTTCGACCAATGACATCAAGAAGCAGAACAAAGGTGGCATGCCTTCAAGTGTCATCTCACAGGAATGCTAACTTGTCAATCTGCAAGTAGTCAAGTAACGTAAATGTGCCTAACAGGCCATTACAATGCATTGTTTATAAAGATTTGTGTACACCTCTACAATAAACAGTTGGTGCAGGAATTAAAGCCAACTTTAATCAAATATTTCGACGAGTTTTAATTTAATAACATTATTATTTAGATATCAAATGCTCATGTTCCCCCTTAACGGTAAACAAAAAAGCCTTAAAAACCTTTACGCTTCCCTCCCTCAAATGACGGCTTGCGAAGCAATGTCAACGCGTAAAATAATCGACCCGTACTACTTTGCCTTGGACTCATCTGCTACCCCGCCCCTAAAACGGGCTACATTAGCAGTAGTAGTAGGAGTAGTAGTGTAGGTTGGTCGGCTCAGGCGCAAGCAATCAAACTAGATAGATCCTTTTTCCAACCCCATTACTATTAGGATAATGTTAATCAGACGGCACCTACAGTTTAACGTCTGATCCGATCGACAAATGGTACTCTCAAGCCCACTGTTTACGGTCTTATTCTGCTCCTCTCGCTTGCTACAAATCTCGAAGGAAGCTAACCTTTTACCTCTTTAACTACCTTATAAACCTATCCATGGCATTGTGACGAAATATATCTTATTGACGTTGAGTCCAAATTCAGATATGCATCCCATTTGAAAACAGCAAGGACGCTGTCTCCCTCGTCGGTCTGGCGGTATTTTCCTTCCTCCAACAATATACCGTTGGCAATTTTCATAGGAATACGGCTCATAGCCCCTTCATCACCTTGAGATACACACTCCTTCCAAATGCAGGGAAGCTCTGTGTTCATCGCCAGCCCCGTCCAGCCTCAAGAGCCTTCATCAACAACCTGCCTTTTACAGTAATGCTTGGCTTTTAAGATCTTGCCGAAATATATTAATAGCAACATCACATGGCATGTGGCTTAACCAAATATACTTAAATATACTAACCTGCCGGGTCGTGTACCCGATACTCTAAGTACAGTAAGCGGGAACTATACCATCGCTATACATGAAGAGTGTATTTTAATTTTTCCGCCTTGTGTTGGATATTATAAAGTTGAATAATAAGTTTACACAGAAACTTATTTAATATTACACAAAATTAACAAAAGATTTAAAATACTAAATTTTTTACGATACAAATCAATATGAATACGAATATTACAACAATAATTTGACTAGTCTCACTTAAAATTAAAAAATATATATGCCTATATCCTGAGATCAGATGTCAAATAACCATAACGTGAGTCCACATTATATAGATCAATTGGGTCTTATTCATTATTCAGCGTTGTGTGTGTCAAAATAATTTTTTTATGTTCATACATTTCTTTAGCCTAGTACTTTAAAAACCGTAATCGACTTCTAATAGGATTTGTCTGCATACTTACTTTATATTAAAGAAGTAATTTTCTTGAATATGTCTGGGATGTAAGTAAACAATTAGAACCCATTATTTTTTAGTTTTCAGTAGCTTCTTGCTTTTTACTATGTACTGCGAAATTCACAAAGTAATTATATATTTCGTTTCGCCTATCACTCTGGAATTATATGTTTTTTTTTTTAACAAAAATAATTTACAGTATTGCACTAAGATTTTCTCTATATTTTTGTTCTGTGTTTACAGTTTAAAATTTTAATTTTAATACGTGTTGTTTACAGTATAATTCAAGGACGGGAATATACATTTTTAAACCAAATGGTATTGATAATTATTTGTTACTCATTTTAATTATCATATTATACCATGAACATGACATGATTACTGATTTCCTATAATTTAAAATACGTGTATACAGAGTGGCTAAGATACCTTTTTTATTTACTGGGATAATATTTTTAGAAAACTGAAATTCTAAAACACAAAATTTTAAGGTAATGGTATTTTATTACCTGCATGGAAAAATAAACTGTCTTTGAAATAAAATACCGTACTAATTCTCCCATATATTCAAAATTATTCTAATTACCTCACTATTTAAAGCAGTACTTTTTTAAAAAACTAGTTCGACAATCCTAGTTTCATACAACATTAAACCGTATGGTGTGTGGGAGTGATCTACGGTCAGATCGTAATAGTAATTAACGTTGTTCTGGGAAAAACACAAGTACAAGCGTATTTGTTGAAGTTAAACTTTTTAAACATTACTTTGAAAATAATAAAATGATTCACCAATAAAAGGCAGAGCTACAGTGTCCAACATCACGGAAAATGTCAACAATATGTCCGACAAATTCCAGTCGGCATGGAATAAGTTCAAGTTCAAATAACGTTTCCAGAAGACTACCGACTATAAACCACCGCAAAACAACAAGCGGCTCTCCATCAATTAAACTGAGATTCAAGATCTGACCCATTGTTCTTACCCTAGAGAAAAAATACTTGAAAAATAATATGACATAAGTAGTAATACGTAACAAGTAAATATATATATATATATATATATATATATATATATATATATATATATATATATATATAGCCTATATATAGGTTATTTAAGTTTAGTTAGTAAATGTAGCAAATATAGTAGCTATATAACATGAAGGGAATGTATTAAATAAAGCAAATGTGGTAAATATATAAACTGTAGTAGAGAATTAGTTCAAATAACGTTTCCAGAGGACTACCGACTATAAACCACCGCAAAATAACAAGCGGCTCTCCCTCAATTAAACTGAGATTCAAGGAGATTTGACCCATTGTTTATACCCTAGAGAAAAAATAGTTGAAAAATAATATGACATAAGTAGTAATACGTAACAAGTAAATAAATAAATATATATATATATATATATATATATATATATATATATATATATATATATATATATATATAGCCTATATAGGTTATTTAAGTTTAGTTAGTAACTGTAGCAAATATAGTCGCTATATAACATGAAGGGAATGTATTAAATAAAGCAAATGTTGTAAAGATATAAACTGTAGGAGAGAAAAAAAAATAATAGGAAATGAGTCAATAAGGCAACAGAAAATATTTCGCTATTATTTCATGTGAAATGAATGTAGTTTAAAATATTACTTTTAAACTACATTACACATTACTACAAATTATTAAACATAATTAAACAAAGTACGCATAAAATGAAATAATTCATTACATTACATTATATATATATATATATATATATATATATATATATATATATATATATATATATATATATATATATATATATATATATATATATATATATATATATATATATATATATATATATATATATATTGGTGAGCAAAAAAAAATCGACCGGCACGATTTTGCTTCATTTAAAACCGATCTTTAAATTTAATTTTCAAACAGTGATATTATATTTGCTATCATTAGAATGCTGGTTTTCTACTCTTTCCAATAATACCAAAAACATTTGGATTTCCAAAAAGTTTTACTGACGGTTTTACCCAATAGAACCGTTTTTGCTCGTTCAGCAACGTACTCGTTGAGCACTATTTATCCCTATTAAAACACATGCAACTGCATTTTTCTATCATTCCTTTATGGGTACTTGCTATACCTACTCACTAATTACGTCATCTGAAAATGGAAAGGGCACAGTTAACTGCACTGCACCTGAACCAGCCAGCTGTCTCCAGAATCTACAGACGTTACCAAGAAAATGGCGCCTTTACACGGAGACCAGGATTAGGAAGAAGAAGGTGGAGCGAGACGACCGCTTCATTGTCAACACGACTTTAAGAAATCGTCACTTGACCGGCGTTGAGATTCAGCAGGAGCTCCGACCAGTCAGAAGAAGACTTAAAGAAGCTAACCTAACTCCGAAGAGACTAGCTAACGGACCCAAATTGACAACAGCCCATCGAAAAGTGCGACTCAGATTTGCCCAAATACATGTCGAGTGGACCTTAGAGCAATGGCGCTCCGTTTTATTCTCCCACGATTCCCGAATGTGCCTACATGGCAATGATGGAAGAAGACGAGTCTATAGGAGGCCTAGGGAGCGATAAGCGCACTGCTACATTACTGAAATGGTCGCCTACGGAAGAGGTTTTGTCATAGTCTTGGGATGCATCTCACCGGATGCGAAAACCGATTTGGGTTTCGTGACTGAGTGGGGGATTAACTGCTCACTGGTACATCGAGGAGATCCTACAGGAGCACATCGTTCCTTACGCTGGGTTTGTTGGCGATAGCTTCGTGCTAATGCATGACAATGCATGAATGCTGCGGCAATACTTGGCGGAAGTGGAAATATCCACATTAGACTGCCCTGCGCGGAGTCTCCTCAATCCAATCAAGCACATGTGGGAGGAGCTCAAAAGAAGGGTTTGAGCCAGAAATCCAGCCCATACATCGCTGAGGGAAGGTTATGATGGCTAAAGAGGGACGAATCCCACAGACAGTGGTGAGAAAGCTCACCCACTCCACGAAAAAAACTGGCTGGAAGCAGTAATAAGGGCTAGGGCGGAGTAACACAAAATATTGATTTTGGTTTTTTATCAAGAAATTTAATTGTTAAACTTAAAATTTATTTAATTTTTCCTTTCTCTTACCCCTATTTTCAGTGCTTGTTCTCCTTGTTTTCCCTTTCAATCATTATAATCAGTAAAAAGCATGAGGTATACTATGGAATTTGGTATCATTAGAAAGAGAATAGGATGGGCTTTCAAACGATACTAAAATCCGTAAAAATATATGAACACTAAAATCTAAACTCTGTGTTAAATGAGGCCAAATAGTTTGAGTCGTTTTTGTTGCTCACCAGAGTACAAATATATATATATATATATATATATATATATATATATATATATATATATATATATATATATATATATATATAATATAATATGTATATATATATATATATATATATATATATATATATATATATATATATATATATATAAATATATATATATATATATATATATATATATATATATATATATATATATATATATATATATATATATATATATATATATATATATATATGGTAGTAAGATACAACGAATTATATAAAATATGCATATCTAATACTCCATCGGAGGCTGACACAGCAACCCTAAGCAGATAGTTTATGCTATTATATATATATATATATATATACCAATATACAATATACCGATAAACAAACAATGCTACTGTGGGTTCCGGTACCCATTACGCAAAAAATCAAGATAATATACTGAGATAATACTAGTAATTTGATAACCTTTTGATATCAAAATGTTTAGTAGTTATTATAATACCTTTCTTTAATTATTACCATGGTATACGTGGTCGTCTGAACGGGGTAATCGTACTATATAATAAATTCCAATAACTCTACTTCTAAATAACAAGTAAATACTGTAGTAAAAAATCAATCAACAAAGGATTAAAACCAAAAAAAAAACAAGTAAAGTGGGAGCTGAAACAGTTGTCTGTAATGGAAAATCCATTTATCCGATTAAGTTTAATTAGTGATTTAAAAAAAAAACTTCTTGACGTAATTATAAATTATTCTCAGTTCTAATAAATTTAAAGTATTGTAATTACATGAAACATTAAATAACATACTTTGAATTTATTAAGAAGTTTCATTATGAAAGTGACACAATTAAACAATTTTTTAATTATTAATTTTTAAAGAAATAAAATTTAAAAAATCTAATTTAGCCCCTCCTAATGATATATCGTCTGCTTATAATGAACTCGAAATTAAAAAAATGAATTTTATAACTAAAACCTGCAGTAGTTTTCAGAACGAAAAATAATGCGTGAACAGACATAATATTCAAATTTGAACACTATTATTAGTTGAAGCAAGGAAAAAACAGAGAAACATTTACGTGGAAAAATTAGTTTATTGGATCAGACAAAACAGAGTCCTTGAATTTTATTATGTCTTTTTATGCTTTAGACTTACCAGATCCATCGGACGCTTTAGGGAGAAGTAGGTAAAATTTATAGTGAGATATGTTAGATTATATGTATATTTTAAAAGTTTATTTCGATAGAAAGTTAATATCATCTTATATCTGAAAGTGAGTTGTCACAAAGTGTACCGAGTTTTCCATAACTATAAAGTTTTCATTCGAAAACAAACACTACCACTTATTCGGTATTGCATATATCACTGCTAGACCTGATTGTCTTAGCACGACAGAATCATATTTTCATAAATTTTTAACTACCCAGCAGATGTTTTTCTTCCCAATCCATGTTTGTCCAGTCCTGGACGTAGGTCTCTTCTAATCTCTTTCCTGTTTCCCTGTCTCTTGCCACATTTAACCACTGCTTGCCGGCTACTGCTCTTATATCTTCGGCCCATCGTTTCTGTGGACGTCCGACGCCCCTTTCTGTTTCTCTGGGTCTACATTCCGTGATTTTGTATATCCGTCTGGATGATCTCGCCAGATGATACCCATTGCCACTTCATCCTTGCCGCCTCCAGAGTTATTTCATTGACTTCGGTTTCTCTCCCTATCTGCTCATTATGAATTCTCTTCCTAATGGAGATACCAAGCATACTTTTCTCCATGGCTCTCTGTGAAATTTTCGAGCTTTTTAACACATGCTTTTGTGAGGCCCATTGTTTCCAGTCCATATGTGCGGCCAGGTAGAATACAGGTATTCTAGACTTTAGTTTTTAGGTTTATGGACATCGTAATACCTTGTAAAATATGTCCTAGTTTGCCAAAAGCTGCCCATGCCAGCTCTATTCGCCTAGTAATTTCTGCATGTTAGTTCTCCTTTCCGATCTTAATAGTCTGATCTAAGTAGTAATTTTCTCGTCGACGCGTTCTCGGAATTATTTCCTATCTGTATATTGGTTTCTTCAGGGCTCATTAATTGAGCTTTTTCTTTAATTTATTTTAAGACTTACCCTTGCAGATGCCACATTCAGCTGATTCAACATTTCCTGTAACTCAATGGTGTTGTTCGCTATCATGACTATGTCGTCTATAAAGATAAGATGACTCAGTCTGGTGCCGCCTATGTTGATGCCCTTCTCATCCCAATTTAACTCCTTAAAAACGCCTTCAAGGGTCACCGTAAACAAAATTAAATGATATAGTATCTCCTTGTCGCACTCCTCTTGTTAATGGTATGTTGCTAGTAACAGCTGTTTCGTCCATTTTAATATACTATATATGTTTCTTCATAGATATTCTCTATTATTTTTATAGGTATATCTGGAATCTAGTCTTGCATTCGCCAGGAATTTTATAACTGACCAGATTTCAAGAGGATCAAATACATTATGAAAATTTTTCTATTACAATACGTATCGTCAAGAGGTGGTCAATTGTACTAAATCCTTTTCTGCAGCCCGCCTGTTCCATAGATTGATAGAAATCTAGTTTTGCTGTTAATCAGTTTATTAAGATTTTAGGGAAGAGCTTATATAAGTACGATAGAGGAGATATGGGCCAGTCATTTTCGAAATCAGTATTATCGCCTTTCTCGAAGAAACTGTAACCTCCGAATTACACCATTTTATTGGAATTTTTTCCTCATAGAGATATTCATTTACCAGTACTTCTGATGCACCTTTCAGAGATCTGCCGCCTAGTTTCAGCATTTCTACAGTGATTTGATCTTCTCCAGGGCATCTATCGTTTTTCAACTGCTTCAATGCTGCTTCTATTTCCTCCTCTGTGATATCAGAGAGTTCTTCATACAAGCAAATATAATAAATATTTATCAGACGTTTATTTGCTCTCATACACCATACGTGTTAGCTACACGTCCATATGAAATATTCTCAGGGTGAGGTGGCAAGCCAATAAAGAACGAAATAGCTGCCAATTCCTGTCTTAATATATTATTTTTATAAATGTATTGTAGACCACCATGTAAAAAATTCATTTTGAAAAACTTTAATCTTTTAACATTTATATAATTGTAATATGTAATAGGTAATAGGGTAAAGTCGGGTATATAATAACATAATTAGTAACATACGGAGCAAAATCTTTAGGACTTTAAATTTGAAACCAATTTTCCAAGATATTTTTAAACCACATAATCTTTACTCTTTCTCTTTTTTATACATGCTATGAATTATAAAGTTTCAGAAATGTTTCAAAACTTCATCTTTAAAAATTGTATTAATCGCCCCCACACTCTTGATTTACATCATCCAGTCATTGACACCGAAGGCCATATCTTCAATTCTGGAAAAGAAAATTTTTCATTATGGCCAGATTCGGGGAATACGGTATGGCAAAGTGTGCAATGCCTTAACAGACACAAGTTCAACACAAAAGTGTTATATTTGCGGTGCCACCCCGTCTACTATGAACGAGGAGTCAAAGAAATGTCCCAGCAACGAAGAACGCCTTGCATTTGGTTTATCTACTTTACATGCATGGATCCGCACGTTTGAATGTTTGCTTCACATCAGCTATCGTTTAGAAATAAAAAAGTGGCAAGTCAGGGGAGATAACGACAAAGCTATTGTGAAGCAACGCTCATAAGAGATACAAAAAGTGTTTAAAGATCGTATGGGTCTCATTGTAGATAAACCAAAACCTGGGTATGGTAACACAAACGATGGAAACACAGCACGTAGATTTTTTTCCAAAGCTGAATTGAGCAGCGAAATTACAGGATTAGACGTAACAATCCGTTTTTTTAACTAGATACCGAAAGTAAACGCTCAAAGGGCCGCGGTCTTGTCTCCTGATTTTTGCTAAGTCTTAACCAGGAAATGAAGAGAGTTGAGAATGAGCAAGGACAAGTGCACGGCAAGTTGTAATAAACTCTTCATCAATATTATTAACTAATGTTGCAGTATCGCCATTGCACAACAAGAAGTTAAAATTTGGCCGTTAAAACCGATTAGGGCCCAAAAAACTCATTGGTGTGTTGTTTGGACTGTGATTTAGTGGGATTGCTCAAGATGGTGGCCAACCTAGGATAGAGACTAACAGAAAAATAAAATCTTGTCTACCGTTTGGCAAATTAAACATATTTTAAATAATTTTAAGGCTTGTTAATATTGTAAAGAAATAAAACAAGTTTTAAAACATTAGAATATAAAAATGTCAATTCTAATTTCAGCTTATATTTTTAAGACTGGCGATTTTCAACAAATTGAAAATGATGTTTCCCATTACTCCACGTAAGGGAAAGCGTGTTGTCTATCACTATTCTCTGCTCTTAATGCACCAAATCATTTCCGCTGAATTATTTTACAAGATTAAAATAATAGGCGACTCTGATTAATCCACCGTATTAGCACGGTAAACACACTATACAGGGTAAATCAACGATAGAGTAATTTGTTTCGGAAATGACGAAAAAATGTTAAATATAATAGTTTTAGGGAATGTTAAGGTGCACAGTTTAAAATTATTTTTGAGTATACAGGGTACTTCAAAAAAGTGTAGCCGATATAACATATATTTTTTAAAATGAAACATTCTATTTTTTAATTTATTTTTAAATTCTGTGTAAAATTTTATAACTTTTTTATTAGTAATATTATATACCTAAACCTAGTAGTTTTTCTAATATTTCAATTTTTTTTTTAAATACTAATTTTCATTTTTGTAAAAAATTGCCAATAGTGCCATTGTTTCTAAAGATGGAATACTCATAATTGGTACGAGCGTTCTATAGAGATGAAAAAAAGATATATGTAAAGAAATTTGAGTTAGATGCTACAAGATGTTCAAAATAAATTTATGCATTTCGACTATTTTAAATTGAAAAATCTCCAATTTTTTAAAAGGCACACCCTGTATATTATTATTTTTTCTGATATTTTATTAAGTATGTCATATACCTATTTCTAGTAGTTTTCGATTTATTTTCAACTTTTCAATTTTTAAAGAGTTGATTGATTGGTCCGTTACTTTGTGACAGTACATTTTAACAATAAAACTACTTAATTACTTTGTTAACTGTCACTAAATATATTTGTAAAGATTTTACAATTGCGTTATCGCGATTTCGTAGTACAACTACATTGTCAAACGCTTAACTAAGACTAAAACAGATTTTTAGTATTTTATGTTTTTATGCTGAACAGATGTGGGTCTATTATTTGTTAAAAAGTTGGAACAAAAAAGAATTTGCTAGGTCTAATTGACTATTCAGTAAATTTATATTATGGTCCTTTGAATGTCTGTAAATTTCTATAGATTCTAAGAAGTTGAGTTTTGACCCTTTAGGTGCCATATGGAGTATTTGTAAACGATCGATATTGGGAAAAGTATGGCCTGTTTCTAAGAAATGTTTAGCAAAGTGTGATTTTTCATTTTTTAGCCTATAAGAGGCATTGTGTTCTGCGAATCTTGTCTTGAAATTCCGTCCCGTTTGGCCTACGTAACAGCTATTGCACTCTTGACAATTAAGTTTAAAAACTCCTGATGATTTATTGTATTTATTAGTTTTATCTTTGGCATTAAAAAATATATTGGATAATTTTTGAGCGGGTTTTAAAGCTATTCTTGTTTTCTCGGTCGTGAGAACTTGGGATATTTTATCCGAGATGGGACCAAAATATGTTAGAGGTATGAATGTTTTTCTTTTCTCGGTATTCTTTTACGGGGTAGATTAAGCTGAAAGTGATTTGTTTTCGTTTACGGCTTATTAAATATAAAATTATTAATAATAAATATATAAATTAAAATATTAAATATAAAATATATTTAGTGACAGTTAACAAAGTAATTAAGTAGTTTTATTGTTTTCAATTTTTACCCCTCTTTTAATACACTTACGCTACAACATCATAGTTGCCAAGACAAAACAAAAATGTAGGCATAGTCAAATTTTGACATGTCTATTAATCAAGTAAAAATAGTTTAATTTGTTGTAGTAAGTGATTCATAAAGGTAATAGTTATGGATTTTCCTAAAAATGAAATAATTGATATGGTTTATATACTGGGCGAGGCGAGAAAAAATTGTCTTTCGGCAGTAAGGCTTTACGGAGCGAAGAACCCTAACAGACGTATACCATCTAGAAAATCTTTTCAGTGCCTAATGGAACGATTTGATGGTAGTAGTAGAGTTGAGTATACGAAACGGAAAGTAGTAAACCCGAATGCTACCAATGAGGAAAAAGAAATGGAGATTTTACATCATGTTGAAGATAATCCCCAGGTCAGCAGCCGTCAACTAGCTGACTTATCTGACACATCCCAATCTACGGCTAATCGCACCACGAGTAGATACAAGTATCATCCCTTTCATATGGAACTACACCAAGAACTTCAAGACAGTTATTTCGAACGACGAGTAAACTTTTGTACCATCATGAATAGAGCAATAGAGGCTGATCCAAATATTTTATCCAAAATAATGTTTTCTGATGAAGCTACTTTTCACAGTAATGGAGCAGTTAACAGCCATAACATGCATTATTATTCAACAGTTAATCCATTTTGGGTCCGGGAAGTTCAAAACCAAAACCATTGGTCGCTTATTGTATAGTGTGGAATATTAAATTTTCAAATTATTGGTCCATATTTTTTCCGCGAACCGCTTAACGGACCTAGATATCTAAATTTTTTTTCAAAACGAATTACCCTAGCTTCTTGAAGAAGTTGATAACTTTGAAAGGAAACAAATGTGGATTTAACAAGACGGAGCTCCTGCTCATTATCGCCGAAAAGTTCAGGAATTTTTAAACGATCATTACCAACAAAAATGGAGCGGTAGGGATTGAATTATTCAGTGGCCCCCTCGATCATGTGACTTAACACCTTTAGACTTCTTTTTGTGGGGCTGCATTAATGATCGTGTTTATGTGAATTTCCCTACAACACCAGTAGATATGGAAAATAGGATACGGGATGCGTGCAGAACAATGACATCCTTTATGCTAAGGAAAGTGAAGGAAAATATATTAGAACGACTAAACATGTGTATTCAACTAGACGGGCATATTTTTGAACATTTATTACGTCATAATAATTAATCATTAGATAAGTTAACCTATATTAAAATTATTATTAACTATTTGGTCATGTTTTCACAATAGCGTAAGTGTATTAAAAACAAGGGTAAAAATTGAAAAATTCAAAATAAATCGAAAACTATTAGAAACTGGTATATAACATACTTAATAAAAGTTGAAGGGTTTTGTAAAATCTATCAGAAAAAATAATAATACACAGGTTGTGTCATTTAAAAAATTTTTCGATTTAAAATAGTCGAAATGTATAAATTTATTTTGAACACCCTGTAACATCTAACTCAAATTTTTTAACATATCTTTTTTCCATCTCTATAAAACGCTCGTACCAATTATGAGTATTCCACCTTCAGAAACAATGGCACTACTGGCAATTTTTTACAAAACTGCTTAAAAAAATTGAAATATTACAAAAACTGCTAGGTTTAGGTATGTAACATTACTAATAAAAAAAGTTAAAAAATTTTACACAGAATTTAAAAATAAAATCGAAAATAGGATGTTCCATTTAAAAAAACATATGTTATATCGGCGACACTTTTTTGAAGTACCCTGTATACTCAAAAATAATTTTAAAGTATGCTCCTTAACATTCCATAAAACTATTGTATTTAACATGTTTTCGTCATTTCCGAAACAAATAAGATAATGAACTTTACTCTACAGTAGCGAAACTCTGGGTCACGTGGTAGGCCGCCATGTTAAAAGTGGTACCCCGTGGGGGAGCGGGATAGAATATCTCCCCCGGTATGTTCTGCTTGTCGTAGGAGGCGACTTAAAGAACAACCTATATGGTAGATGCCCAGATCCCACCAACATCGCCGGTGTGATACCATCGCATCGGCTTAGGCTGCGTGAAGTTGCTTAACGTTTCTGGCTGTGCCGATGTCCCGGTCTGTGGGACCAAATAGCATGATGAGGCACCTGGATACAAAAAATTCCGGAGGTAAAATAGCCCCCCGTTCGGATCTCCGGGTGGGGGCTGGTTCAGGGGCGTCGACATGCAGAGATCAGAATTTCAAAATGGATTTTAAACACGAACATAAATTCAGTGCACCAACACCTGCAATCAAACAAACCTCATGTACTCGCTCTCTGTGAAACTAAGGTCAGTTCATCGACCAGCACAGTAAACTATCTTTATCCTGGGTACGACTTCTATTCCCGATTTAGGCATAACTTTGGAATCTGTCTTTATGTCAGAAGCGACTTCTCTTGCCAACGAGAAGAGGCTCTGGAGTTCCCAAACTTTGATGTTATGTGGTTAAAAATAACGACTCAACCAACCACAAGGTTCATCTGTATCCTATACCGACCACCAAGTGATACTAACTTTAGAACACTTTTCGCTTCTCTTGCAGGCACCATCGATCATTTGCAAATTAACTATCCAAATGCCGAAATTGCGATCCTGGGCGACTTTAATGTCCACAACATCAACTGGCTTAAATACTCAAATACTACCAACGAACAAGGTCGTGAATCATTTTCAATCAGTTGTGGCTTAACAAAGCTTATTGACCGGACACACGGATCCCTGATCGAGACGGAGAGTTCGCCAGTCTTCTTGATCTGTTTTTAACCACCAATCCGGAGATTTACACGGTCAGCGTAAATCCGCCGTTGGGTTCCTCCGACCATTAACTACTTTCAACATCGAGTATTCTACCAATCAGTGACAGAGAGACGCCTAAACCGCGCAAGATCTGGCACTACAAGTCTGCTAAATGGAAAGAGCTTATGAAATATTTTCGAACTTTTCCTTGGTTAGACGTTTGTTTTCGATCCGACGACCCATCTGACTGCGTCGGGGAGGTTTCCGATGTTATTTTGGCCGGTTTGGAGGCTTACATCCCTTTTTCGAAGAAATGCCCTCCCAACGGCAAGCCTTGGTTTGACCGAAAATGCAAAGAAGCTGTTGCTTCTAAACACCTTGCATACCGACAATGGCATGAAAATCCTAACACCATAAATTGTAACACATTTGTTCGTGGCAGGAACAGATGCAAAGAGGTTATCGACGAAACCAAGGAGGTACACAATCAACGGATTAGAAACAAACTTCTCGCTTGTCCCAAAAATTCCAGGTCCTTTTGGTCGGTCGCTAAGGCAGTTCGTCAAAGTTTCACCAAATCCACCATACCACCACTAATACGGCCAGATAATTCTATTGCAACGACACCTGTTGAGAAAGCGAACTTGTTGGCTGAACTCTTTGCTTCACATTCTACTGTCGTTTTCCAAGGAAAAACACCACCTACTATCCCCATAGTGCAGTCAAGGATGCCCGATGTTGTCTTCAGACATATAGAGAATAAAAATCCGAAAATCGAATTTTTGAAAATTCGAGGTATATGTAACCCCTTAATTATATTAATAAGCTATATAGAACTATTAAGGAAAAAGGTTTCCTTCATATGGTTCCAAAACCTGAACTAACCTGAACTTTTTATCTAGCAATTCAATTTGGCAATAAAACTACTTAATTACTTTGTTAACTGTCACTAAATATATTTGTAAAGATTTTACAATTGCGTTATCGCGATTTCGTAGTACAACTACATTATCAAACGCTTAACTAAGAGTAAAGGGTATACTGATGAAGCTAGACACCAAAAAGGCTTCTGGCCCTGACGGAATACCTGCCATAGTTCTTGAAAACTGTGCGAGGGAACTAACACCAGTTTTCTGTAGACTTTTCAACCTATCCTACAGAAGGGGAATAGTTCCTTCCTGCTGGAAATGTGCTACAGTTCAGCCGATACCTAAAAAAGGCAAGAAGACCTTGCCAAATAACTACCGACCAATCGCACTGCTTTCAATAATATCGAAAGTCATGGAAAAGGCTATCAATCAGCATCTCCTAAAATATCTTGAAGGATTCAACAATATTAGCGATCACCAATATGGCTTTCGTAAAAATAGATCAACAGGAGATCTTCTGACTTATGTTAACACATGTCAGGAACAACGCAATTAAACACTTTGGAGAATCTCGAGCGGTTGCTCTTGGCATATCCAACGCATTCGACCGTGTTTGGCACGATGGGCTGTTGGCTAAGCTACGTTCTTATGGTATGTCTGAAAGGTTCTGTTTGTGGCTCTCATGTTTTCTCAAAGAGCGTTCTTTACGAGTGGCAGTCGACGAATTTCTTTCTAACACTTTCACTATCAACGCCGGTGTACCCCAAGGCTCCATACTGTCTCCTACTCTCTTTCTCATTTACATTAACAATCTGCTGGAAAAGACCGAGAAACCAATCTACAGCTTTGCAGATGACAGTACACTTATCTCTTCATTCACTTTGAACGCTCGGACTTCGGCTACTCAGACGAATATCCGCAGACAGCAGGAGGTCGTTCAACTTAACAAAGACCTGGAAGAAATTCTATCTTGGGATGACAGTAACCAAGTGGAATTTAACGCTACAAAAATCCAGGCGGCAGTTTTCTCTAAAAAAGTTAACGTTGGTGAACCCGACATAGTTATGTCGGGGCACTTCATCCCTCTAACATCGTCACTCAATTTGTTTGGCGTTGAACTTGTTGCAGGCATAGCAAGAAGAGCTTCTCAAAAGTTGGGAATATTATTTCGAACCAGAAAGCTTTACACTCCACAACAACTGTTAATTCTTTACAAAGCTCAAATTCGACCAACTATGGAATACTGCTCCCATGATTGGAGCTCCGCTCCCAAACATACACTGCATTTGTTAGATTCTATTCAGAGAAGAGCTGTTCGCCTGATTGGAGACCCGGAACTGAAGGACGGCCTTGATTCGCTGGAACATCGAAGAACGGTTGGCGACTTGAGCCTATTCTACAAGTACTTTAATGGAAAGTGTTCGAAGGATGTGGCCCACTTAATTCCTCCCAGAGCGGTGCATGTTAGAAGTACACGTCGCGCTAATTCTTCACATCCGTATAAGGTTCAGCTTGTTACTCCTCGTACAATGCTCTTTAAGCAGTCTTTTATATGGAGAACATCATCCCTTTGGAATAATTTGCCCAGGACTGTGTTTCCCAACGAGTACGATCTATAGCGATTCAAGAACAACGTGAATCGCTTTCTCCGCACACGTGTCGCTCCTGTAGCGCTTTAGGGACTTCCCTGTAGCACGTGTGCTAGACCCATAAAAAAAAAGTGAACCAGCGGGAGATTTGAAATAGAAATAATGTTGTTGTGTTTAGTTTTATCATTCAAAATTATAGATATAGAAATGTTATTAAAGTTTTTGATTTTATGAAAGGTCAAGTTAATGCAGCAGGAGTAATATATAAAAAAAAAACCGTACCCAAAAATTCAAAAGTCTATCAAAGTTAAAGGTCACTGTTTGAGGTTAAAGTTTTATTTCCATCATTTTTCAAGTAAATTTATGATTAAAGATGTTTTTTAAGTACTAAATTAATTTGATTTTAATATACGTAATAGCTAATGCTATTTTCCTTATACCGTTAGATAAAGACACTGACATTACTAAGAATGTCAACATTTTCTAAAATAGGAGCATTTTTCTCTAAGCAGTGTCATGTTATTCAGTGTGATAGATCTCTTGCTATTTAAAGAAACACTGTATCTACTTTTTTGGTACTTATTTATTCTTGAACTACAAAACTATGTGTAACTTGGAGGAAGGTTAATATATTATTAATGCTGTTGATGAATTATGAATATATATGTATATATCTCTATTTTTTATAAGAATGATTCTTAGAGGTTTTATATCTTTTCGTGTTCTGTCATCCGGATTGCTTTTTGATAACGTAATTAACTTTCAATGGGCAGTTTGCCTTTATTTGCAATGAATTAATATTTAGATCAACTAGTCAATACGATAATTTCCAAATTATATTTACAAATAATATTTAGCTAATTCACATTATAGGTATACAATAGTAGAAATAAATTCTTTATAGGAGAAATATTAATAACAGGTAACTAAATCTTCAAAATTTTAATAGTAACCAAAACTAACATTAAAATAGACTTCGATTAAGTGCACTATCCATTTAACTAACTTATTTTAGAATATGTTACCCTCTGGCACATATTATATGACAAAATCATATCACAAAAATTTGTTTGGAATCACATTAAAATTTTTCTTATTTTAGTAGCGTATTTGATTCAGTAATCGATTTATATCACTTATTTCAATAATTCAGTTCCCCAATGGTTTTGTGATCTCAACATGACACTTACTATTTAAATTTGGAAACCTAATACTCAGAAATAAAGTCATGCAAACCAGGTGTGATTTGTAAATTTTTGACAGACTATTGCAAACAGCATGGGGTTGGTAGGACGAAAGTGTGCCTCAACATGTTATAAGCTTTAGGGCCACTGAAGAATATACCTAAGCAAAATTTGTTGAAATCGTCTGAGTATCTCATACCTTGTTTCTTATGGGAATATAATCGAACTTGATGTTTGATAAAATTAGCTATTTTGTCAGGCATCATCTCTTGACTGTTGATTGTAATGTTTCCTCTTGAAGCCATTCTTAGTTTTTCTGATAAAATTCTGTTTTTCCTTTCCAAAATAGCTGTCTCTTGCTTTTGTAAAATATTAGCTTTTTTCAAAGTACTTATCTTAGCTCCGTATTGTCTTTTTGTCGGAAAGCCCTTGGTAAAGGCTTTCCCGGTCTAACACATTTTGTCTTTCAAGTTTTTAGGATGATTATCTGAATCTGTAATACATGAAAATGATCGATCGTTTAAAATAAGTTTTTGGCCGTCATTGAATAATGCTTTCCGACATACCAATTTATCTTTCCAAAGAAGCACTGGATGAATATCTGCTAGATATGCCTAAAGTTGTTGGAGAAGGTTCGTTTGCTGTGCCATGGAATTCAGGTAGAGCTTGAATCAAAATTACTTCAAATCAATCTACATTAACAACAAAAAATTGACGAAATGTATCCATAATGATTCTAGAGTCTTTTTTCAAAGACTACAGTAAAAAAGCGTCCAATTACTCCAAATATCTGCAAGTTATAATAATTGATGTGCAATACCGGAATTATTTTGTACTCCATTGATCGCTTCATGGCCTTTTTCAATAGGTAACTTATTTGCAGGAACTCCACTATCAGTGTCAATTAATAATTGATTTACATGCTTAATATCCACATGGTTATCTAAAATTTTCAACTCTAACCCTATATTAACGTCGAATAAACGATTTTTTAAATGATTTTTAAACATTTTGTGAAAAAAATGAGGTGCATATTTTATATTTTTTATACAAATTTTCAATTGGACAATTGATGACGCGTTTGGTTGCTGTAAGCCAAATCTTCATAACCAAAAAAATGTTATAAGAGAAACAGCTTCTAAGAATTATTCGCGCTTACGATTTCTTACGCAACTGATATTCTTTAATTAAATTACTTACTTTTCAACATATTTGGAAAAGAAGAAGAAACTCACTCCCCGCGTACTCTTTGAATTATTTTTATAATTGTCAACGGCACAACAATAACCTTTCTCCATAATTATATAAATTGTTTGTCAACCTTTTTCGATTTTCTTCAGTTGCAAACGTTTTTAATTCTCTTTTTCTACAAACTCTCTCTTCTTTCTATCTTTACATTTATATAAACTGCAGTCACATCAGGAAACGTTCGACAGTACATTTCAATAGACATTCCGAGATCAAATGTAAACATTGAGAGGCCATTTTGAAAGAGGATCCGTCGACGCACGCGCCGTCAAAATCTCGTCACCAAGTGGAAGCTCACTTTCGCTACTGAAGTCTGTTTAATGTGGTATTAGCCGGATACGGCTTTGCTGGCTTGTTGAGCGGCAATCTCGCCCTCTATTGGCTTTTTGTCAGTTGAATAGCGTGCAGTGATTCAAACACCACCACACTACGATAATCATCACCGCACTTTTACACCAAACAAAATATTACAGACGGATCTGTACTAGTAATTAGTACTAAGTTGTCAATAGTGAGTGTAAGATGAAATAAAACGTCTTGCTTTATAAAACTGCCAAAGTTTCAACTTCAATTTAAAGATTTATCATATAGAGGCTAGAGTACAAAAATGTCGGTCATCATTTAATCGAGAAATGCATACAAAAATTATTATAAGGCATTGAGGACATCAGCGTTAAATATGTTATATACCGAGAAATATAGATTAGTTTTAACGATTGTTATATATGAAATTCTTCCTGGAATTTTTTTTGTAGGGGAAAGGTTTGTGAGTTGCCCCGGTTTGTAAATTGCCGCAGCTGGTTTCATTATGTTCCACCGGTTTCAGCACTGTGCGACCGACACAGAACGTCAAGAAAAGAGTCGACTTTAATTTTTATAAAGTCATTTGACTGAAAAACATGACGCATCATAGTCGTTCAGACGCGTGGTATTCATAAGAAGTGAAAAATTAAAAGTGAATTATTTATTTGATCGTGAAAATTGGTGAAATTTGTGAAAAATTTTGAAGGTAAGTGCATGCATTTCTTCATTTTTAATTAAATTTTAACAATTTAATGGCGATTGAGCAAAAATCACAATTCAATACAACTTTTTGGATGCCACAAAAATGGCGGCGAATTTGTAAGTTGCCGCACTCATGGGTTTGTAAGTTGCCGCACCATTTTTTTTCCTTTTTTTGGTGTTTCTTCGCGCCAATTGTTGAGTGGAATCGTTATTTTATCAACTCTTAGTCATTTTAAATGCACTTTGACAAAAATTATATTGACTTTGAATGGTTTTTTCAATTTTTTTGTGTTTTTTTTGTGTTTCTTGGCTTTTTTGTGATTGTTTATTTAACTTTTAGTTACTGTGTCTAGCATGGCTGCCCGCAGACCACGAAAAACTGATCACGGTGTGCAAGATTATGAGAAAATTGTTGGAAGCTATTAAAGAAGTAAAGGTGGAAAAGAAATTGATTCGTCAAACGGTCACCAAATTTGGAATGGATGATCGGAGTTTGGGCCGATAAATCAAGAAATTCGATATGAAGGTTCCAGATATCGAGGCTATTGATGATGAGAAGGCGTTGACATTGCTTCCACGCATTGCATCGTACGCGAACACTGGCTTAGTGCATATGGTTAGTAATTGACGACATTTTCTCATAATTGTGGTAATATTTTGTGGATTTTTTACAGATATTTGATTATGAGCAAGAAGCATCATTGGTTGATTATTTAATTCGTTGTTCGCTACTTTATTACGGCTTGAGTATCACAGAAGTGAAGCAATTGGCATATCAATCGGCCGAAAACTTGAATTACAATATCCACTGAGTTGGGATGAAAAAGAAATGGCTGGAAGGCAGTGGTATTATGGATTCATGTTACGTCATAAAAATTTGTCATTGAGAAGTCCGGAACAAACAAGCATGAGTCGTACAAAGGCGTTTTGCAAAGAGAATGTTGACCACTTTTTTTCGAATTTAAAGCGCGTATGGACCAAGTTCAATATGGAATATGGACGAGACAGGGTTCTCGACCATACCAAACCGAACTGGGAAAGTAGTTTCGGTGAAAGGTCAAAAGCGCATTGGTCA
>CM032456.1:119413049-119463049 GCA_019049505.1 Pachyrhynchus sulphureomaculatus
TGGCGTCTTTACACGGAGACTAGGATCAGGAAGAAGAAAGTGTATCCCGGAGCGAGACGACCGCTTCATTGTCAACAAAACTCTAAGAAATCGTCACTTGACCGGCGTTCAGGTCCAGTAGGAGCTCCGACAAGTTCGTGGTCGGGATGTGAGTCATTGGACAGTCAGGAGAAGACTTAAAAAGCTAACCTAACTCCAAAGTCCAGCTAATGGACCCAAATTGACAGCAGATTTGCCCGAGAACATGTCGACTGGACCTTAGAAAAATGGTGCTCCGTTTTAGTCTCGGACGAGACCCAAATGTGCCTACATGGCAATGATGGAGAAGGATGACTCTATAGGAGGCCTGAAGAGCGCTATGCGCAGTGCTGCATTCCTGAAACGATCGCCTGGATGAGATAAACCTATTTGGTGTTCGTGGCTGATGAAAGCGGTAGATTAACTGGTCATCGGTACATCAAGGAAATCCTGCAAGAACACGTTCCTTACGCTGGGTTTGTTGGTGATAGGTTCGTGCTATTGCACGGCAATGCGAGGCCACATGCAGCTGCATCGATGGGGCAATATCTGGCGGAAGTGGGAATACCCATATTAGATTGGCTTGCGGGGAGTCCTAACCTTAATCCAATCGAGCACATATGGGATGAGCTCAAAAGAAGGGTTCGAGCTAGAAATCGAGCCCCTGCATCGCTAAAGTATTTAAAGGTTGCGATGGCGGAAGAATGGGGAAGAATTGCACAAACGGTGGTGAAAGAGCTCACCCGCTCCATGAAAAACCGACCGGAAGCAGTAATAATGGCTAGAGGGCGTATACAAATTATTGATTTTGGTTTTTATCAATAAATTTAATTGATAAACTTAAAATTTGTTTAATTTTTCCTTTCTCTTACCCCTATTTTCAATTCTTGTTCTCGTTGTTTCTCTTTTCAATCAATTTAATCAGTAGAAAGTATGATGTATGATATGGAATTTGGTATCATTAGAAAAAAAATATAATAGGCTTTCAAGTGATACTAAAATCCGTAAAAATATATGAACATTAAATTCTAGGATCCGTGTTAAATGAAGCCAAATAGTTTGAATCGATTTTTTGCTCGCCAATGTATGTATTTATGTATGTATGTATGTATATATATATATATATATATATATATATATATATATATATATATATATATATATATATATATGTTACAATAGAGGTTTTCACGGATGGTGGAATGTAATACATTAAAATTCCGGGTTTCAATCCGTTCGTCTAGCAATGAATTTGCACGACGTCTCACCAAAATCTCATTTGGCATTTTCAAGTGCTCCTACTGCTGCTGCTACTCGATACTGTGATCTTGCTGCTACCGCCGCTCGAAGCTAACTGGTTTAACTGGAATAAAGACAGTAACTGGAGTTACCTTCGAGCAGCGGCAGCAGCAAGATCACAGCATCGAGTAGCAGCAGCAGCAAGAGCACTTGAAAATGCCAAATGAGATTTTTGCGAAACGTCGTGCAAATTCATTGTTAAACGAACGAATTAAAACCCGGAATTTTAATGTATGTAATATATATATATATATATATATATATATATATATATATATATATATATATATATATATATATATATATATATATATATAAATATATATATATATATATATATATATATATATATATATATATATATATATATATATATGAAATTTACGTTAGTCGTCCACAAAATATCCCTAATAACCAAAATCATGAAGACATGTTTATTTAAATCTACTCATTAATTTAATATTACACAAATATTTATTTTTGAGATAATTTATTTGAAACATTTTCATAAATAAATAATTCGTAATGATCACCATAACAAGTATTTTAAATTATACATTAGAAAATAGCATTTTTAGATAATTCCGACAATAATCTATGTTTGCACATTTGTGTAATACAATGTTGTATCCGCTTCTATATCCAAAAGAGATTTAAATAGCTGAGTCGATTTTGAATATTTCCATGAAAGAAAACAAATTTTTTATAAATCTATCTTGTATAAACAAAAATAATATACACAACAGTTATCAGCACTTCATAGGAGCGATGGTTAACAGATCATCGTTCCCGATGATGCTCACATTGTTCCCGAAACGCGCGCCAATTGCGTAAATAAAGTGTTGAATCTAGTGATGATAACTGTTATGTAATATTATTCCAAAATCCCAACGTAGAAGAATAACATAATTTACCTTAAACTATTTTAAATTTAGCAAAACAAAACAAGATTTTTTGCTGGTAAATGTCTAACATTTTCTGAAGAACTTGAACAGTACTGAACTATATTTTTTTGCATCGGTAAATTTATCGATTAACTCCATAAACTACATTATAAGAATAAAATAAATTCTTTGTTGTCGCCAAGACGATAAATTGTTGTATATCTGAACAAGAGAAAAAAGTGTCCAAAGTTCAAATTTATATTTATATATTGTGATTTTTTACATCGTAATACTCTTTAGAGTTCACATGATAACAACAGGTTATTAAAAAAAACATATGTTGACGCTTTTCTAATAAATTTTTAACAGAAGTGTCAAAATGTTGGAAGAGACAACATTACACTGTTTTAACAGATGTAAGAGCAAGATCATATGAAACTATTTAGACATGTATACATTTACCTTGAAGATATTTCCTTACAAGCGGATATTTTTAACAAATAAAACAAGGTTAAATAAATTATTCACAGCTATAGTACTTCCACCTCGGTCAAAAGTAAGAACGAAACTATTTAGGTTAAGATATACTCCCAAGATAAGGTAATTATTCTAATATTTTTGGATAATAGTTTGGGGTTCTCAAGCTCCTTCGGACCTTAAGATATCTACCTGAAATTCTAAGTATAATCAATTGGGTTCTTCCATTAAAAGTTTATAAAATTATTTGCAATATTTATCAGTTTTTATCGGATAAATAAAATATGATACAGTAAATTAATCTAAAATAAATTTATCTTAATGAGAAATTAGTGAGGCTTTTAGTTTACTTCATCAAGTTAAAGAGTTAATTAACATGGAATATAGAGCGCAAGAAGAAGATTAATCTAACTTACGAAACGGACGAACTTGTGCAGATAACGTCTTTGGATCTGAAACGATTAATAGAAAAAAAAATCAAACACAAACAAAGGACACTTCATTTGTGTTCACGAATCGCCATAAAATCTAGGATAACGTTTCTATCAAGAAGTTTAAAAGAGATTAAGATATGTTCCAAAGATGTCGAACACCCCAGGAAGTCTCATCATATAGGCCAATCTCCCTATTGCCTGTGTTATCGTAATTGTTCGAAAAAATACTAATTAAAAAGTTGAAACCAATCACTAAAGAAAGAAACATAATACCTAATCATCAGTTTAGATTTAGAGAGACCCCCTCTAATATAGATTAGGTTCACAGAATTTCGGATATAATCGAAAAATTATTAGAAAACAAAAAAAATCTACTCAGCTAGTTTCTTTGATGTTGCGCAGGCCTTTGCCAAATTATGGCATGATAGGTTAAAATATAAACTGAATATGCTATTAGAATCATGTATCTCAAACAGAGTCTTCAGAGTAAAGCAAAATGAAGTATACACTAAACTGAAAGTAATCAAAGCAGGAGTCTCGCAAGGAAGCGTCTTGGGTCCTATTCTCTATTTACCAGGTGTACAAGTATAAAATGCGAATTTTTTTTTCTAAAAAAACATGTTAAATTCGGAAGAATGATAAAAAGTTCTTTACTCAAAGTATGCTCCATCGCTTGTTATACATTTTTCCCATCTTTCGGGCAATTTGTGAATACCACGCCAGTAAAAATCTTTCCCTTTTGCTGCGAACCATTCATCGAGCCATTTTTTCACATCTTCATACGAACCAAAGCGCTGCTCAGCAAGTGCGTGACTCATCGATGCAAACAAGTGGTAATCGGAAGGAGCCAAGTCTGGTGAGTAAGCCGCATGGGGTAGAACTTTCCAGCTGAGTGCTTCCAACGTATCGCGAACTGGTTTTGCCGTATGTGATGGAGCTTTGTCATGAATAAAAATGACTTTGTGTTGCCTCTTTCGGTATTCTGGCCTTTTTTCAAGCAGCGAACGGTTCAAATCGGTCAATTGTTGTTGGTAACGTTTAGTATTAACCGTTTCCCCAGGTTTTAACAGCTCATAATAGACCACGCCCCTCTGGTCCCACCAAACACAAAACATCGTCTTTCTGCCAAAGCGATTCGGTCTTGAGGTCGATGTGGATGGTGCGCCTGGGTCTACCCATGATTTTTTGCATTTGAAATTCTCAAAATAAATCCATTTTTCATCCCCTGTATCTATACGATGCAAAAAACGACTTCCTTTTGTACCGAGCGAGCAAAATGTCACACGTGTTTTTACGCTTTTCGATTTGCCTGTCGTTCAACTCATGTGGTACCCATCTACCGGTCTTCTGAATCTTTCCCATCTCTCGTAGCCGATTGGAAACAGCTTGTTGACTAATGCCCAATTGCTCAGCGAGTTGTTTTTGTGCTTGCGAATCATCTTCGTCCAACAATGCTTGGAGTTCCACATATTCGTATTTTTTTGGCGGTTTTCCACGTTCTTCTCTGCAACATCGAAGTCACCACTTTTGAAACGCCGAAACCATCGTTCATACGTATCTTGCGATGGAGCATATTCACCATAAGCTTATCGAAGTAATCGGTATGATTCAACAGCAGTTTTCTTCAAATGAAACCAAAAAATTAATGCTGTCCGCAAATACTCTTTGTTCGGTATAAATTTCGACATATTGAACACAACACTTTGCACACACTTTTCCAATTTATCACTCGTGCGCGTCTGACACTTGTTGATGACACAACAAAATGGAGCAGTGTCAAATCTTTATAGCACAAACTGCATTGGTGCACCATCTATTGTCTGAAATCCGCATTTCATACTTGTACACCTGGTAATCTACATCAGTGACATACCACAACTAGAAAAAAATACAATGGCTACATTTGCAGATGATACTTCCATCTTAGCGGTAGAAAAAAGATCACGAATCAATAATTGAACCAAAAAATGGCATATTAAACTGAATGAAGCGAAATCTGTACATATTAACATCACAAATAAACGAGAACAACAAATTCCAACTAACATAGATAATGCCCAGATGCCTTATGCTAACTCAGCAAAATAATTGGGCATCACATCAGACGTAAGATTACGCTAAAAAATCCATGTCAAAAAGAAAAGAGAAGAGCTTAATATAAGATTTCAGAAAATATACTGGCTACTTGAGTCTTTCCTCCTATAACAAAATACTATTATTTAAACAAATCTTCAAACCAGTGTGGACCTATGGCATACAGCTCTGGGATGTGCCAATAAGAGGATTATACTAATCACCTAAAGATTTCAGAATAAAGCATTGAGGAACATTGTCAATACGCCTTGGTATATTAGAAACAGTGACCTCCATCGAGACTTACAAGTGGACACTGTGGACCAGACTATTCCAAGATTTGCAAGGAACCACGAACAATGACTCCATCAACATGTGAAGATCAAGATCATCCAGCTTCTCGACAACACCAGCCTGACAGGAAGACTTGAGAAGAAGAGTAAAAGCCTTTGCGTTAGCTAGATGATTACGCTAGTGCAAAAGCAGGATATTATGCGGTTCTATATTACACATTGGTTTTAGTGTAACTATGATATTAGACCCTAAGAAACGCTGGTGAGTAGGTTCTCAGATATAAGTTTTTGTAGTAGTAATTTGAGCTTGAACAATGTAACGATCAGATTGTAATCACAGTTGATGACTCTTAGAGGTGATTAGAGGTGAGGAGAGGTGAGAGTTGATTAGAGGAAAAAAAGACGTTGTAAAGAGTACCACAGAAAACCAATATTAGCTACACCCTAATCAATGCTAGTAAATACTTTATAATGCATCAGTCTTGAACAAATAATTATACACTAGAATATCACGTGATTTTCTAGTAAATAAGGATTTAAGAAAACGATATTGTGTATCGCCCACATACGTTAAAGAACTTTCAAATCTATGAAAGAAAATGTAAGGACTTGAGCAAGCGATGACCAGATTATCCTGGTAAAAGATAAAGATGATAAGAAAAGTACGAAGTAAGAAGTTACAGAAGGACAAAAAGGGGGGCGGAATCAACAAGCAACCGTCTAGAAACAGAGTGAATAACAACTAGTACTAGTTAGGCGTAGTTAACAGTAGGCTTTGATACATAACACAACACTTCATAGAGAGATTGACAAAAGAAAAACATACACCATAAAAAAAAGTAAGTTTGTAACAATGAAATTGGAAAGAAACAGGAATAAAAGATCTATATGTTTATTAAAAGTAGTTGGATTTATAGTGCAGATACATGAAAGATAAAACAGAATAACCTCAGAAAACTTGAATTGAAGATACACAACCACTAATGGGAGTGGATGGTTCTCTAATGATGGATATTGAAATAAAACAACTTAGATAGTATAGTCATTTATAGAGAATGGAGGAAACTAGATTGTGCAAGAGTTTTGGTATGTGTATCACCAAACCCCAGAAAACCTAGAAGTTCATTGAAGAAAGGAAATGGGAAGAAGAAGTCTCCAGAGCAATGAACTGAAAGGAACTTGTAGAGGGCCAATAAAATGAGGGTAAGACACGGCATTGGACAATGTCTAAGGTGTTGAATCCGATATTATACGTATAAAATGAAAAAAAAACTAGATGGATATTTCAGTTTTGTTTTAATTAGAATTTTTATCGATCATGAATCCACAAATAAACTCAATAATCAAGCCTAGTTGGACACTGTAAATAAATTTAACTTATTTTTAAGTGGGTCTTTCATAGCTAGAACTTTTACATTCAGGCTGATTTCCAACCATTCAACATATTTCTAAATATCTTGATTTTGACACATGGGACGCAGACCCTATTATTCTCTCTATATCTGGATAATACTGTCACTAGTAAAATTATGGCATGGATTTTTGTTTTTTTTCAGCAGATCATTAACGTAAATAAAAAAGAGAGATAGTGTGAGACAGTATGTTCTATGGAATACGAGCGTTGATAGTGGAGATGTCAAGAACAAATTCCTCAACTTCCAATAGTAAAGAACGATCTCTGAGGAAACTCGAGAGGTATGAACAGAACCTTTCTGACATACCATAAGAGCGTAACTTAGCTAATGAATGCTTTAAAAGATGCTGATTAATAGCATTTCTCGTAACTTTCGGTATTACTGAAAGCAGTGCAACATTGCCTTTTCCAGCAGGAAGAAAATATTTCTATTTTGAAGGTAACTTGAAAATCCACAAAAAACACTGGTCTTAATTCTCTCAGGCTTTTTAGTACAATCAGATGTTCCATTAGTGAAAAGTTTTTTGAAGACTAGCTTTATTAAAACTCTCTGAAGACAATAGCGAGCATCTTTGCCTGCACATAGAGAATAGTCAGTGATATTTTTCCCTGTGAATTCACAATAGAGTGTAGAACAAAGAATTCATTTAATAAGTTTTCTTAACTGATGTTATTACAATAGTATTTTCTGATCGTGCAAGTGTGACATAATTGATTTAGTGAAATTTTGACTAATGGAATAAGCAACCGACAAACAAAATCTTGAGCTCTTGGGAGAAGCATGCACTACTCTAGGAATCAAGCGGAATAAATTTATGGCACACTTCCCATGAAAATATTTGTAGAATTGACCGCCAACCGTTCTTCGATGTTCCAAAGGATCAAGATTTCTGGTGAGTATTCGGATTCCCTATCAGCAAATGCAGCTTGAGATCAATATCTATCGTTGGTCGAATTTGGGTCTTGTATAGGGTAAAAAGTTGTAGTGAAGTATATATATATATATATATATATATATATATATATATATATATATATATATATATATATATATATATAGTCAGACCAAAAAGTCTCCATACACCACCCGCTTTCTAAACTATTTTTCTATTCTGTTTAACTAATTAATTGGAACTATGAGAAATAATATTTGAAACTTAACCAACGAAGATTAGTATTAAAAACAGCTACGTAACGTTATAAAAATGTAAACCAAATTAATGTGAAAGAAGTTTCCATACACTTAACAATTATCAATAGTGTGGCTGTGGCAGTAACAGATAGCTATATTCCTAATGATTTATTTCATTGCAAACAAGACAAATTAGCCGCATTACATTTTTTAGTTCATCGTTTGGTCACTTTTCCTCTGAATAGAGTAAACTTCTATAATGAAAGGAATCATATTAGAAATATAACTAGAGTTGATGGTTATGATGATGACTTAGTAAACAAGTTAGTAAATAGACATACATAAGTTCAGGTTAAATATTCAGAATTCCACCTTTTTTACACACGAAGAAAATAAGACCAAGTATGTCTCCATACCATATAATCTGAAATACAGCAGGGGACTCAATAACGTATTTAATAAGGTAGGCCTTACCTTAGTCTATAAGCTGTCAGACAATCTGAGGAATATCTTCGGAAATCCCCAAAAATTGTGAGAAAAGTGGAATATATGAAATTAGTTGTAATGATTGCGACAAAAAGGTTAATCAAAACATGATTTAAAGAACATTTAGCACATTTAAAATACGGTAGAACAGAAAAGTCTAGCATTGCCGAACATGCCCTTGAAGCTATATTGTAACATTAGATAATCTAAGATTAATTAAAAATGTATCCGATAGGAGATTGTTAAACGTATACGAAAGTATGGAAATTATAAAATGTAAAAGTAGTTTAAATTAAGACAGAGGGCCTGTTGCTTATAGTCACCTCTTCTGGTTACTTGACCGGAACTGATGGCCTCGCCTATGTCATTAATTCCACCTGAGTAATACAGGTGTAAGGGTAAGAGGGTAGATTTGTAATTTAGCTTTAGTCAATTATCGCTCCTGATGAAGCTAACCTGGTTAGCGAAACGCGCGTCGAGTGCAAAAGCAAAGTATTTGATGTAGTGGTGATATATACTGAGTAGTGACAAAAAGGTTAATTTTAGTTTCATCAGTAAAGGTTACGGATTCCCAAAATTCAGGAGGTTTAGTAACGTATTCCCTAGTAAAAGCTAACCGCACTTTTCTAGGAATCTATAATTATTTATACTGGCCTCTTCACGTGGGAGTTAGATTTTTGGGACGACCGGAACGTGGTTGAATTTTATAGGAATCCGTTGATTTATACAAGTACAATGTACCAAACAGTAGTATGCAACTTTTTAACAATTTTTCCTATATTTCTGAACGATTTCCCATCTTTTCACAAATCAATTATGATCTTTTCAACTTGAAATGGAAATTTCACAATTTCTTTCGCTCATTTTTAATACTTCTTTGAAAACCCACTGCAAAATTACTAGCAATAAGTGACAGATTATAAAGTAGGGCCGAAAATTATTTATTTGTTTTCAGTTTAGCGAGCAACAGATAGCTTGATAAAATGATTATAACGTGTTTTTTTCAATGCAGTTCTTGAGTGTACGGAGACTTTTTGCACTTTAATTGTGTTTACATTTTTAGAACAATGATGTAACTTCTAAATAAAATGTTTCGTAATTGTTTTTAATACTAATCCTCATGGTTAAACTTCAAATATTAATTTAAACATGTTTTTCAATTAATTAGTTAAACAACAGAAAAATAGTATAGAAAGTAGGTGGTGTATGGAGACTTTTTGGACTGACTGTATATATAAGTACGAAATAATATCCCCCGCTTTTGAAAAACTATTTGCATTTCCAACAGAAACAAAATATTCTTATTCTGTGGGTTAAGTTTACAAAAAGCTGGTGTTAGTTCGCTAGTACAATTTTTGCGTACGATAAGGAGTATTTACGATAAGTATTCCATCAGCGCGGGACACTTCCTTGGCGTATAAGTTACACAACAAATTTTAAAATTTCCTCACGTATTGCATTGTGACTTCTAAGTTTTACGACAGTTATTTTCTTATTTACTACCAGAATTTGTCATACCGCCCACTACTAATTTGGTTTAACATGAAAGTTTCATCATGCACATAATTTTCAAACTAACTTGTTTATTATAACGATTATTTCAATGACCAGTGTTTATTTCCTTTTATGTATGAAAGATAGAAATGCCTAAACTATATATATATATATATATATATATATATATATATATATATATATATATATATATATATATATAAGTTAAATTTTTACAAACGACCACTAGATGGCGCTATTGAGATGTGACATTTCCATTGTTGTAAAATTTGACATTTGTTATTGTTAAAACAGTGGCCGCTCAGAAATTGGTATAGTAGTTTGTTTACAGTGAGCGTTTAAAAAAAACAGTTTTGTGAAGGAATCGAAATTTCACGTGGCTTTCGTTGGAAGATTTTTAACGATTTTAGTAAAGGCCTAACTTAACAACAATGCATCGAATCGCTTCGTTCAACTTTTAATAATTAATCACCATCAGAAAAGACTGTTTACAATTGGTTTGCAGAATTTCGTCATGGTCATGCTTCCGTCAGCGATAAATTTCGTGAAGATCGACGAAAATCGGCTGTTGTTCCAAAAAACATCGATGCTGTACTCAACATGATTGAAGAGGATCGGCATGTGACTTAATGTGAGATAGAGGCGTCCTTATGCATATCCAAAACTGCAGTGTATTCGGTTTAACATGAAAATTTAGCTATGAAAAAGATCTGGTACAGATGGATTCCGCATAATTTGACCGAAACTTAAAAACAAGCTCGTGTTAATTGGTATAAGGAAATGCTAAAAAAATTTGACCTAGAGCATGCAAAAACCGTATACAACATTGTAATAGGAGACGAAACTTAGATATATTCGTACGAGCCGAAAACTAAGTAACAATCAACTGTGGGTGTTCGAAGATGAACCGAATCCAACAAAAGTGGTTCGTTCGCAAAGCACTTCCAAGAAAATGATCGGTTAGTTCTTTGGTTAGACGGGATATGTTACAACCATTGCTTTAGAAGATCGAAAAACAGTTAATGCTGAATGGTATACAATAATTTGTTTGCCGGAAGTTAACGATGAAATCAGGTAAAACAACCGAAAACATCGCATGGTTCTCAATCGTGACAATGCCAGCTCTCAAACGGCAAGTCAAACAATTGATTATTTGACGGAGAAAAACATCAAATTAATGTTTCATTGCCCGTATTCACACGATTTATTGCTTAACAACTTCTTTTTGTTCCCCGACTGTAAAAAAATATGCGTAAACAGCGATTTTCATCACCTGAAGAAGCTGTTGAATCCACCAAAACCAGGTACCAACTTCAGAGTGGAAAAAACGTTTCGAGAATTGGTTCAAAAATCTTAAAGGCGAAAATTTTGAGAAACAATAAAACGTTTTGTCCCAAAAAATTTTTTTTCTTTCATTGTTTTTGTAAAAACTTAAAAAGTAGCCCTCGTATATATATATATATATATATATATATATATATATATATATATATATATATATATATATATATATATATATATATATATATATATATATGTATATATATGTTACAATAGAGGTTTTCTCGGATGGTGGAATGTAATACATTAAAATTCCGGGTTTCAATCCGTTCGTCTAACAATGAATTTGCACGACGTTTCGTCAAAATCTCATTTGACATTTTCAAACATTAAAACAACATTAAAAATTAGAAAAAACTTATTCGGATACTTTAAAAGTGAATTAGCTACCAAATTTCTTTATAAGATTCGAATTAAAATTATTCTTAAGACCTAACAACAAAATCGTTGAAATTATGTAATAATGAAAAAAATAGACTGGGACCCTAGTAGCAAAATTAATGGTGTAACTGGGACACTAGTAGTGTGTGTTGCCTCCTCTACTTCGGATGACAGCGCTTATGTGCCTAGGCATGCTTCTAATTAAATTTTGGATAAAATCTTGAGGAATTTGCTCCCATTCTGTGATAACTGCATTTTCAAGTTCCCTCGGGTTTCTAGGTGCAGGTATATGACGTTTCACATTTTTCTTAAGGTGATCCCATACATGTTCTATCGGATTCAGATCCGGACTTTTTGGTGGCCATTGCATAATCGGTATATCAACTTGATTAAGATAATCAAGTACCTCCCACGTGAGGTCGAGCGTTGTCTTGCATAAACAGGAAATTGGGCCCCACAAAATGACCGAAAGGCATCACATGTCTATTACAATATTCTTAAGATAGTAGTCAGCATTCATGGATCTCGTATGGGCAGGAACTAACTCTGTGCGAGCATCAAAGCAGATGCCACCCCAGAACATAACAGAGCCACCGCCGAATGGAATCCTTGCAGAGATATTGCAAGGAGCAAACCTCTCTCCTGGTCTTCGCCATACTCGCTCACGACCATCTGGATGTTTTAGACTAACCCTAGTTTCATCTGTGAAGAAAACTTGTTTCCAATCATCCACAGACCAATTTTCGTGATTTCGAGCAAAACGTAACCTGGCAACTCTGTTCTCTCTAGTAAGCAAGGGCGCAGTGGCTGGTCTCCTACTGTTTAATCCAGCTTCATTTAACAGTCTTCTAACTGTTTTAGAAGAAATTGTGACATTGCGAACAGCTTCGAGTTTGTTTCTTATTATAGAACTAGTGACAGTCCTGTTTCTTAAAGCATACTGTCTTATAAAACTTTCATCTAGGTCGCTAGTGCATCGTTTTCGCCTTTTCCCTAGCCTTCTAGAATAAGTTCCTACTTCATTCAAGCGTCTTACCATATGACTTATTGTGGAACGATGTTTGCCTAACAAATTGGCAACATAAGTCTGACAATATTCCTCGTCCAATAAAACTGAGGCTCGCACTACCTCGTGTTCAGTTAAATTCCTTTTTCGATTCATTTTTCTAATTCTTCGGGGTCAAAAATAAAACAGTCTACCACAAAAACGTATTACTCTGAAAAAGGGAACAATTTATAAGCTTACTTTTAAAGAAAATCTATCGCATTATTACAGAAAATTGTTTATTTTCTAAAAAAATTCTTTAAAACTGTAAATCTAAACGAATTGTTTTGATTTTTGTCATGAACAACGAAACAAAATATGCATAGCCTACTATTCAAATACTCGATAAACTTTAAAACTGACATAAGAAAAAGATAAATTAATTTTCAGATTGTTGCGTTAATTTTGTCCAGGAGTTTATATTGTTTTTACAAGCTTTCATTTGACACCCCAGTCGATGTCCCGATAATTTTTTTTTTTTACTTCCGAGTTCACCCCCCAAAATTAACCTATAAGTCAAAATTTAACTTTTAAAACTGCACGGCTCTGATGAGGCCATCAATTCCTATATTAGTGCCAAATTTCAACTTTCTATGTCTCGGAGACAGAGAGACGGACACCGAAGTGATCTTATAAGTGTTCCGTACCCAACACTAAAAAGAAAAGAAAACTAGTGAAAATTTCTTTCTTTTATATGCGGCAAGTATGTACTTTTTCTTATGGGTCTAGCACACGTGCTGCAGGGAAGTCCCTAAAGCGCTCCAGGAGCGGCATGTGTGCGGAAAAAGCGATTCACGTTGTTCTTGAACCGCTGTAAATTGTACTTGGTGGGAAACACAACGCTGGGCAAATTATTCCAAAGGGATGATGTTCTTCATATAAAAGACTGCTTGAAAAGCGTTGTACGCGGAGTAACAAGCTGAACCTCATACGGATGTGAAGCACCAGCGCGACGTGTATTTCTAACAGGAGCCGCTTTGGAAGGAATTAAGAGGGCTACATCCTTCGAACACTTTCCATGAAAATACTTGTAGAACAGACTCAAGTCGCCAACCGTTCTTCGACGTTGCAGTGAATCAAGGCCGCCGGTCAATTCCGGGTCTCCAATCAGACAGACAGCTCTTCTCTGAACAGAATCCAACAAATGCAGTGTATGTTTGGAAGCGGAGCCCCAAACGTGGGAGCAGTAGTCCATAGTTGGTCGAATTTGAGCTTTGTAAAGAATTAACAGTTGTTGTGGGGTGTAAAGCTTTCTGATTCGAAATAATATTCCCAACTTTTGAGAAGCTCTCCTTGCTATGCCTGCAACATGTTCATGCCAGGACATATTTGCTCCCAAACTAACGCCCAACAAATTGAGCGACGATGCTAAGGGAATGGAGTGCCCCGACATAACTAACATATGTCAGGTTCAGCAACGTTAACTTTTTTAGAAAAAACTGCCGTCTGGGTTTTTGTAGCGTTAAATTCCACTTGGTTTTAAGTTGAACGACCTCCTGCTGTCTGCGGATATTCGCCTGAGCAGCCGATGTCCGAGCGTTCAAGGTGAATGAAGCGTACTGTCATCTGCAAAGCTGTAGATTCGATTTCCGGTCTTTTCCAGCAGATCGTTAATGTAAATAAGAACGAGAGTAGGAGATAGTATGGAGCCCTGGGGCACACCGGCGTTGATAGTGAAGGTGTTAGAAAGAAATCCGTCGACCGCCGCTCGTAAAGAACGCTCTCTGAGGAAACATGAGAGCCACAAACAGAACCTTTCAGACATACCATAAGAGCGTAACTTAGCCAACAGTTCATCGTGCCAAACAGGGTCGAATGCCTTGAATATGTCAAGAGCAACCGCTCGAGATTCTCCGAAGTATTCAATTGCGTTGTTCCAAACATGTGTTACATAAGTCGGAAGATCTCCTGTTGATCTATATTTAGAAAACCATATTAGTGATCGCTAATAGTATTGAATCGTTCAAGATATTTTAGAAGATGCTCATTGATAACCTTTTCCATGACTTTCGATATTATTGAAAGCAGTGCGACTGGTCGGTAGTTATTTGGCAAGGTCTTCTTGCCTTTTTTAGGTATCGGCTGAACTGTGGCACATTTCCAGCAGGACGGAAATATTCCTTTTCTGTGGGATAGGTTACAAAAAACTGGTGTTAGTTCTCTTGCACAGTTTTTGAGAACTATGGCAGGTATTCCGTCAGCGCCAGAAGCCTTTTTGGTGTCTAGCTTAATTAAAATACGCTTTATGATGCGCTGTCTGAAGACAACATCGGGCATCTTTGACTGCAATATTGGAATAGTAGGTGGTATTTTTCCTTGGAAATCGACAGTAGACTGTGAAGCAAAGAGTTCAGCCAACAAGTTCGCTCTCTCAACAGGTGTGGTTGCAATGGAATTATCTGGCCGTGTGAGTGGTGGTATGGTGGATTTGGTAAAATTTTGACTAACTGCCTAGCGACTGCCCAAAAGGACCTGGAATTGTTGGGACAAGCGAGAAGTTTGTTTCTAATTCGTTGATTGTGCGCCTCCTTGGTTTCGTCGATAATTCCTTTGCATCTGTTCCGGGCACAAACAAAGGGGTTACGATTTATGGTGTTAGGATTTTCACGCCATTGTCGGTAGGCAATATGTGTAGAAGCAACAGCTTCTTTGCATTTTCGGTCAAACCAAGGCTTGCCGTTGGAGAAGGATTTCTTCGAGAAAGGGATGTAAGCTTCCATACCAGCCAAAATAACATCGAAGGCCTCCCTGGCGCAGTCAGATGGGTTATCGGATCGAAAACAAACGTCCATCCAAGCGAAAGTTCGAAAGTATTCCATGAGTTCTTAGCAGATTTGTAGTGCCAAATCTTACACGGCCTAGGCGACTCTCTGTCACTGACTGGCAGGATACTCGATGTCGAAAGCAGTTTATGGTCGGAAGAACCTAACGGCGGATTTACTGAGACCGTGTAAATCTCCGGATTGGTGGTTAAAAACAGATCAAGAAGACTAGCGAACTCCCCGTCTCGATCAAGGATCCGTGTTGGTTCGTCAATAAGCTGAGTTAAGCCACAACTAATTGAGAATGATTCAGCTTCACGACCTTGTTCGTCGGTACTATTTGAATACTACTACTACTACTATTAATACTACTACTAGTACTCAGTTATCAGAAAAAAATTTGCACTACGTTCATTTATTTCTTTGATTTTTAAGACCCAAAAAGATTTTAAATTTGTGGGAAAAAATACTTACTTAAATATTGTGAATGGGTTGTATGTTTTGTTTAATTGTATATAACATATAGCATATACGTGAATACAAATTTGTACCGTAAGGAAAATATTGAAAACATTCAAAGTATTGAAATAAAATTATTCGTTAATAATTATTAATGTACTTGTTGTTTTGCAATCAATTATGACTCTAGAGTCTCTTTTAACAAAACAAAAAACTCAAACTGTAAGCAATAGAGTAAAAATATTCGATAGTTATCCCTGCGACAGTTGCAGTTTTACGAAAATCGGAATTTTAAAATTATTTTATTGATAAGGTCTGGAGGGGCATCGATACTACAATCTCTTCAAGCTCTATTTAACGATGCCTTATAAAAAGTAAGTGGGTAAACGCCTTTATTGTGCTTATTTTTAAAAAGGGGAACACATTTAAAATGGAGAATTATAGACCCATCAGCCTATTATCGGTATTATACAAAATCCTCACTAGAATCATAACAAACAGACAGTGATCAACAACGTGAACAAGAGGGATTTAGACGGGGATACAGCACTTTGGACCATCTTCAAACAATTAGATTACATACTGCACTGACTTAGCCGTTACTTGATGAAGATCCATAATAACTAGGAATAAAATTTAAACTACTGTTTAAGATCACCACTTATGTTTATTATACGAGGCTGGTTTGAAGAGTCCGTGCAAAGTCCGAGAGATGGCACCACCGACGCGTATCGAGGTCATGTTTAGTTAGTAGCATCTCTTGAATGAACGCACACCAAGTTTCAGCCATATTGGTCTATTTCTTTGTGTTTGGCATTCATGTGAATCAAGGAAGTCGAGTGATTTTCAAGAAATGGACGAAAAAGAATTTCGTGTGGTGATTAAACATTACTTTATGAAAGGCAAAACGCCTCAGGAGACTAAAGAGAAGCTTGATAAACATTATGGTGACTCTGCACCTTCGATTAGAACAGTTTATAAGTGGTTTCAAAATTTTCGGACTGGCCATATGGGCACAAGTGACGCTGAACGTTCTGGACGGCCTGTGGAGGTTACGACTCCAGAAATCATTGATCAAATCCATGATATGGTGATGGATGACAGAAGAGTTAAGGTGCGTGAGATTGTTAGTGCTGTGGGCATCTCGATTGAACGGGTACATAATATTTTGCATAAACATTTGGACATGAGAAAGCTATCCGCAAGATGGGTGCCGCGATTGCTCACGCTTGACCAAAAACGGAATCGTGTGAAGTGTTGCAAGGATGGTTTGCAGCTGTTCCAGAAGAATCCGGAGGACTTTAAGCGTCGTTTCGTCACTGTGGATGAAACATGGATACATTACTATACTTCTGAGACCAAACAACAATCTAAACAATGGGTTACCAAGGGGAAATCTGCACCAAAAAAGGCGAAGACCGTTCCTTCGGCCGGAAAGGTTATGGCGACTGTCTTTTGGGATTCGCAAGGGATAATCCTCATCGACTATCTGGAAGAGGGTAAAACTATTACAGGTGAATATTATTCATCGTTATTGGACCGTTTGAAAGCCGAGCTGCAAGAAAAACGCCCGCGATTAGCCCACAAGAAAGTCCTTTTCCATCACGACAACGCACCAGCACACACCTCAGCAATTGTAGTCGCAAAATTAATGGAAATAGGATTCCAACTCGTTTCACATCCCCCCTATTCTCCAGACTTGGCTCCCTCGGACTACTATTTGTTCCCCAATTTGAAGAAATGGCTGGCGGGACAAAGATTTTATTCAAACGAGGAGGCGATTGCAGACACTAATGGATATTTTGCAGACTTGGACAAATCCTATTATTCGGAAGGGATCAACAAACTAGAACATCGTTGGACGAAGTGTATAAGCCTAAAAGGATACTAGGTCGAAAAATAAAAAAGGTTTACCCCAAACACATAAGTAGTTTTTTATTTTTGCACGGACTTTTCAAACCAGCCTCGTATTATTGCTGACAATTGTTTCGACACACTGTGTCTTCTTCTGAAGCAAGATGTAAAATGTACTAACTAAAGTATGTACACAAAATATATGGTTCTTAAGTCAGTGCTTTAAATATGAAGTGTTCCCCAACTATATCAAACTTAAGACGAACAACAATAGTCAAGCAGCGTGGTATGAAAAAATGGATGTACCAGGATAGAAAACTTCAATACTACAAGAGGGACACATACAACATATACATTTGACATCTTGCTCCAGAAGAAGACACAGTGTGTCGAAACAATTGTCAGCAATAATATAATAAACGTAAGTGGTGATCTTAAACAGTTGTTTAAATTTTATTCCTAATTAGATAATAAGTGGAAAAAGCAAATGAATATAAGGTCATCTTGTGAATAGCAATGGTTGACTACGCATTTTAATCGATAAAGATATGAGTAGTTCTTAATGTCTCAAGAGCAGAGTCGACGAAAGATGCACAACTCGTCTTGAATACATATATAAAAATACCACATCACAAATAATGCTTGAAGGAAAAATAAATAAAATCAAAATTAAAAGGGGAATTAGAGAAGGCGACTCAATATCCCCAAAACTGTTCACGTTGTCTCTAGAAGACATGTTCAAATCGCGAAAGTCCGAAAATAAAGGAATACTAATGGACGGTGAACGATTAAATCAATTAAGGTTCATGTCACTCTGATCGCCAACACAAAAGAAGAATTACAAGATATGCTGATGGAATTAAATAACAAGTCTTGAGAAATAGGTCTAAAAATAAGCTTTACCAAAACCAAATATTTGCACAACGAAAGTGGAGATAACAGCCAGGAACTATTAATAGAAGGTGAAAGAATAGGAAAGTTAAAAATATTTATATATTTAGAACCAGAAATCGAAATATCAAAAAATAATTTAAAAGCTGACTTGGATAGAAGAGTCTAGTTGGCTTGGTCTGTGTTCGGAAGGTGACAATCTAAACTTAAAATGTCCATCCCAAGTACAATAAAAGCCATAGTGTTCAATATACTGCTGGTATTAACATATGGCACTAAAACGTGGACAATAAATACAAGTATAATAAATAAACTCCAGGTAACCCAAAGAGCAATGGAGAGGCGAATGGTAAATATTAGACTCTAAGATCGTATTTCTAACATCGAGATACGAGAAAGATCAAAAGTGGCAGATGTAATACAACGAATATGTACATTAAGGTGGAATTGAGCGGTGCATATCGCAACGAGATCTGATAACAGATGGACACCCCGTATGGTTGAATGGAGGCCTAAAAAGCCTAAAAGATGCAGATGACATAAAAAGATTAGCAGAACACGATTGAATACAAAAAGCAAACAACAAAGCTTATTGCAGAAAACTTGGGAAGGCTTACATCCGGCTATGGATGGAATAAACTAATGATGATGGTGATGATGATGATGATGATGATAATGATAATTTATCGTCCCTTATCCCTTTCACATCCTTCACCTTAAGCTTTATAGCTCAAAAATTATAGTCCTCATCCCCTCATTAAGTATTATATATACACCAAGTTTTAAACTGTAGAAATCCTAAAAGAAACGCAAAGGTCTCGGAATGTAATTTTTTTCAAGAATACAATACTTTCCTTTAACAGGGAAAGTAAAAACGTGCAAATTTTTAGCTTCACTAGAGCTGGCTCCACCTCTGTCCTCTAGTATTTAATTTTAATAACTTAGCCTAAATTAATTAAACAGATCTCAGCCCGTCCGCTTTTTTTTATCCTCTGTAATTCTAACTTGAAAATAAAGACAAAAATTGAATAAGATTGTTTCAGTTTAAAATAAAACCGGAGCTTATCTACTCTTTCAAAATTAAAATTACAGAAATGAAGATTTTTTTTGTCTCAAATCCTCATCTGCATTTTCATTCCAACAAAAGTAATTACAACAATAATTGAAAATATTAAAAATGATGATAATTTTACTTATAAAAAAATATTTTTATGACTTTTTTTGATTTCAGATCAAACTGATTTAATAAATATCTATTTTGCAAAAAAAATATCTCCTTAATTCCATCCCCCTAAATACCCACTCATTTATATATTCTCAGCGGTAACATAAAAGTCATAAAAGCATAAAATTTGGGAAATAATCTAAAAGACTGATATCGCTTCTAGTAAAACAGATGGTAAACGACCTTGTCTGAGTTTTTACTGCCGAAAAATAGAAAAGATAGAGTTTTATTATCTCTAGGGTATACGAGAAAAAAACAGGAAGAAGGACATCCTACACGACATTTTGTATTGTCTTAGGGTAAGGCAAAAAGTTTAAGGCGTACAATCATGAAACATAAATCACTTTTTCTTTCTCATATAAGAATACTTTTCATACATTATTGAGTAAAACTGACAGAGTGCGTAGAAACTAAGTATAATTATATAATATAAACTTGTTATTTACTGCTCAAATCGGCAATACCTAATGAGTAAACAAAGAGTGTTTGTTTAGAGATCAATGAGTAATCCGTTTGTATCAAATCTGATACATAATTGTATCTAAGGCTAAAAGAGATTTTTAAAAAAGCACCAATAACCCAGGAATATACTTAAAAATGTTTGCTTTTTAGTGTTCCGGACGGAACACTTGTGAGCTCACTTCGGTGTCCGTCTGTTCTGGTGTCACACCCGATTTTCTCCGAAACGGTTTGACATATAAAGTTGAAATTTAGCACAAATATAGGAATTGATGACCCAATCAGAGCCGTATAGTTTTGAAAGATAAATTTATCTTGATTGGTTAGTTTTGGTGGGTGAAATCAGAAGTGAAAAAAAATTACCAGTTGGGGTGTCAAATAAAAGCTTGTAAAAATACGAGTTCAAAAATATATATGATGTAAACTTACGAACACTTTTTTTGTATTATTTAAAGAAAATGGCTAAAAATCTTTGTTCCTCACCCTATCTCGAAAAGAACTCATCAAAAAATTTTGAAAAAATTCTGGAATATTCTCCATAATATGTAGATTGAGCGAAAATTATCTCGACTGCATTAAGTTTGATAATTTATCTGGTATAAAAAATAAACTATTTGACCGGCAAGATGGTGAAGGTGAATATAAGTGATACTGCTTTGAGCATTTCGCGACCAACGACTAAGTACCGAGACAAAATAATTTTATTATTTTAAAGATAATCACGGTACAGAACACTAATTGTGCAAATCCAGCTTGCACTTGACCGGTTTTTTTATGAGCATTGCACAAGTGCTGCGGAGAGATCCCTAAAGCGGCATAGGAGCAACCCGTATGCAGAAAAAAGCGATTCACGTTAGTCTCGAATCGCTGTAAATTGTACTCGATGGGAAACACAGTCCAGGGCAAGTCATTCCAAAGGGATATACTCCATATACGGGTGAGTCAACGATAGAGTAAAGTTCATTATCTCATTTGCTTCAGAAATGACGAAAAAATATTAAATACAATAGTTTTAGGGAATGTTAAGGTGCATAGTTTAAAATTATTTTTGAGTATACAGGGTACTTCAAAAAAGTGTGGCCGATATAACTTATGATTTTTTTAAATGGAACATCCTATTTTCTAATTTATTTTTAAATTCTGCGTAAAATTCTATAACTTTTTTATTAATAATATTATATACCTAAACCTAATAGTTTTTCTAATATTTCAATTTAAAAAAAAAAATACTAGTTTTCAGTTTTGTAAAAAATTGTCAGTAGTGCCATTGTTTCTGAAGGTGGAATACTCGTAATTGATACAAGCGTTCTACAGAGATGAAAAAAAAGATATATGCAAAGAAATTTGAGCTAGATGCTACAGGGTGTTCAAAATAAATTTATACATTTCGACTACTTTAAATTGAAAAATCTCAAATTATTTAAATGGCACACCCTGTATATTATTATTTTGTCTGATAAACTTTATAAAACCCTCCAACTTTTATTAAGTATGTCATATACCTATTTCTAATAGTTTTCGATTTATTTTGAATTTTTCAAATTTTGCCCTTATTTTTAATACATTTACACTATAACATCATTGGTGCCAAGACAAAACAAAAATGTAGGCATCATCAAATTTTGATATGTCTATTAAGCAAGTAAAAATAATTTAATTTGTTGTAGTAAGTGACGTATAAAGGTAATAGTTATGGATTTTTCTAAAAATGAATTAATTGATATGGTTTATATACTGGGCGAGGCGGGAAAATATTGTTTTTTTGGCAGTAAGGCTTTACGGAGTGAAGTACTCTAATAGACGTATTTTTTTTTTTTATTGGTCTAGCACACGTGCTGCAGGGAAGTCCCTAAAGCGCTCCAGGAGCGGCACGAGTGCGGAAAAAGCGATTCACGTTGTTCTTGAATCGCTGTAAATTGTACTCGGTGGGAAACACAGCGCTGGGCAAATTATTCCAAAGGGATGACGTTCTCCATATAAAAGATTGCTTGAAAAGCGTTGTACGCGGAGTAACAAGCTGAACCTCATACGGATGCGAAACACCAGCGCGACGTGTATTTCTAACATGCACCGCTTTGGGAGGAATTAAGCGGGCTACATCCTTCGAACACTTTCCATGAAAATACTTGTAGAACAGACTCAAGTCGCCAACCGTTCTTCGATGTTCCAGCGAATCAAGGCCGCCGGTCAATTCCGGGTCCCCAATCAGACGGACCGCTCTTCTCTGAACAGAATCCAACAAATGCAGTGTATGTTTGGGAGCGGAGCCCCAGACGTGGGAGCAGTATTCCATAGTTGGTCGAATTTGGGCTTTGTAAAGAATTAACAGTTGTTGTGGGGTGTAAAGCTTTCTGGTTCTAAATAATATTCCCAACTTTTTGAGAAGCTCTCCTTGCTATGCCTGCAACATGTTCATGCCAAGACATATTTGCTCCCAAACTAACGCCCAACAAATTGAGCGACGAAGCTAGGGGAATGGGGTGCCCCGACATAACTATGTCGGGCTCAGCAACGTTAACTTTTTTAGAAAAAACTGCCGCTTGTGTTTTTGTAGCGTTAAATTCCACTTGGTTACTGTCACCCCAAGATAGAATTTCTTCCAGGTCTTTGTTAAGTTGAACGACCTCCTGCTGTCTGCGGATATTCGCCTGAGCAGCCGATGTCCGAGCGTTCAAGGTGAATGAAGAGACAAGCGTACTGTCATCTGCAAAGCTATAGATTGGGTTCCCGGTCTTTTCTAGCAGATCGTTAATGTAAATGAGAAAGAGAGTAGGAGACAGTATGGAGCCCTGGGGCACACCGGCGTTGATAGTGAGGGTGTTAGAAAGAAATCCGTCGACCGCCACTCGTAAAGAACGCTCTCTGAGGAAACATGAGAGCCACAAACAGAACCTTTCAGACATACCATAAGAGCGCAACTTAGCCAACAGTCCATCGTGCCAAACACGGTCGAATGCCTTGGATATGTCAAGAGCAACCGCTCGAGATTCTCCAAAGTGTTCAATTGCGTTGTTCCAAACATGTGTTACATAAGTCAGAAGATCTCCTGTTGATCTATGTTTACGAAAACCATATTGGTGATCGCTAATAATATTGAATCGTTCAAGATATTTTAGAAGATGCCCATTGATAACCTTTTCCATGACTTTCGATATTATTGAAAGCAGTGCAACTGGTCGGTAGTTATTTGGCAAGGTCTTCTTACCTTTTTTAGGTATCGGCTGAACCGTGGCACATTTCCAGCAGGACGGAAATATTCCATTTCTGTAGGATAGGTTAAAAAGTCTACAGAAAACTGGTGTTAGTTCCCTTGCACAGTTTTTGAGAACTATGGCTGGTATTCCGTCAGCGCCAGAAGCCTTCTTGGTGTCTAGCTTCATTAAAATACGCTTTATGATGCGCTGTCTGAAGACAACATCGGGCATCCTTGACTGCAATATGGGAATAGTAGGTGGTGTTTTTCCTTGGAAATCGACAGTAGAATGTGAAGCAAAGAGTTCAGCCAACAAGTTCGCTCTCTCAACAGGTGTGGTTGCAATGGAATTATCTGGCCGAATATACCATCCAGAAAATCTTTTCAGTGCTTAATGGAACGATGTGATGGTAGGTCATATACCTATTTGTAATAGTTTTCGCCACTGAATGAACCCATTCCTATCGATCCATTTTTGTGGGTAACGATCGTTTAAAAATTCCCGAACTTCCCGGTGGTAATGAGCAGGAGCTCCATCTTGTTGAATCCACATTTGTTCCCTTTCAAAGTTATCAACTTCTTCAAGAAGCTGGGGTAACTCGTTTTGCAAAAAATGTAGAAATATGAACAAATTATTCGAAAACTTAATATTCCACCCCATACATTAAGCGACCAATGGTTTTGGTTTTGAACTTCTCGGACCCAAAATGCATTAACTGTTGAATCATAAGGCATCTTATGGCTGTTAACTGCTCCATTACTGCGAAAAGTAGCATCATCAGAAAACATTATTTTGGATAAAAAATTTGGATCGGCCTTTATTGCTCCATTCATGGTGGTACAAAAATTTACTCATCGTTCAAAATCACGATCTGAAGTTCTTTGTGTAGTTCCATATGAAAGGGATGATACTTGTATTTTCTCGTGGTGCGATTAGCCGTTGATTGGGATGTGTCAGATAAATCAGCTAGTTGACGGCTGCTGACCTGGGGATTATCTTCAACATGAAGTAAAATCTCCATTTCTTTTTCCTCATTGGTAGCATTCTGGTTTACTACTTTCCGTTTCGTATTCTCAACGCTACTACTACCATCACACCGTTCCATTAAGCACTGAATAGATTTTCTAGATGGTATACGTCTATTAGAGTACTTCACTCCGTAAAGCCTTACTGCCAAAAAACAATGTTTTCCCGCCTCGCCCAGTATATAAACCATATCAATTAATTCATTTTTAGAAAAATCCATAACTATTACCTTTATACGTCACTTACTACAACAAATTAAATTATTTTTACTTGCTTAATAGACATGTCAAAATTTGATAATGCCTACATTTTTGTTTTATCTTGGCATCTATGATGTTATAGTGTAAGTGTATTAAAAATAAGGGCAAAATTTGAAAAATTCAAAATAAATCGAAAACTATTAGAAATAGGTATATGACATGCTTAATAAAAGTTGGAGGGTTTTGTAAAATCTACCAGAAAAAATAATAATCTACAGGGTGTGCCTTTTAAAAAAATTTGAGATTTTTCAATTTAAAATAGTCGAAATTTATAAATTTATTTTAAACACCCTGTAGCATTTAACTCAAATTTCTTTACATATATCTTTTTTTTTTTCATCTCTATAGAACGCTGGTACCAATTATGAGTATTCCACCTTCAGAAACAATGGCGCTACTGGCCATTTTTACAAAACTGAAAACTAGTATTTTTAAAAAAAAATTGAAATATTAGAAAAACTACTAGGTTTAGGTATATAACATTATTAATAAAAAAGTTATAAAATTTTACGCAGAATTTAAAAACAAATTAGAAAATAGGCTGTTCAATTTTAAAAAACATATGTTATATCGGCCACACTTTGTTGAAGTACCCTGTATACTCAAAAATAATTTTAAACTATGCACCTTAACATTCCCTAAAACTATTGTATTTAACATTTTTTCGTCATTCTCGAAATAGATGAGATAATGAACTTTACTCTGTCGTTGACTCACCCTGTACAAAGACTGGCTGAGAAGGGCTGTAAGAGGAGTGACAAGCTGAACATCATACGGATGCGACATATTAGCGCGACGTGTATTTCTAGCATGCAGCGCTCTGGCAGTAATTAAGCGAGCTATATCCATCGAACACCCTCCATACTAGGCTAGACTCTAGTCGCCAACTGTTCTTCGATGTTTCAAAGAATCGAAGTTGCTGGTAAGATCTGGATCTCCAATCAGGGAAACAGGTCTCTTTTCAATAGAATTCAACAAATACAGTATATGCTTAGTAGCAGAGCCCCAAACATGGAAGTAGAATTCCACCGCTAGTCTAATTTGAGCTTTGTACAGAATTAACAGTTGTTGTGGAGTGTAAAACTTTCTAGTTCAAAATGATATTCTCAACTTTAGAGAAGCTCTCTTTGCGATGCATGCTGCATGCATAAATGCTTCCAAGTTAACACCCAGCAAATTGAGGCACGATGCTAGAAGAATGGACGAGACAACTATGTCGGGTTCCGCAAAGTTCACTTTTTTAGAAATCTTGATGAAGGTATTTTAGAGATACTATAAAGGTACCAATTAATTGTACTAATTATATTAATTTTATAATGGTAACAAAAATAATCTCACATAAAAGGATTTTGTTTTCAGTTCCATATCATTTTTTATATCATTCTCAATATCGTTTCCTATTTGACCATTCTTGCCTTTCTTATAGTTTCCGAGATAGTATTACATCCATTACCAATTTAAGACGCAAAGTAATAAAGCCCTGTCTGTGCATACTGAGGCATGATAATCTCCCAAAATTGTCGCAGATCGGTCAAATATCTTGAAAGCAATCAGAGAGTATAAAGGTTTGACATATAATAAATGATAATAAAATAGCTTACGTCGGTTGTACATTGTTTTAAACCAGGTAGATTTTCTTCTAGCATTTTCTAACCTTGAAGAACTCGTAATCTATCCTAATTGTGACTATAGTTATTTAACACAGTATCTTGGCAAGATTCTGTCAAAATATGCGAGAACTAGCTAAAACCAGCGATATGCTATGATCATATCTTTAGACATGAGCATCATGAAAGGAAAAATCAAAGATTGAGAAAAAATAATTACGCGATTTAGGAGATTGGTTTAACAAGCCTTAATTTTACTTGCACAAATTAGAGAAGGATAATGAACGATGGTCGCTTAACTATACCGAGAAGGTGGCATGTAAAGAAGAACCTTTGAAATATAATTGATAGTCGCAGCCGTTACTAAGTGGTAATTTATCATTTTAACGGGAAGAAATAAATACAGAACATTTTAGATCATATAGACTACAAAAAAACAGATTCTTCATTTGTAAACCACTGTACAGAAAATCAACAAAACAACACAACAATAACACGGAAATTTTACATTATGCAGAACAAGGTTTTAAATTAAATATCTTAGAATCATTACGAATGACCAACTAGACTTTCTCTATTCACCGCTAATTACCATCATAAAGCCATAAAATTACTACCTACCACTTAATTGTATTAACTCTAGAATTAAAATAATAATATTTTATACCTACCACCTAAGTTTAATTTTAGTATGATCTGTCTATGTAACTCAGTTTAGTACAGATAATGACCACATAGGTCGAAACTGCAGTCGCAAAATTGTGCAATATAGTGGTAATAATACATAATAAGTGTTTCATTTCTTCCCGTCAAGAAGAACTTGGTCATCTTGTATCCTTCGCAGAATTTTTGGTTGATGTGCTTCAATATCCTATTCAATTTACTCTAGACGACCCCTGTTTAGCAGTCTCGCCTTAAAAGAAGTAACTAAACTTCACTAATTATCTTATCTTGTGGTACTAGTAGGTGATAAAAATAAGTAAATAACTGCTAGACAGAAAGTCTACGTAGTGATTCTTCAGCATAGTTTGCTTTTAGTTCTGCACTTCGAAGGTTTACCAGCTTTTCATGCATTTTAAAGCATGAGATCGGGGAAAATACCTGTCTCAGCTTCGACACCTTTAATTCTTCTGATCAGTTATCGTATCAAAAAACGAGCATATAGATAGGAATCTTGATAAGAAAACAACAACTAACCAAAAGCAGATTTTTTATTAATAGTACATTTCTTACTATCTGAATGTAACATGTTTCGTTTTACTTATTTACATATTAATCATACCTAACTTCGTAAGAGAAAAGTAATTTAGCGTGTCCTTGATTGTAATTAAAACATGTTTACAGTCCGTTTATGGCTTCATTATCGTTAAACACCATAAAGTGATAATGATTTTTTGACCAGTAACCAAATTACTCATTTAATGAAACTGTGAAAGAGCCGCAGAATCTTATTAGCAAAATGTCGCCTGAAATTACCTCATTTCGTATGCCAGACAGAGTTTAATTTTAAGCCTTCAATAAATTCGTTGAAAATATTGTCTGATTTATAGCATTAACTTAAATGTTCCGGTGTTTGACAATGAAAAAATGTTATCATTTTATAATTTTCAGTCAAATATGGAATTGAATTTGATGGGAGAAATGAAGAAATAGATGCTTTTAAAATATCGGTAATATTTTAAAAGAATAATTAAGTTTTTAGTGATTATTTCAGAAGAATTTCTAAATTAATTTTAACCCAAGAGGGATCAATGAATCAATAAAGAATTTTTTTTTTTGCATTCACTTGGAGAATCATCGCTTTCTGACAGATTTTTTATTCTGGCCGTAATAATATAATATAATAATACCGGAAATATTTTTTTTCTATACGTTTTAAGCATGTCACATAATTACAAAAGCCAACTAAAAAAAATTTTAAGTGAAGATATATAACCTAACCTAGTTATCAAAGCATCGAAGTATTTTGGTCATGATTTGTGAATATCATGTGATTTTTGAGAAAAAAATTATTATTTATATTTCTTTAACTTATATGGATGAACATTTTTCTACGATTCGCATTCGAAAGGTGATACCGTTGTAACAGGACGCGTATGCTTTCATAACGACACCGTAGGTGCAAAATACCACTTTCCTAGCTTTCACACCTATTTATATATAAACCTTACTCTATCCATCTTTAGACACAGCCCCCCCTTGTCTTTTCCATTCTTCTCGGTCCGATGCTATTCTCATCCATTTAGGTCCCGCATGATTTTTCAGCTCTAGCTCTCATTTTGTTGCCAAATTTCCATTTTTATTTTGCCACGTGCTCTCTTACGTCCTTTATTTTTGGTACACTTCTAATCCACTGGTTTCATTTCTCCTCTTCCAGTTTTATCATATATATCATATCCATATTTTTGGTTGTGAGAGGAAGCGGATATTTTTCATACACGAAAATTAAACTCAATTTCCAAATCGATGACTGGGGTTGACAATAAACAAAAAACCCTGATTCTAAGAGAACGTCAGTTTCTACAGCCAAAGGAGTGGGAAGTATATGTCCCTATTCCAAATTATATTTATGTTAAGTAAAGGTCAGCCAGTTATGACCAATCGATGCTGAGTACTAGCCAAGGTATTATGTGACATAATTATGATAGAGTAATCAACAGTGGAAAATTTCGTATTGAACTGAATACAATAGCTACTGAAATATTCGAGCATGCTGAACGTTATAATGATGACTGAAGAAACTACGTAGAAGATCTGAAGTAACACAACTTTATTTTTTATTATCTCTAATTTCCTTTTAATAAGGTAGTCCGGAAACTTTTTAGACAGAAGGAGTACGTATTATTTTTCTACGTATATGTATATCCGTATATGTATATAGAAATCTCGCATAATTATATGACATGCTAAAATATATTCCTTTTTATTTTTATTTATTTTAGAATTAACCAATTATTAGTATTTTTTCTTATTACATATTTTTATTTCTTTTTAGTGTACGGAACACTTATAGGATCACTTCGGTGTCTGTCTGTCTATCTGTCACACCCGATTTTCTTCGAAACTATTTGACAAATAAAGTTGAAGTTTGGCCCAAATATAAGGAACTGATACTCCAATCAGAGCCGTGTAGTTTTGAAAATTAAATTTTGACTTAAAGAGTTAGTTTTGGGGGTAAAATCGGAACGGAAAAAAAACTTACCAATTCATCGAGCGATGTGTCCAAATAAAGCTTGTGAAAGCACGAGTTCAAAAATATATATTAAGTAATACCCGCGCACACTTTTCTTTGTATTATTTAAAAAAATGGCCAAAAATCGTTGTCCCCCCACCCTATTTCAATAGTTTTCATGAAGTGTAGATTGAGCGAAAATTATCACGAGTGCATTACGTTTGATAATTTATCTGGTATAAAAAAAACTATATGAGTTGACAATATGGTGGAGGTTTCTTTAATATACTTTTCAGTACAATACTGCTACCCCGTTGCGCGCGCTGTACCGAGATAAAGTAGTTTTATTATGTTATAATTAAACAAATGTTTGGATAGTAAATATTTGTTTTATACTTTTATTACTAGATTCTATATTAAGCCAGATTTATTTATTGACTATTAGGTAGCTAAGATGCTATAGTTACTACACATTATTGACTAAGAAAAAACGTGAAAAAGATATTGGATCTTAAGATATATACATGTCAGGGATCTAATTAACTTACCCTAGGTAATATAAAATAATATCCTTTTATTTTATTTTAAAAGCAATAACCGTACGGTAAAACAGACAGAAAACAAACCTGCCTAATTGTTTAATTATAGAAATTAGAAAAAATGGCCTTATATAAACCATAAATCAAGAATACGAAATGGCCAACAAAATTTTTTTTCATCAGCACAATCTCAAAATGTCAAAAACCAACGCCATGATCTTTACCAGGAAATACAAACCCCAAGAAATTGCATTACTTAGTTTCTGGGGTAGTGAACTGGTCTACTCGAGCTCGGTGAAATACCTCGGAGTTCGTCTGCATCCAAAACTAAACTGGAAACAACACCTCAACGAAAAGAGGAACAAATTCTACACGTCCCTTTAGGCCTGTAGAAAAGTTCTGGGCAAAACTTGGGGGATGTAACCCAAGGGCGCACTGTGGATATTCAGGGCGGTGCTATTGCCTAGATTAACGTACGCTGCAGGATTTGGTGGCCCAGAGTCCGCACAGTGGAGTCAAAGAACCTATTGCGCAGCCTACAGGGGAACTACCTTAGGGCAGCAGTGGGGGCTATGAGAACGACACCAATGGAGGCGCTAGAAGTAGCACTCTGTGTCCCACCACTGAATCAGTTCATCATCTACACGGCGAGATTAGCAGCATATAAACTGAAATGCCAAGGCGAATGGAGGAATGGGGACCGAGGACACTCAGGTCTGAAATTCCTCCAGGAACGCCCAATCGTCTTAAAACAAGACAGAATCACGAAAACAATACAAGTGATTATGTATTTTTCTATCCACATCCCTGAAAGGAACGACACGCAAAAGCTCCCGAACAGGCCAAATACCGACATTTGGTATACTGACGGTTCGGGTGCTAAGGGCCGCTGTGGGGCGCGAATCTTTTGTCATAACTTAAACCACAGGGAAAGTATACCCATGGGCAATATAGCAACGGTTTTTCAAGCTGAGGTGTTAGCCATCCTCAGATGTGCGAAAATACAAATCTCAAATAACAAGAATCTGCTGCTACAGTAATTCAGCTATACAAGCTCTTGCCAAATATACCACGGACAGCTTGCTGATCAGGGAATTCATGCAAGAACTAAACACGTTAGGAGGTAACAACGAGGTTACCCTAATGTGGGTACCAGGCCACCAAGGCATATCTGGAAATGAAATAGCGGACGAACTCGCCAAAAGAGGCACCTTAGAACCGGTTGTAGGAGTTCCATTCGCTTTCGGTAAAAACAAGATCAGGGAATGTCCTGCACTAATGGTTAAAAGATACAGATACTGGGTTCAACTATTCTGTGAACCCAAAGATCTACAAGAGGTCAGGGTGAGTAGCCTATTCTTTTGGCAGAAAATGCCGGACTAGGACTGCGACCCTGATTCGTCAGTGGGGAGTCACAGAAGAACTTTTAGATCTAGGTGACATTAGGGGCTTAGGACCACCCACTCTTCTTACTACTACTACTACTACTACTACTCTTGCTACTACTACTACTACTCAAAATGTCTACAAAACGCAGAAATCATTTCACCAAAACTTTCTCTCGCCAAGAGAGTAACCTATTTTCTTAAAACAATTTGTCCTCATATATTATTATAAAAAGATTCAGCTCAGGAATCGATTGTGGGTTATTCTTATAGACTTAGCTTTTCACGTAACCCCAGAGAAAATAGTCCAACGGAATCAGATCACATGATCTTGGTGGCCAATTAATATCACCGTTTCTGGAGATTACACGCCCAGAAAATTTTCCCTGAAACAACTCAATGGTTTCACGAGCAGTATGACAAGTTGCGCCATCCCGCTGAAACCAAATGCCCTCCAGAGTATTATTATTTAATTCGGGCCACAAAAATTCAGTTATCATCTCACGATATCGAAGATCATTCACAGTTACAGCTTCACCAGAATCATTTTCAAAGAAGTATGGAGCAATGACACCTCCTGACTATAATGCACACCAAACAGTGACAGTAAAGTTTTCTGATGAATCAATCGTGGATTTTCCTCACTTCAAATAGGGCGATTTTGTTTACATAGCTACCAATTTGAAAATGTGCTTCATTTTAAAAGATGATTTTTGAGAAAAATCATCTGGTTGTTCTTTGATCCAATTGATAAATACACGCAGTTTTGAATGATCCAGTAGCTTTAGTTCCTGAGTTATTTGAACCTTATATGCCTTCAGAGCTAAATCCTTTCGAAAAAAACGCCATGTTGTGGATTCACAGTCCAACTTGTTGTGAACGTCGACTAATGGATATTTGTGGGTCTTCAAAAACATTTTGCTCTTGTGAACGACCACTACGACTACATCTTTCTCTTCTTTTATCTTCCACCGAACCAGTTCCTTGAAATTTTTAAACAATTCGATTGATAGTGCTTTCAGATGGACGTAATATCACGTAATTTTCTAAAAACGTTTTTCACTGAATGCCTATTTTCATAAAATAATTCAACAATTTGAACGCGTTCTTACGACTCCATTTTTATAAATGTCATACATTACACTTTTCAAACGTTACAAAGCCCAGGCTATTTCGCAACGCCATCTGTGTCTTATCCAGGAATTAAAAAAACCACTCAATTTGAAAGGCCTTTACATATACTCTGGTAGTGCTTTTTTACACGGCCAGAAAATTTTTAACCAACGATTTTCCTAATCTACATGAGAAACCTAATTTTTTTTCCCCGCCAATTACTACCAAACTTATTATATCGAATAAATACATCTTTAGAAAAATATCACAAAAAGGACACATATAAAAGAGACAATTGGACAATATTGTTTCTCATGGCACATTTCAGTAAAAAAGCGTTTCCCCTAAGTAAAGGAATAAACATGACATAAAATCTCAAAGCTTTTTATACCACTCGCCAAACTTTCTAACTTATTTTCTTTTGAAAACGAACAATAAAAACCTCTTATCCGCATACGTACAGGAAAATATTCCAACCTTTTCATTTAAAGGGAATATCCGTAATGTTACACAGTTTATGTTCTTTTTTAATATAAAAAAAAGTCCCTCCATCAACAAATTAAATGAAAAACCTTGTCGAGATTTTTTACATTTTTCTCCAAATATACATACACGTATAATTAATAAATTAAATTAAATATAAGAAAGTTGCTAATTTTTACTCATTACTTTTCTTGCAAATACATAGTTCGGTAAGCAGTACGTAGAAGCAATTAAACAAGGAGGACAACAAATTGTCAAATCTCTTAAAATGTTATTCAATAAATACGTGCAATTGAATAATGCAACTATCGTTATCATGCATAAAACAGGAGATACTTCAGACCTTACAAACTATAGACCCATTAGCCTCCTGAATCATATATCCAAATTATTCATGAAAATACTTGCCAAACGTATAGCAAATCAATTTGAATTTTTCCTTTCAAAAGAACAGGCAGGTTTCCGCTCGGGGTATGGAAAAAACGACCATCTGCTTACAGTTAAAATCCTCATTGAAAAATATATAGATTATAATAAGCCTCTTGATTCTATAAATCAGCAGAGACTTTTGGATGCGCTTACTGAACATCGATCATCGATATTCCAATGTAATTAAATCTTCTATATAAATAAAAATTAAATGCTGTTCGTTGGTAAGCGCATCCCTTAAAAACGGCTGGACCGATTTGGCTAATTTTATTAAAAAAATGTTCATATTAGTCCGAATAAGGTTGTTATGGAAAAAAAATTGGAAAAGTTGCCCGGAAAATTGGAAAATTCGGGAAAAATTGAAAGTGCTTTTTTCTATGGGATTTTTGTATGAACTCAAGACAATAAATCACAATTCGAACGATGGATATGCGTAATTCTTTTTTTGTTTTGTTCGGTATGGTCCTGGAAAATTCGGACAAACTGCAAAAATCATAATTTTTGCGTGCACTCTCGATCACAACTGACGATAGGAACGACATATTTGGTTGATTCTTTTTTTGTTTTGTTCGTTATGCTCCCGGGATAAAAATAACTCAATTGAATGTTTTCAATTGAAAAAAAAATCTGGAAGATCTGGAGAAAAATCTGGAAAAACACATTCCAGCCTAAATTAAAATAAAATTACATTTGTTTTTACTTTCGTGTTGTATCGTGATATGTCCAACAAGTGTAGTTATTTTATTTCTATTCCAATTGCGCAAATGTCGTTTGACAGCTGATTGCCAAATTGTGAATCAAGCCAATCAGTCACATAGTGACAAAAAATTGATTTAGTTGTTTATTTTCAGTTAAATTGTGATTCTTTTGTAAGTTCATCGCAATCGTTTCATGAAATTAATGAATTAAGTTTCGTAGTTTTATTTAAAAAAAATTTACAGATTTATTTACGAAATACGGTGAGTTTGGAAGTGACAAATGGTTATGAATCAATTGTCTATTTTCAGTTGAATTGTGATTCTTCGTATCGCACATTGTGTCGCAATCGACACAATTGAATTGAATTGACACAATTTAATAGCATTGCAATGCCGCCAATAAGAGGGAGCAATATAGGTCACAGAACTCGCAATGCTACAAACAAAATCGAACTACAGAGCAACACGAAGAGCGAAATGAAATTGAACGAAATCGATTATCATAAACACGTTCAGCACGTACACAAGAAGAAAGAGAAAATGCAAACGAAGATGATATGCATCGAATATATCGGTCAGTAGAACCCAATCGCGCGACGATGAATTTGAAAAATCGTGTAAGAAGACAAACTAATGTTACGTTGAATACTCATCGAGTTGCATTCCATTACAACGTCACAATTGATTACAGTGCAGACCAGTCCATTGCAATTGGATCGATGAGCCTTGTGTGCCCACATTGTAAGGCATTAAAATACAGAAATGAAACCCCTGGATTGTGATGCGCAAGTGGCAAAGTCAAATTAACGCCATTGGGCCCGCCACCAGACCCATTACGCTCATTGGTTTCTGGAACAGGAACAGATTTCACACATTTCCTGACACAAATCCAGAAATACAACAGTTGCTTCCAAATGACTTCATTTGGCCCAACAAATGTGGTTCGGGACAATTTCATGCCCACTTTCAAGGTAATTGCAACACAATCATCTTTCCCACCATTTGACACTTTCACATAACACACATTCACATCATTCGACACTTCCACACAACATAATTATTCGACAACAATATTATCATTATTATTATATTAATATAATATAGATATTAACCTTTACAGATTCAAGATCAATGCTCTCGCATGGTCAATTGTATGTCGCCTGTTCCCGTGTCGAAAAGCCATCAGCTTTGTTTATTTACGCGCGAGACAACAAAACAAAAAATGTCGTGTATCATAAAGCATTACAACGAACGAAATGGTGATGTCACAGCAAACCAATCGAAACAAAGCATTTCTTTGTTTTGATTGTTTACTTGAACATCGATCTTGCAATCGAAATCGAAATGTAAATAAAACACCTTGAGATTCATTGTGATGAATTTAATCACGTAAATCGGATAAGTGGTTCTCGAGGGATAAGCGCACTAACGGACAGACAGACAGACAGAGAGACGTTGCATTTTATATATATTATAGATACAGATTATTATTATATAACCTGGCCGAAGAATATATGTACGAATTTAAAAAAGACACGTAAATCGGATAAGTGGTTCTCGCGTGATAAACGCACTAATGGACAGACAGACAAACAGAGAGACATTGCATTTTATATATATTACAGATTATAGATTAGATATCTGCTACATAATATTGTTCCATATTTAATGGTTTAGGCTGTGTATTGCAAGGGAACGCGCTAGCCGCAAACTTTTTTCCGACTTCATTCACTATTATCGTCACTGCTCATTCCTTATGCTACCTATCGTAATACAATATAGCCTATAACCTGGCCGGAGAACATATGTTTAAAAAAAAAAAGTACGTAAATCGGATAAGTGGTTCTCCAGTGAAAAGCGCACTAACAGGCAGATAGACAGACAGACGGACAGACAGACAGACAGACGGACAGACGGACAGACGGACAGACAGACAGAGAGACGTTGCATTTTATATATATTATAGATTATAGATATTCAATATCCCAGTCAAGAACCAGGAAAAATTCTCATATTACTATCAAAAGGATGCAATGGTCTCGATCTCTTTCACTCTCCTTTCATGTTAACAATGAACATAATTTTAAAAAAATGTAATGTTTCGACTTCTTAACTGAAAAAACCCTGAAAAAGAACCATAACCCGACAAATACGAAGTCATTCTTCTACCTTTCTATTCCACCTTTCGTATCTTTATTTAATTTATAGTGATTGCATTTAAAGTTTGCTCATTCCTCCATCCAAAAATCCTGAAAAAATTCTCGTAATAGATAATGAAAAAGTAACTTAACTTTCATATTTCTACAATTCAAGAATCGCGAAAAGGGCATATAGCACGATTTATATGAAGCAATCCTCTAACCCTCCCCCCCATAAACCTCTTATTTATTTTAGTATAAATAATATACTTAAAATCTGTCAATTACCCAATCAACACACCTGATAAAATTGTCAAAAAACTATAAAATATTTCATAAACCCCAGCACTTCCAACCTCCTCTTGGGTTAAAATTAAAAGTAATTAAAAAAGAACCCAATTTTTTAATTCCTTGAGTTTAAAAACTTACAAAAGGACATAACACGTAGGCCGAAAGGTCTTTGGTCCAGCTACTGAAAATAGATCTTTTTTGCAAACTTCGACTTTATTCATCAATACAGTCTCCTTCAAGAGCGATACAATCAGGCCAACGCTTTTCTAACATTTATATACCTTTCTTGCAGAAGGATTTATCTTTGCCTTAAAAATAGGCCTCAATTTCGGCGATAACTTCTTCATTGGAGCCAAGTTTCTTTACCGCGAGCCTTTTTTTAAGTTCTGGGAATAGATAATAGTCTCTGGGGGCCAAATCTGGAGAATATGGTGGATGAGGAAATAATTCGAACAATTCATGCAATTTTGCCATCGTAACCACTGACTTGTGACATGATGCATTGTCTTGATGAAAGAGCACTTTTTTCTTGTTCATTTGGAACAGTTTCTTTGCGATTTCTGCCTTCAAACGCACCAGTAACTTTATATAATATTCGCTATTGATGGTTTTTCCCTTCTCCGCATAGTGGATGAAAATTATTCCATACGCATCCCAAAATACAGAGGCCAAGAGCTTCCCAGCTGTGTCTTTGGTCGCTTCGGGCAGCTTTCACCCGCTGCTGTCCATTCAGTTGACTGCCGATTTGATTCCGGTATGTAGTGGTGGATCCATTGTCACACATCGCATAAAAAAATCCTTTTTATTACGCTTAAACAGGTCCAAACAGCGCTCAGAATCATCAACACATTGTTGTTTTTGATCCACTGTAAGCAAACGCGGTACCCATTTCGAACAGAGCTTTCTCATGCCCAAATGTTCGTGCAATATATGACCAACACGTTCTTTTGATATCTTTAGGGAGTCAGTTATCTCACGCAATTTCCCTTTACAGTCATCTAAAACAATTATGTGGATTTTGTTGATGTTTTTCTGTGTAACCACTTCATGTGGGCGTCCAGCCTTCATTTTGAGTGATTTTCCAGGGGCAGAGTCTCTGTAACACTTATCAAGCCATTGCTTTGCTTGAACGGTATTTTTTCCCATCAATCAACACACGAAATTCGGTTTTTTTTTTCCATTGTTTTGGCAATATCGCCAAGTAGCGTCACTAAAACCACTGTAACTTGTAAACTAATCATCGAAATGTCATTTTTGACACGTATCGTTTGAAGGTTGGTACTTCCTAAAAATCATATGGGTTTTTGAAAAAGGCGACATATATGTGTCAGACCAAAAACTTTTCAGCCTACGTGTTATAATATTATATATACGAAACAACTGGTCTAATCTCCTACCCTCCCCCCTTTTCACCACTTATATATTCTACTATAAATATGTATGCATAACATACATGTTTATTATCTCAACAAGAAATCGGGAAAAAATACCATATTACTATTAAACCCTAAAAGAATGTATCGACACCCACCTCTTTCACCTCTTTTGCCTTAAGCGATATTGCTCAAAAACTGTAAACTTCATTCTTTCATTAGGTGTTATACACAAACCAAGTTTGAAATTGATACCTCATTTTATTTGAGAGTTATCGACCGACAGACCTACAGACCGACAGACCGACAGATCGACAGACCGATAGGCAGAGAGATCGACGGAAATGTTTTTCGTGATCTAGGAACTCTAAAACGTGAAGAAAAGTAAAAATCTCGAAGTGTGATTTCTTCACGAATACAGTCCTTTAGCAAGGAAAGTAAAAATGACAATATGTAGAAAAAAAGGTGAGGTAGTAAATGAATAAGTGTTGTGATATCTTGAATTGATTATATTAATTACAATTGTAGTTTTTCAAATATTAGCCGGTAGAAAAGCTCCATTCTGATATAATATAAATAGATCGTTTCATTTTAAAAAACATAATTGTAGATTTGGATGATTTACGGAAAATTAGAAATTTTTATTATCATCACTACACTAAATACTTCTTTTTTGCTTTCGAAGCGCATTTCTTTAAACCTGTTAGCATCATCAGGAGCGATAATTAACTCCTAATTATGCTTACATGGTTAGTAAGTGACAATTCAAGACCGACCGATGACTTTTTAGTATATATACAGACTATTTCTATAGTAAGTGTGCCTCTGGTTGCTGGCCTAGAGGTACTGAGAGATCTCAAAGAAAGCTTACCTTACACTTCCTGTCCTGGACTCTTAACAACAATGAAAATCCTAATTCTAAATCAAATTTTTATAAATTGCCTGTTGTTATACCACTAACTAAAATTCAGTTTTCGATACTATCACCCTTACACATTAATTTTAGGTCATCTATGTGGCCCAGCTTTTTGGGGATCGTAATAACCATTTCAAGTTCTTTGCACTCATCTTTAATTGCACTTTGGAACATGGCATGATACTCGTATGTGACTTTTATTTTGTTCAATTGTTGCTTAAGGTGTCCCCACAAAAAATAGTCATGGAGCAGCATAGGGTGAATTAGATGACTATTTATGAAGCTTAACAAATTTGCTGCATAACTTCTTCCATTATTTCTTCAGCTACGGATTTTTTTTTCTCAACAATAATTAGATTCAATTTCATAATTTCATAATTACCCGATTTGATCTTCTTTATACGCAAAATAGTGCTTAATGATACAATTTTTTTTCCTTTATCTTCTTGATAACCATGCTCCGACTGTAATTATTTCTTAAGAGTTATTTAACGTCTCCTTTTAGAATAGTGTAGTACATTTTTTTATGGGTCTAGTACACGTGCTGCAGAGAAATTCCTAAAGCGCTACAGGAGCGACATGTGTGCGGAAAAAGCGATTCACGTTGGTCTTGAATCGCTGTAAATTGTACTCGATAGGAAACGCAATCCTGGGCAAATTATTTCAAAGGTATCAGGTTCTCCATATAAAAGACTGCTTAAAAGGGTTGTACGAGGAGTAACAACCTCATACGGATGTGAAGTATTAGCGCGACGAGTATTTCTAACAAGCACCGCTCTGGGAGGAATTAAGCGGGCTACATCCATCGAACACTTTCCAAGAAAATCTTTGTAGAATAGACTCAAGTCGCCAACCGTTCTTCAATGTTCCATATAATCAAGGCCGCCGGGTCTCCATTCAGACGAAAACCTCTTCTCTGAATAGAATCCAACAAAAGCAGTGTATGTTTGGGAGCAGAGCCCCAAACATGGGAGCAGTATTCCATAGTTGGTCGAATGTGAGCTTTGTAAAGAATTAACAGTTGTTGTGGAGTGTAAGGCTTTCTGGTTCGATATCATATTCCCAACTTTTGAGAAGATCTCCTTGCTATACTTGCAACATGGTCATGCGAGGCCATATTTGCTCCCAAATTAGCGCCTAACAAATTGAATGACGATGTTAGAGGAATGGAGTGCCCCGACATAACTATGTCGGGTTCAGCAACGTTAACTTATTAGAAAAAACTGCCGCCTGGGTTTTTGTAGCGTTAAATTCCACTTGGTTGTTACCCCAAGATAGAAGTTCTTCCAGGTCTTTATTAAATTGAATGACTTCCTGTTGTCTGCAGATATTCTTCTGAGTAGCCGATGTCCGAGCGTTCAAAGTGAATAAAGAGATAAGCGTCTGCAAAGCTGTAGATTGGCTCCCGGTCTTTTCCAGCAGATCGTTAATGTAAATGAGAAAGAGTGTAGGAGACAGTATAAAGCCTTGGGGCACACTGGCGTTGATATTGAGGGTGTTAGAAAGAAATCCGTAGATTGCCACTCGTAAAGAACGTTCTCTGAGGAAACATAAGAGCCACAAACATAACTTTCAGACATACCAGAAGAGCGTAGCTTAGCCAACAATCCATCGTGCCAAACACGGTCAAATGCCTTGAATATATCAAGAGCAACCGCTCGAGATTCTCCAAAGTGTTCAATTGCGTTTTTCCAAATAGGTGTTACATAAGTCAGAAGATCTCCTGTTGATCTATGTTTACGAAAGTCTTTTCCATGACTTTCGATATTATGGCATAACTATGGCAGGTATTCCATCAGCGCCAGCAGCTTTTTTGTTGTCTACCTTCATTAAAATACGTTTTATAATACGCTGTCTGAAGAAAATATCGGACATCCTTGACTGCAATATATATATATATATATATATATATATATATATATATATATATATATATATATATATATATATATATATATATATATATATAATACTACATATATCATAATATAGTAGATTTTATTTGTTTTTTTTTTGTTTACAAACAGCTAAAATCAAAATTAAAAGAGGAATTAGACAAGACGACTCGATATCCCCAAATATGTTCAGGCTGACTCTAGAAGACATGTTCAAATTGTTAAAGTGGAAAAATAAATGAATACTAATGGACTGTGAACGACTAAATCACTTAAGGTTCGCAGATGATATTACTCTGATCACCAACAAGAAATGCTGATGGAATTAAATAACAAGTCTCGAGAAATAGCTCTAAAAATAAACTTCACCAAAACCAATTATTTGAACAAGGAAATTAAAGATAACAGCCAGGAACTGTTAACAGAAGGTGAAAGAATAGAAACGGTACAAACATTTATATATTTAGGACAAAAAATTAAAAAATAATTTAAAGGTTGACTTGGATAGAGGAGTATCGTTGACTTGGTCTGTGTTTGGAAGGTTACAATCCACATTTAAACTGGACATCCTAAATATAATAAGAGCCCGAGTATTCAATCAATATATACTGCCGGTATTAATATATGGCACTGAACCGTGGGCTTTAAATAAAAGTATAGTAAATAAACTCCAGATAACCCAAAAAGCAATGAAGAGGAGAATGCTAAATATTAGACTCCAAGATCGTATTTTTAACATCGAGATACAAAGAAGATCAAAAGTGGCAAATGTAGTACAACAAATATGTATATTAAAGTGAAATTTGGCGGGGTATATCGCAAGGACGAATGATAGCAGAGGGACACGCCGTATAGTTGAATAGAGGCCCAGAGAACACAAAAGATGCAGAGGTAGACCACAGACCAGATGGACGGATGACTTAAAAAGATTAGCGGGGCACGATTGGACGCAAAAAGCAAACAATAAATCTCATTGGAGACAACTTGGGTAGGTTAACATCCGGTTATGGATAAAATAAGCTAATGATATAAACAATTTTCTAGGACACTCAATTTCACTAAAATCCTTAAACAAACAAATGAATTAAAACCGGTCGAAATCTTTTCAATGAAATCATCACTACTCTGTAGGTATTTCGTAAGTCACTATAGTTTTAAAATCGGATCAAAATATAAGTTCTTCCATCTTTAAACTTTCAAATTTTATGTGTTCTGTATTTCAAATAGACATATAACTCTTGGAACAAAATAAAGTAAAGTAATGCTTCTGAATACAAGCAAGTATCTCGTACAACAAAATACCCGAAATGTCGCGTGTCGTAGCTATAAAAATGTCAATAGAATAGGGATTCAATGGATAGTCATATATCACGACAGACAGGAAAGAAATCCAGAGTTCGCGTCACTCATGTTGATACATTCCAGCCCTAAGAAATGTTCTTTGTCCTTGCTGTAAAGGATTTATCGTCGACATCTATGAACCTTTCTTACCAAAAAAAATTCATTGACTTTCTCTCCAAGCTTAACTATAGGTTAAAAAAGCAAAAAAAATATCAATGGCTAGCTTCAGAACATCACCTATTTTAATATAAAAATAAGATACGCATGAATTACAATAAAACGTAGTTAGAACTGTGACGCCCTGAAAGGCAATTAGAAAGAATAATTTGAAGCAAATTATAAAATACGAGGGTTGTATGATAAGTCCATGGCCTTGACAAGAATAAACATTTTTATGTGTAAGATTTATTTTATTTTTCAACATAGTCTCCTTTTACTTCGTTATAGTTAGTCGAACATTTTTCTATCTTTTGTATCCCACCTAAAAAATATGATTTCTTCAAACCTTCAAAATAGGCGTTTGTTTCAGCAATCACTTCGTCGTTTGAGCCAATTTTTTTTCCGCCGAGGCATTTTTCAATATTCAGAAATAGGAAATAATCGCTGGGGGCTAATTCTGACGAATAAGGTGGATGCGGAAGCGATCCGTATATTAACTCGTAGAATTTTGCCATGACGATGACACAAGTGTGCATCGTCTTAATGAAAGAGAATTCTTTCTTTCGTCAAATGCGAACGTTTTTCTTTCTCAGCATGGTTGAAATGATCGGATAAGTTGACATAATACTCTCAATTAATTGTTTTGCCCTTTTCAAGATAATCGACGTGGATTATGCCACGTGCATCTCAAGACACTGTGGCCATGATTTTATTGACCGATAAAGCCACCTTTGCTTTCTGCAGGGAAGGCCCAAAAGTGCTCCAGGAGCAACATGTGTGAGGAAAAAGCGATTCACGTTGTTCTTAAATCGCTGTAAATTGTACTCGGTGGGAAACAGAGTCCTGGGCAAATGATTCCAAAGGGATGATGTTCTCCATATAAAAGACTGCTTGAAAAGCGGAGTAACAAGCTGAACCTCATACGGATGTGAAGTATTAGCGCGACGTGTATTTCTAACATGCACCGCTCTGGGAGGAATTAAGCGAGCTACATCCTTCGAACACTTTCCATGAAAATATTTGTAGAACAGACTCAAGTCGCCAACCATTCTTCGATGTTACAACGAATCAAGGCCGCAGGTCAGTTCCGGGTCTCCAATCAGACGAACAGCTCTTCTCTGAACAGAATCCAACAAATGCAGTGTATGTTTGAGAGCGGAGCCCCAAACATGGGAGCAGTATTTCATAGTTGGTCGAATTTGAGTTTTGTAAAGAACTAACAGTTGTTGTGGAGTGTAAAGCTTTCTGGTTCGAAATAATAATCCCAACTTTTGAAAAGCTCTCCTTGCTATGTCTGCAACATGTTCATGCCAGGACATATTTGCTCCCAACAAATTGAATGACGATGCTAAGGGAATGGAGTGCCCCGACATAACTATATCGGATTCAGCAACGTTAACTTTTTTAGAAAAAACTGCCGCCTGGGTTTTTGAAGCGTTAAATTTCAATTGGTTACTGTCACCCCAAGATAGAATTTCTTCCAGGTCTTTGTTAAGTTGAACGACTTCTTGTTGTCTGCGGATATCCGCCTGAGTAGCCCATGTCCGAGCGTTCAAAGTGAATGAAGAGATAACCGTACTGTCATCTGCAAAGCTGTAGATTGGATTCCCGGTCTTTTCCAACAGATCGATAATGTAAATGAGAAAGAGAATAGGAGACAGTATGGAGCCTTGGGGCACACCGGCGTTGATAGTGAAGGTGTTAGAAAGAAATCCGTCGACCGCCACTCGCAAAGAACACTCTCTAGGGAAACATGAGAGCCACAAACAGAACTTTTCAGACACACCATAAGAGCGTAGCTTAGCCAACAGTCCATCATGCAAAACACGGTCTTGGATATGTCAAGAGCAACCGCTCGAGATTCTTCAAAGTGTTCAGTTGCGTTGTTCCAAACATGTGTTACATAAGTCAGAAGATCTCCTGTTGATCTATGTTAACGAAAGCTATATTCGCTAATAATGTTGAATCCTTCAAGGTATTTAAGAAGATGCTGATTGATAACCGTTTCCATGACTTTCGATATTATTGAAAGTAGTGCGACTGATCGGTAGTTATTTGGCCAGGTCTTCTTGCCTTTGTTATCGGCTGAACTGTGGCACATTTCCAGCAGAAAGGAAATATTCCCTTTCTGTAGGATAGGTCTACAGAAAACTGGTGTTAGTTCCCTCACATAGTTTTTGAGAACTATGGCAGGTATGCCGTCAGCGCCAGAAGCCTTTTTGGTGTCTAGATACGTTTTATGATACGCTGTCTGAAGACAATATCGGGCATCTTTGACTGCAATATGGGAATAATAGGTGGTGTTTTTCCTTAGAAATCGACAGTAGAATGTGAAGCAAAGAGTTCAGCCAACAAGTTCGCTTTCTCAACAGATGTCGTTGCAATAGAATTATCTGGCCGTGTGAGTGGTGGTATGGTGGATTTGGTGAAATTTTGACTAACTGCCTTTATGGTCGATAACGATGGTGCACAATCCCCTTAAACTGCGCTGAGTTCCCCTTTTAGCTCATCACTCCTTTTCTTTTTCAAAAACAAATATTTTATCACTGCTCGATATACAAATTTTTCCATTGTTGTAAAATCACAAAAGTTGTTCTATTTAAATGGCTATCACTCACAAACTAAATCACCCAGCGACTTGCAAATTTGACAGAATTCTTGTGAAAGGTTATGTTTGCGAAAAATATAATTTTTTAAATAGTAGTAGCGCCATATTTGGCCAAGGCCAGGTACTTATCATACAACCCTCGTATGTGTTATAAGTGAAGGAACTGTCAAATGGTTATTTACATCACAAGCCTGCTAAGTGATGTGCTACAAAAGGAAAATTAAATGTATAACCAATATTTTATTTTACATTGTGCTCGCAAAATCTAAAATAAAACTCCCCTATAAATCAGACATGAATATAAATTAACATGTAACGGAAGGTCTGACAACTTTGATTAGATCAGAAATTAGAGTTCTTAGGATACGTTCGTTTCAAATTAGAGTGAACTTCCAACGTTTTGGCTACGTTGCACGAGGCATCATTAGTCAAATGATGTAATTAAGATAATGTTAAGAGCCAAATTTCACAAAATTAAATTGCTCCAATTCCAACTTTTAAATAAACTTTAATTTAAACAGTAATTTTTATCGCCCAACTAATTTTGAAGAAACCAACCTTTCAAAAAGATCTTTAAGGTAAAAACTAGCTACCTTTATTACCACTCTATATTGAAAGCTATTTCAATCGTAATAATTTTTTTAAATGAGCATGACTTCATGAAATCAAGCCTGAAAATTATATTACGCTACGATAAACAACTTAGCTAATTAAATTGTTTTAGTTTTCACGATATGATAGCACTCTTCTAGAAATTATGGTATAAATTGCTAGGTTATAGGGTGATACCTAAAAAGGGTAATTCATTCTTAACTTGAAGGCTTATTTCAAGTTTATGTCTTGAAAATTGGTTAAATAATAAAAACTGTCTATAATTTGTGGCATTGACGACTTGCTAAATTCAACCATTTTAATGCGATAATTATTCAAATTTTGGATTTATGGAATTTAAATCTGAAAATAGCAGTTAAAATTATTTTAAGGGCTTCATTACACCACGTATGAAAACCTTGATAAGAAATAAAAGTTTTTTTTATTAAAATCGTCTGATTCTCAGAGACCTTTATGTCAGAAAGTATTGATATTTGACATAAAAAAATGATTGGCGAAAGTTATCTAGAACTTTGCTTAGAATTCAAGAAGCGGCATAATATTTTGCAAACAAGACAGAGCTCAACAGTTTAAGGCTGAATAACTACAGGTTTCACATTTTTTTCCGCCTATGTAGTATTACAAAATCAATTTTACTATACATTTGGTTAAATAATAACTGAATATTGGGCTATTAAGACAGTGCTGGTAGGTAGGTTGGTTGTAGGTGGGATTGGCGATTGTTGCTATTTGTACACCGCAGCCTCTTGGCTTATTTTAGTCCCCTCTCTTAGATGCATGAGCCTATTCAAATGGTAATTTATCGCCACGATATAGATCTCCATTCAGTTTGTCTGTCGTCAAAAATAAATTTCATTCGTTGAGGATGTGGATAGAGGTTTGTTCCTCTTCACCACATAATTTGCATGTCGTAGAACCATTGTGGATTTCCGTTTTCTGTAAATGTTTCCTCAAGTGACAGTGACCGGTAATCAGTCCCACCACTAGCTTAGCCTGGGCCCTTGGTAAACAAAGGACGTCAGTTGACAGTTTCTTTGAGGGGCCGCCAAATAAGTTTCCGCATGTCTTTGGCCAAAATGTGAGCCAATTTTCTAGGCGTTGCTGATATGATAAACTCTTGATTGTCATTCTTACCACCTGTTTTGGTATACCAAAAGCTGGTTCTAGGCCCCTGTAGGGCTTTGTAGCTCTAAATTTTGCTAATTCGTTCGTTTTTCATTACTTCTATCCTCGAATATCCCGGAACACACAGTAGTTCAACCCTGTTGTTCCTGAGGGTAATTCTAACAGGTCACATTTGTACTCCATCGTGATCTTGGAGCTGGTCTGAGAGTAGCTCGACTGTCGGAGAGAATACATATTTCTTGGTTGCGGTAGTTCTCTGTAATATTCTCCTGAATACACCCATATATTGAGTGAATTTCTGCCTGGAATATTGTTGTACTTATCCATAGTAGAATGCTAAAGCTCCTCATGGGCATTTCTTCATATAGTACTATCTACTATGTTTGAAGTTTTTGATCCGTCTGTGTAATAGACCAGAGCCGTTGCCTTCGTTGGGGTTTCCACCTCCATCCACAGATTTGGATCGAACTCATTTCTATTTATATATATATATATATATATATATATATATATATATATATATATATATATATATATATATATATATATATATATATATATATATATATATATATATATATACATATATATATATATATATATATATATATATATATATATATATATATATATATATATATATATATATATATATATATATTATTTCTATAGCTGTGGTGTTGGTGGCAGTTATAGCTCCGGTGGGACATAAGCAAGCCAACTTCTGTAGCTGATTTAGCTTAATGGTTGTCATTCTCTGCTCTGTTTTGGGCCACTATACTGCAGCTCCGTATATAACTATGGGTCGAATGACCGTGACGTATAGCCAAAGAACCATTTTTAGTTTAGGGCCCCAGGTTTTCTTAAACGAGCTTCTGCATGTCATGAGTCACAAAGGTTTTCTTCAATTTGTTTGTTACACGTTAATTTCATGTCTAGTGTCAAGCCCAGATATTTATACTCGTTAACGATTTTTATCCATTCTCCGAAGATACTCAGGTTGTTGTAATTGCCTTGGATAGCCGAGTCAGTAGCTCATCCACCAGCAAGTTCTAGAGGAGTGGCAATAGCACTCCTCCCTATGGGCATCCTTGGATCACCTCTGCTTCTAAGCTACTTAAATAACTAAGTAAATATCGCTTATATACTGAAATCCAATTTATTGCATACTGAGTGTTAAACAGAATGAGAACATACATAACAAACACATCACAAGGGACAGGTTATCCGTAGGAAAAAGTAACATGGGTAGCCTCAAAAGCGTTGAAGCGATAATTTTTCCAATACAAAATAGGTGAAGACGGTCATAAACAATCAATTAATATAGTTATTTAAAATACTTGGGGTCAAAATAAATCTAGTAGTTTCTAAACTTCATTAGAGAATTGGACATTCATTATATTTTGCTTATAATTGCATAGGTATTTAAGGTTCTATTTCTTGCTACTCAACCTGATAGACTTCATATTTGTTTTTTATTTCTTTAGTGATTCGTACTCGGTGGAAAAGAGTACCTCGAAAATAATTTAATTGTGACATACAGTACAGAATCTTTAGCAGAACCAAAAATACAGTAAAAACATTATGTTGGATTTAAAGCATTTAAAACTTGGGTAAATGAGAACATACCCTAGGGTTTTGATACATTCTGTATAGATAAAAATAAAACAAAATAATAAAAATTTATCCGCGGTCAATAAACGTTTACACTTTTGTGGTTAGATTATATCGTACACTCTGTACAAATTATAAAAATTTTAATACTATAAAATTTCCTAATATTTATGTTTCCTATACAAGATTTTGTAACTTGAATTTCGGTTTATATCTTGGAGTCTAGTCGTATTTATTTAACGATTTATTTATTTTGATAAAATATTACTTACTGTCTCAGATAAAATGACCCCAAAGGAACGTAATTTTGTTAAATCTGAAATAGGCACCAAATTTTCCAGTCCTTTTGATACATTTGAATGAAATTCGAGATTTATTCCCATGAGGTATAAACAAAATGGCCAAAAGCCTACACTTTCCCGAAAACTCGTTTTCCCTTTAAAGTTTAACAATGGCGTCCAAATGAAGGACTTTTTTATATCCAGCACACCGTACTAACTTAAACATTGAATTTTAACAACAACTTTATGCTATAGTAGTAGATATTCTATGAAAATAAAAATACGTATAGTTACACGAATTAATATACTTTATAGTTGTGTGCATGAATCTTTACCGATTTTATTACCGATTACATTACTAAATATCGATTCTTTTAAATATCGATATTTTTTTTCTGTCAATAATCTATAGTTAATTGTGTAACTAGACAGGTTAATAATAATCCAGTTAAACAAAGGTAACTTACTAAAAAACATTATATGAAGAAAGCCAATAGATTATTCTAAAGTATCGATAGTTGTTAAATATTACTAAAAGCGGTAGGCTAGTATATATATATATATATATATATATATATATATATATATATATATATATATATATATATATATATATATATATATATATATTCTCAATTTAGTGGGGCTGCAGTCTATATTTAAATATTTATGGCCTTGGGTAGTGAAACAACCTTTTTTGTTAATCGAGCTTTCGAAATTATATTTATTTCTTCTTCGGGACATCTGGAAAGACAAAAATAAATGATAAATGGGACACAATCTCCCAATACTGCAACTTAGACCTAGACCTATTTAAATCCATAGTACAGTTTATTTTTGACTCCAACATATTAGTTTTCAATGATCAATACTATAAACAATTTTTTGGAACCCCTATGGGATCTAAAATTTCACCTATTCTTGTCAATTTTGTTCTTGATGACTTGGTTAGCGATTGTCTTGAACTTATGCCTTTTCATATACCTTTTATTAAACGGTATGTTGATGACCTCATCCTGGCAGTACCAAAAGGTAGAATTGATATAGCACTGGATATTTTTAACTCCTATAACCAGCATATTCAATTCACCAAAGAAGAAGAATAAAACGGTGGCATTCCCTTCTTGGATGTGTTGGTAATCCGTACGGATGACAACGTTCTAAGAACTAAATGGTACAGAAAACCATACTGCTCGAACAGATTCATAAGTTTTTCCTCATACCACCCAATGAGATCCAAAATAAACCTCATACTAGGTATAAAAACTAGAGCAGTCAAATTGACCCACCCAGATTACA